>PDGT01000010.1:4107834-4150527 GCA_003671415.1 Megathymus violae
CGCCCGCCGCTCGCTTGGCTACTTGTTGCCCTGATCAAAATACGCCGGCACTTATTATGCCATAGAGCCAGCGAGAAGCTCGCGCCGCTATTGTTGCACGTTGTTTCGCATAATTATCCCGTCCATTACCTTGTTCGGAAGACGAGATCTGCTCGTATCGTCTATTTAGAAGTCGTTAGGCAGAATAGACGTTGTAAACGTTGGACGACGATATTGTGTTATTAATAGGCTCGTTTTACTTTTTATATAATTATGGACGGTGTTCCCAGAAATCTTACTTATCGCGTTTATCTTCGACAACTGTTTCGATCTCTACAACTACAATATAACTAGTTACGCCCGAGCTTTATACCTGATATGGTTATTTTAATGTATTTACATATGAAGCGTGTAACAACAAGAATGCAGTTATATTATCTGGTTCATCATAATCATCAGATTCTTCATTCAAGTCGTCTGCAAGGCATCAGGGTGGTTAATGGGAGCATTGCGCCGCGCCACTGCGCCGCGAGGCAGGTGCCGTGCCAGCATCAATGCTCAGACTATTCTGAGGGTACTTGAAGTGCCAGTTTATTTTTATTTTTAGTCTAATTAAAGTGTTGGATTACCGAGGTAAGTAGATAGGAGATACGTTTCGCAATAATGATAAGGGCTTAGTTACGTTTTACATTTAGATACGCAAACAGGGAAAGCGGCGTTGCTCAGGAATTAATGGCAGCAACTTTATGTAAAACTCGTACGATTATTTGCGTTTATGCGCACGTCTGGGCTAAATATAAGCGTAGCCCTCAGTGGGTTGCTTAAGCTGGTGGCGTCAAGTTATGGGCAGGTGCGACACTGGCGTGCGACACCATTCTTGCCGTGCGTCGCGTCATTGGGGGCCACATCAAACATCGGCGGTGTACTGACGTAAACAAAAAAATCCGTCAGTGGATATAGCTACAAATTACAATCACAAATACAGTGTAAACAAAATAGAAAATCAAGAAAATTGCATGTATGTAGAAGCAAAACTTGAGACTGCTGAAGAAAATATTGGTGGATACAATACGTATTTCAAATATCAGTAGTAGTTTCACTGCGACTATTTTATTATTGTCTGTGGGCAACATTCCTGTTAGACCCGATTTTACACTATGATATTTCTTTAAAATACAAATGAAGATAAAGAATTGATATTCTCGCGATGTCTGGCGCTATTTTCAGGCAACATTCAACTTTAATATACACCGAGTTTATGATTTAATTATTTTTACACTTAGATATCTGTTTGACTTAACGCTTACATTCACATCTCCGCACGAAGGAATCTCTGTTGCGCGAACTTAATCATACATAATTAAGATATAACCAACGAAACTCTGCGAACTAATATTTGTCTGTCACAAGAATCTTTGTTGAGGCCAACATCAAATTAGAACCCGGCAGGCAAGTTCAGTGCTAACTTTGCTTATTACAAGAAATGTTGATCTTAAAATAAAAGGGCATGTGTATTGATAAAGCAAATAGCATCATTAACATTAATTATAATTAAAATGAATACCTAATATGAACAAAAATTTTATTTTATACACGAGAAATTAAAAAATATTGACTTCATGGCAACATCCCTTAAAATGAACTCACTAGTGCCATCTACTCGCAACCCTTAACGAAGCGGAACTAAAATCAATACAAAGTTTCACCACCACTATAAGCTTCCCTTACATTACTGTAGAGGGCAGAACTTGCATTAAGTGCAAAATTAAGTTAACGATGGTTTATATAAAACAATTATGTACCCACTTTTATTAGTACTAACTGCCCAAAAAGGAAACGTGCATTGCATAAAATAAAATACAAAACGAAACTCTTTTGTTTTAAGCTAAAAATAAGTGAATCCTCGTTTACCTACATCCTACTAGTGACGCGTTCTATATAAGTCTATGGTATCACTAAAATCTTAGTTGTTATATTGTTTCTGTTGGCCTGATAACATCATCAGACATTATATAATTTTAAACAAGATTCGCTTTTAGTGTTCGAAGAGAAGAGTTTGTTACGACTAAAATAAAAAAATCCTGATATATATTAGGTAATTAAACGAATATAACCATTACTTTTCTGATATGTATGGTGTAATTCGGAACGACGTAACTGGGTTCAGTTTCGTTTATTATAACATAAATTAATATTCACACACACCCTCATACTAGGATAACCAAATTACCTAGGATTGCTGGACATTCTTCAAAAACACCTACAACCTAAGAACAAACATTTATTTCTCACATAAATGTCTGGCCCATCCGGGAATCGAACCCGGAACCCCTGGCTCGGCAGGCGGGATCACTACAAATTGGGTTATAGAGTCATCTATTATTAATAAATCGTACGTTATCATGCAATATTTTTTAAAATCGAAACGATAGTCGATAGTATTACAAAATTAAATTAATTACCTTAGGTTACTTGAGACTTCATACATACATTAAAAAAAAATCTTAGATATAAAATACTTACATATACCGTATTTTGATTTACATATTATTAATAGTTGTTATTGTTTTCTTATATGCTTACTTGTTATGATTTAACATAATGCAGAAGTACGTTTCACCGACCAGTTAGTTAAAAATAAAATTTTGTTTTATTTGCCTCACAGGAAAAATCTACAGTGGTATAATATTAAGGGTTAAACAATTTTGGCCGTATGGGGGAGCCTAGAATACTTCCCCCAATTCCATGCTGGCAGAACAGAGAGTCGTAAGAGGCGACAGAAGCCAGCCTGTTTGGTGGTAGGGCTTCGTGTAAGAATTATATTATCAGTATTATTTTTAAGTCAATAATATTATTACTGGTATTATTATCTTTCCGTGAAGCCTGCCTGGCTAGCTACCCCTCTTCTGCTTGAGTCAGCCGCCAAACGACTCGTCGTGTTCCGGTTGGGGGTTTGAGGGCCAGTGCTTTCTTTCTTACTTTCTTTTCATTCCCTGGTCGACAACGCATTAGTGATACCTTTGTTGTTGCTGATGTCCATGGGCGATGGTGACCACTTACCACCAGGTGGCTCGTCTGCTTGTTTGTCGGCTATTAACATAAAAAAAAACCTTAATAAAAAGACTTTCATTAAGTAATGCCGTAAAGCTCAGCTGAACATCGAATGTTAGTGTAAATTAGTCTCCACTCAAAGAGCCTAGATCGAATTCTATTAATCTTTTATTTTCCAATATACGATATTATTATTCAGTACACTCACTTCGGAGAAGCAAAACAAGGCGGAAAAATCTGGATGACAATTTCTCCATGATGTTCTTAAAATTTTGTTGGATTTCCCAAGTTTAATGATAAGAACGGTTAAGTTTAAAACCTTCAATATTAAGTACGAGATAAATAAAAAACCTTGTAACGCCACGAAAAAGAATTAAGAATAGGTCTTTTACGTGACTTTTTAATGGAATATATAATATAATTTTAAATGTACAATTTAATTGGATTACGCAGCTTTACACTTAATGGAAGCAGGGAACCTCCACGGTTATCGGCCTCTTTGATTACTCAGACGTTTTATTAGACTTAATATAATTATGTTGTCATCTGAACAATTTATTGATATTTTTAACAACCGTATCGATTTGCCATATTATTCGCCAAGAGTTAAGAAACGCATATTTTACAACGGACATTATGTACAGAGATCATTAATGTAAATAGATATTTATAGGGTTAATAAATTTACTAAAAACCGGTAAGTTCACATCGCAAAATATTTTACCTTACACGGCATATAAATGATAAGACAAAGACTTCGGACAAGGACAGATTCTGATTGTCATCGAAATTTACCGTCCGATCCTCTAAATAACACTAAGTCGCTTGCAATAACTTCTAGCTATCTAGAAGGCTATCATTTACCAAATAACAATCACAAATAAAAGGCGAAGCATCATGTATGTATACGGGCATTAGTAATGTTGAGCGCAAACATCGCTGTTGGGTGTATAATTTTGCGTCCGCTGACACCGCGACGGCGCAGTGCGGCGCGGTTGCCATTCCACAATATATCACATGCTCGCGTCCGCCGCCACAGCGTATAATTCGTGTAATTTATAGGATATCTACTAGGACTAGTAGCAAGCTCTGGACACAGTTAATAGCGGGTAACCACGCGACAGACGCTTTTGAGTACACTCGCGTTCGCAACGCGCTGGCCTCCAGCGCTCAGTAGCATTTACATATGTACGTGGTTGTGATTTTTTTACGTAACTATGAAAATAGATCACTAGTCCTGTCACAAGGACCATAATGTACACATAATAGATGTTTGAATATTTTCATTTATTATATATTTATATTTTTTTTTTATTAACAGTGACCGAATTTTCTTTAAGTTTTAATATTTTCAATATTTGAGAAAAAAATTAATCTAAAGCTTTTAAAAGTTCAAGAAAATAGATCACTAGTCCTGTCACAAGGACCATAATGTACACATAATAGATATTTGAATATTTTCAATTATTATATATTTATATGTTTTTTATTGACAGTGACCGAATTTTCTTTAAGTTGAAATATTTTCAATATTTGAGAAAAAAATGAATCCAAAGCTTTTAAAAGCTGAAGAAAATAGATCACTAGTCCTGTCACAAGGACCATAATGTACACATAATAGATATTTAAATATTTTCATTTATTATATATTTATATTTTTTTTATTAACAGCGACCGAATTTTCTTCAAGTGTAATATTTTGATTATTTGAAAAAAAAAAAGAATCCAAAGCTATTAAAAGCATGATAATTTTAGTTGGATTTATTTTTAGTTATTACTTTAATAAAGTTATCTTTACTTAGTTAATTAGAATTAAGTTTATATTTGTAGCAAATATGTATGTAACAGAAAAATACGATGTATCTTTAAATTACTTTGCGGTATAATTGATGTCTTTGACCACCTCGAGCGATCTTAAAATATAATATGAAACATTAATGTTAATTTTTCAGCATGGAACTTATCCCGGTAAAAGTGATGACTCCGGCTCCAGCTAAATTTATAAAAAAAGTATAGCGCAAACATTTAATATGTGAAAAGGTCAAATGATTTACGATAATGCTATCTCGATAAATATCTATGTAACTGTACTGGGCGTACACTCGGCGCTGTACTTACACAGTGTGGTTTATTTATTTTTATTGTATATTAAGTTCACGCAGTGTGGTGTTGCCGGTTTATTTTTTATTTCGCTCATCTGTGTCGATTATTCATTGATCAAACAAATAGCGTGGCTTCATCAAAAGAATATTCTCTCGATCCCACGGCTAGATTGCATTTAATAATTAAATTTATGCCGGGGTGTCGACAGAAACAAGTTCCAATGTTTATATGGTACAGAAATATCTAATGCTCACAATAACACGCGTGTATCCATGCTGCAAAGATTTGTTTTAGTAGAAACACGGCGATTGTTACGGACAAATCGACCGTAACCGACAAATGACAATATAAACAATATACTGTGAATATCATATAATATACCAGGACACGCAGAAAGTTTCGCGAAAAAAAAGTTAATATGTCAAAATTTCCCTCCAAATTCTTATGAGCTAATTTGAATTATCGAACGTCATTAAAAATGAAGCTCCATTGGGAACATTTTCGAGCGGTGATTTTTTATGAGTTCAAATGTCACCTGAAACCGGAGGAATCGTATCCTAGACTTACATGGCACTTAACGATGAAGGTCCTTCTAAAGCAACCGTGTACCGCTGGTATAATTAATTTAAACGCAGTTAACTAACTTTGAGGGATGAAGTAAGAAGTGATCGCTCTGTGATGGCTGTTACGGAAGGAAACGTGATAGCAGTGAAAATTTTAATCAAGAAAATACGCGAATTACATATCAAGAGATTCAGCACATACTACAGATTGGATCGGAAAGTGTTCAGTTTAACTATCGTAGCATGACATGTGCTTTGAATCTTCGGTCGTCTCGGTGCGGTGTGAGCTCGTAAATTAACCTTTAAGTCCTAATTCACTGTCATTCGTATTTAACAGCACATAAAAATACTAATTATCTCTTTTAGTATTGACCGAGCGGACAAAAGTACTTATTCATTAAAGTCCGATACGCGTCCAAAATTAATCTGCGTTGTCAGATTCGAGCCGAAAGTCAATCCAATTGCTCCAGAGCACGTCGATACAACTTTACTCATCCAGTGAATTTGTGCTCGGGATTAATTCAACCTGACATTACAATTAACCCTTTGTTTATATGCGCCAGTAAATCGGAATCGCAATTTCTTTACGAAAAACATTGAAATTCGACTTTGTTGTCTGATTCATTGCAATGTGTTGGATGATCTGATGATAAATATTGAACAGAGATGTTATTAAAGTTCGAAACAAATATCCCATACTATCCTAAATTTAATATACACCTACGTTTTTGCGTACCTATTTAAAATTGTATTATTAACGCTAGAGGTTCACTTAAGATTAGTAATATTTACGCTACAAAAGAACTACTTTCTAATCCTCATAAGTGCTTGAATGGAATAATATTTTGTTGTTTCCGTTGGATAAAAACGTCGCCCGAAACCGGAGGGTTAAAAATTAATTGCTTTACGTCGTCGTCATTACTCTGTGATGGCTAAATTGATTTCTTGTTCGTGACTTTGCGGCTGATTTATGCTGCAGACCGTCAAATTAGGGGGTAAAAACAATTATCCGTGTTTAAGGTAAAACTAATTGAGAACTAAACGACTCGCTGCGGGCTTATAATATTTTAGTTAGTATTTAGATGCTCACGTGCGCTTGTCATGATAAATAGGGGGAAGGGTGTTGGTCGATTTATTAGATTTATGTATACACTTAACTTATATGTATTTTATCAAGAAGACTACGAATATGTTGTATTGGAAAATTATCTGTGTCAGGTATTAGGATTGAATGAAAAAAAAATTTGATCTGTTTTTTTTTTATCCATAAAGTAGTTTTCCTTAGTTAATCGATAGTGTAGTCACTCGAGAACATCATAGTTTGAATAATCCTTATAATAAATCTCGTCGCCATATCAGAGGTTTCATGCGTTTTCATGCTTTGTCGACTGGAGTATAGAGGGCTACCATGAGAGCTATTACAGTTTATCCTCTGTTACTTCCCGGTGGTTACAATTTTTTTGCCTGAGTTTTAATTAGTGTTACAAACAATACGTTAAACATCCAAGGGCTCATAAATCAGAACAAAATTACATTAAAGAGCGGTTAAAACACTAGATAAAATGTTGAATATAACATAACATATAGTCTTTTCTATACGTAAATGGTTGCTTGATAAATCCGAGGATTGAATATTGGGTTGACGAATTAAGTATGAAATGAATCTAATAGGAGCATTAAATTAGGCCTAATAAGAATATAATTAATATTATAACAGTAATGGGTACCCACGATGTTTTAAATTTATACCAATTATTTGACCCATCGTTCATGATCGGTATAACCATTATATTTGTTATTGGGATAAAATGTTGAAATAAAATACAAAAATCGTAAGTACCGCCTATTACAATTAATAATATCATGTTTTCGATAAAATAAGTTTATAATCATGTGTGTAAAATGTAGATCATTGTACTCAGAACCAAAAAGCAAAGGTTAGAGAGGGAAAAATATTGTGTTTCTGCATTAAATTTCTTTTGCATATAAATTTAAGCGTAAGATTTACTCTATATATGAAATGAATTTTGTGGATATAGTCTACGAATACTTGAACGTTTCCGCTACGCATAACGTCTAAGGCTACAGCCGTAGCGATGGTATCACCAACCTAACTAGTGAAGCCTATTGTTACGTCACAGCTCGCTATTGGCGGCCGCAATACCTCTCGGGGCTGCGAGCTCCAATCACGACAGCCTAGTCACGCATAGATATTTGCAAACATTTTATATACAGTGTTTGCGAGGCAGTGTTATTGTACGTATTTAACTGGACAGGTTCAAGTTTTGATTAGATCTAATATGAATCTAGTAAGAACAAATCTAATAGGTTTTTATTGTGCTAGCACTAATGTACATGGAATCGTGTTAAAATCCGTTGACAAATAATTCATATATTACGACACATATAATTAAGAGGAAAGGGTCTGCAAAGTTTGTTATCGTGTATCAGTGTCATAAATTTGTGACATTACAGTCATATAAATCTAAAGTATTTAGATTGAAATGAATAGGGTTGAAAGTAATTGGAGATCAAATGATTAAATTTTGTATCGTACATTTAACTTGTAATTAATTTTTTTTCCACAAATAATTTTGGAAGTTTTAATTATATTGGAGAGGTCGTTAAAATATTACTATTTGCGACAAGAAATGGGGAGATGCTCAAAAATCTTACAACCGGTGTGACATTATTTATAATATACCAGTAATACATTGTTATAAATAAATACGGATAGTTATTAATACGCATTAAAATAGCTGCCATTTAAAAGTTTACGCAAGAGGTTTACTTAAATTATTTTAAACCTAAGCGTCCAACTTACAAGAAACAAAAGAATTTAACTATAAAAAAGCTGTCTGTTGACGAGTTATTACCTAACAACTAGTAAGCGATACGAATAAGTGTATATAACTACTTTTACTTTAGGTAATATTAATAAATTGTAAATAAACTGTATTGCCATTGGAAATAACATATTTATGAAACTTATATTAGTCAAAGACTGCCAGTATATATTCGTAAATCAGAAGGGTAGCAAATTTTATATCTATATTTTATCTTATCTTCAATATACATGGGGTAAACAGTTGTTGATTATATAAGTATTATATACATAACTAAAGTTTTAAAATTATAATAATATTGGTGCTTGAAAACTTGCATACTTCTCTTTACTCATAAATTTATTGCATATTGAAAGTTAATTTGCGAAAGTAATCGTACAAACAGGTTATCGATATATCAAAGCGTAATTTATGTTATAATAACAATGATTATTAAAAACGACTTAATGATTAATTGAAGATGATTACCCCCCCATAAAATATGTGACGGACGGAAGCCATAGAACAAAGAAAGATTAGAAATTATTATATATATTAAGAAGGTAAAAAATGACTAAAATTGTAGCTAAAATGGAGCAAACTAATAAAACTGACAGTCATGAAACTGTACTGTATTAAATATTACACTGGGTCAAATATTTATTTATGGATTCCTTGACAACGTGTAAGAGAAATATATGAAAATTTTTGCTAATAAATATTTTTGTTGATAACTAGGGGATTCTCTTTAGAATCGTTAATGTATAATGCCAGTCACTCACATTCGCGCGAATACGCGAACCTACAAGTGTAGGACGACCTTCGCAAATGATTATGCGAAGTTTTTGATGCATTCGTGGTTTTCCAAGCTGTGTCGGTTTTTGTCGCACATCAAAGCGCGCGAACTTCGAACATGCGCGTAGTCTCCCATACATTCGTGCTACCAGTTGAGCATACGATTGCATAGGTGATAGATGTCTTCATTTTTCGTAGTTCGCAGCGTCTACTATAATTACTATAAACGTAACTACTAATACGTACTTTAGTAGTAGTTCCAGCTACTCTCTATATTGGAAATGGATGGAGTGTAGGAGGATGCGCAAATAGATTTGCATACTCATATGCGAACCCATTCGCTTATCAGCCCTTCACATACGTGCGAACATTCGTACAAATTTCAAACCTTTGCGCGCATGTGAGTGACCGGGGTAATATTCCAAAAATCAAACATACATATTTACTTTTAAATAAAAACATCGGATTTATCCTTTTAGCGGCCTTCAGCAAGGTACAAATATCCTCTAGGGATTGAGGATGCTGCTGCTTTAATGCGGATTAGTGGAGGGGTTATTGACCAACGAAGCGATAGAAATTTTTAACTCTCCTCTAACGGCCTCCGACATAATTCAACAATCACATTATATCATTCAACGATCATAACCAGAGTTCAACGTGTCCTCCAAATCACGGACTCGCATAAAATATTTTACCACCAGCATGGTTATATTTACAATAGGTATCTAGTAACAGTGAAATACATTTATATTTTTCATCGAATGAAATTTCATTTCAAGTAAATGGGTTAACAAAAGTAACAATAGAAAACACGATTAAAACATTATATTTTCTATATCATGAAATCTATTATAAAACTTAAAGCAGCTACTTCATTTAGTTTTTAATTCTATGGTGGTAAAAAAGAGGTGTTAAAATTATTATCGTACTAAACGTTCAATATGACGAGGCAGGCACGTTACGCGATTATGGACATACTTCTGTATAATAAATTATTACACTTTCAAGGCGACAATAAACCGAAGTAGATAGCTAAATTGGAATTTAAATTATTTTGATTTAGTATCTACGGGTCTATGTGAAAGTTAAGAATGATTCATGTAAGTATAACCAACCATTCCACTATATGACTCTATCTGCCAAAATTAAAATTATTGTACAATTTTCTCAATTTTTTAGTAATAAATGTCGAATTTGTGATATATATTTAAATTGCATTAAATAAAATTATTTTAACATAAAAAAAAAACAAAAAAATATATGAAGTTAAAAGGTCGCCTAAATTGCAGTTGGTATCACTATTGGATGCCATATCCAAAAAGAATCAATGACACAATGTACCAAGCTCATGTGGAAATTTTATCACATCGTATTCACACACACAATTTCCAACAGGCCTACAATATATTAATAGAATCATAGTAGATATTACAAAATTATTCAGTGTGAATTAATTGGAAAAAAAATACACAAGTTTGTTACTCCTAGTGATCTGAACAATCTTAAATTATTTACTCGGATCGTTTTTCCGTGATGTGTGATCTTCGTTGAGTTGGACGCAAAAATCCATGAATTAAGAAATACGAATTCCATACTACTTTAAGCATGTGTGAGGTCTTATTACTCTCATCTTATATCAATCTGTCTTAATTCTTATCTCGTTCATTAATCCCTACTTACTCAGGGAATCTCACTGAATTTTTTCTTGTTAGTAAATTTTTCAAACTGGACACTGACTTGCCTCGAGATTCTTTACCCAACTCTCGCATTCGCAAAGGTGCTGTTGTCTTTTTTCAAGTTGAACACTGACATACACCTATTTAGATAAGTGGATAAAATATTTGTGAGAGAGAATAACATTTCATTGTAGTTTAATTCTTGCCTTGATAATATATTTACGCGCGTGATGTACTTAAATGAATAGCCGGCATTCCAGTGAATTAACTAAGAACTATTGTATCTTGGAGTGTTTGGTTACGCTTTTAATGCTATTTGGTTTTATAACTGGGGATATAGAATATTGTGTTTAATGTTACTGAAGAAAACTAGTGAAATATGTAGTAATTTGTCCTCGCTTTAGTTCGGGAAATGTACTTCTTATATTCACAAGTAATAACTAGATCCGAAAAAATTGTTACTCATATTTATCAGGTGGTTTCTTAATTTTCCATATTTATACTCTTATTTGGACCTTCCTCATAAATAAGTCTTTTAATTTATAAAAACTATATAATAATCTATGCTGTAGTTTTTTATATTTATCACATTCAAACCTCTTGTTTGATCTATACTATAATAAATAATACTCGCATGAGTATGATTCAACCTTTTGAGATTCCCTGTATCGTAAGTGTAAGTGTAACGTACTCAAAAAAAAAAAAACATCCCAAACCACCAAGATTTGAGAAGAAACATTTATTTGTTATATTAAAAAATGCCGAGAATTGAACTCGGTTTTTGTTGAGTCACTTAAAGTCTGTTTTTTTATATTAGTAGCCGACAAACGAGTAGTCGAGTCACCTGATCAGCAAGTCCAAAGGTAAGGTAGTCCAAGAGCACTGATGCGTTGTGGGCTAAGAAATGAAAAGATAGTAAGAAAGAAAGTACTGGTTTTCAAGCTCCCAGCCGGAACACGACTAGTGGTTTGGCGACTGACTCAAGCAGTAGGGTGGTCGCTAGCCAGGCAGGCTTCACGGAAAAATAAAAATACTAATCATATTATTAATGAATTAATATTAAGACTGATAATATAATCCTTACGCAAAGCCTTGCCATTAAGTGGGCTGGCTTCTGTCGCCTCTTACGACTCCCTGTCCTGCAAGTATGGGATTGGGGGGAGTATTCTATGCCACCTTAATACGACCAAAAATATAATTAAGCAGTAACCGTAATTTCATAATAACGACGATATTATCAATTTAGCTACTGCGATCGACCTGCTAGATATCTAATACTGCGGCAATCTCAAAGAGATATTACTGCCGCGTCGGACAGCAGGAAACATTTATTGGAACATTTTCAATCCAATCAAAACAATAATATATGATAGGACTATTAAAATACCAACAGCGTTGATGCAATATGTATTACTTCCCAAAAAGGACGACCATTACGCGGAACTGCCTCTCCATTCATGACGAGAATTGGCCTCATTCGAATCCAAGTCACGGCTTCAATTTGGCTTCCGAATACGCGTCACTATGGAATAGGCCAGTACTTTTACTTTCGTGTAAAAAACAAACCTGGGTTGTCACGTAGGAATTATTTCACCGTCATTATACTGAACGTGTTATAATCTGTGGACGTGTGGTGAGATGGCGCCAGTTTTATTGTTAGTCTTGTCGAGGGGTTTTAGTAAACGTGATTTGCTTAACAGAAGTTAATTTGAGTATATCGTAAATGATTTATTTTAGAACAAATAAAGTAATAAGTAATAATAATAAATAATAATAATAATAAGTAATATAAATAAAGTAATAAGTAAGTAGTAAAGTAATAATAAAATTGAAGTAATAAGTAAGAATATGGTTTATAAGTTTTATTGTTCTTTACGTAAGGTATTAGTCCGACGCTCTGTCCAAGGGCGGTTTGTGCGATTTTACACAACTTCAAGAAAATTATGGTGATCATTCAAGTATGTAGGTCTTCTCACGACGCTTTTATTTACTGGTGCAAGGGATAATTTTTTATAATAAACTTATAATTTTGAAATCTTGTGTACGCGGGTTAACCAACGTAGTTTATTATAGCACATATATTATATATACTTAGCATTGGATTGCATACATTGGGTTTCTAACTCTGTTATTAGTATTTAATAGTAATTAATCATTATTTAAGGTTTTCGGGTGGTTTAATTTTTTATAGATGATTGCCTTCGAGTACAGAAGTATCTACACATACAATAAAATTTTAAATAATCACTTTCTGTACATTCACTATACATGAGGTGAACTATTATTAGGAGGTTTTATTAACGCTATAGAATTCAAAACAACAGTTGTTAGATTTTTGTCTGTGCGTTTATTCGCGCTAATCTGAGAAACGGCTCAACCGATTTCGTTCTGGTTTTCACAAATGTATTGTAGTAAGCATCACTTAATACATAAAGTACTTAATACTTTATTGCAATCCGTTCATTAATGAAATAGATATAAATTAATAATGTAATTTCTAATTCATATAACGAGAAAAGCGTAAGCTCTAAGCGTAATGCGTAGTTTTCTGAAGCGAAGCGATGGCAGTCTGCTAGTAATAAATGAATATGGCCTACAGGAAGCTAATGGATTGTATTTGTACAAGAAAACAATATATAATATATGATTCGTAGCTATGATATGATTTTGTTCGCAAGTTCTATTCTGAATTGAATTGATTCGTGTTGAAAAAATATGCAGAAAAACGTTTGCTAGGCTACGAGTAACATATAAACTAATAATACAAAGTAAAAACGTATCTTTTTATAATTAATTACGACAATTATACTGTATATTGTCATTGTCATAACACAATTACAACAATTAAAGGGGTCGATTAAACTTTGCCAGTAGCAATCGAATGATTGACAATAAGTGTTCACGTTTCGTTTGATTGCGTTCGAATAACAAAAAAATTCTGTTGACCATAATGTAGGCGTATTATGAAGACAATAAAATTTAATCTTCTAATTAAAACTTATCAATAAAAAATTAAGTCCAGTGTGATGTGATCGTCTCGTGTGCGACACTCGATCCCGAGATGTAAGTCTCGTCGGAATAAAATGATCATAAAACTAATTAGCAATCTAAGGTTTTACGACACTATAAATAAATAAAATGGAACTCGATTCCGGAGTTCACATGACTTTTGCCGACGGTTTTTGTTTCAAGACGCTGATGAAGATATTCTTACTAATTAAAACTTTAAGATAGCATAGAATGCGTAACACATTCATATGTATGAAAGGATAAATGCATACGTTACGTGAAATTTTCGAGCGAAAATTTTTTATGTTAAGAAAAACATTGTAAAATGAGATACATTGAGAATTGATTGATTTTAACTTAAGCTATTATACGATTGGGTAAAATAAAAAGATTAAATGGAAGTTTATAACAATGAGGTATTGATGAAATGCCGATCAATTAACATGATGTCGCAGTAGGGAGCCTATCGAGAGGTGATGCATAAGTATCGCGTATTCCTCAATCACAAGTCGGTCGGATTATGAGATAAAAACTGATTTACTACACGGAGGGCACACCCCGTGGGACCGGCCGCGATCAGCGGGATATTTCCAGTGTAAATGTAAATCCTCAAGCTTAAAATTATTGAGGACAGTCGACAAGTATTGACAACTTAAATGATGCGAAAGATGATACATGCAAACGATATGCCTCATCGCGAAAAACATTTTACAAAACGTTTCAAGTAGCCATAATTCTATTGTTGTTAAAACAAAATACAAGAACGCAGCACCTGTTAAATAAAACACCTTACTTCTGAATTCTTATAGCTATATAATCAACAAGTTAGCCTGTGTGTGTTTGACCTTATCTACTACTCTCCCGATTTCGTTGCGGTTTAACAATTAATTATTATACAGATACAGTTCATATATGGATATGCCCTATGTCGATCCGGAATTATGTGCCTTTCGAATAAGTGGTTTCGTAGGTTACCGACGGATATACACAAACGTATATACATAGTTCGCACTCTCTCTTTAAATAAAATACAATTAATATATATTTTGACTACGCTTACATGCTAGTTACGCAGTTTACTTAGTTGATACACATACATACCTACATGATAATGATAACAGATTTTTTTTATTTCTATTTAATCGGAGTACTTCAATTCTATGTAGTAACCAAAATACAATAAGATAAGATTGTCTACATAACCTTTCAAAATGTATGACATTTAAGACAGGTAAATGCGAACGTTAATACCAGATTAAGTTTCTTTTTGTGTAAAAGGAGCCGAGATCGGTTAATACAGGTAGGGAATATATTATGAAATTATCGTATCGCTAAGCGAGGATGCTTACCATTACCCGAGTATTAAAGTTCTTTGGTTAATAAAGAAGTAATTTTTATCCGCAAACCAGATAAGCAACATGCGCGATTCCAGTTCCAAAATAATGACCGGTGAGAATTTAAATAAGGTGCCAATTAGAAGGCTTGGAAATGTGGTGGCATTCTTATGTTCTTCTTAATAATTTCGTCTTAGCCAAATGAAATCTGTGACATTTATTAGTTAATAAGAATGCTTTGGTATTGGCATTATGCACGTACTTTCCTCTATACGACATTTAAAAATAAACAAACGGATACTTAGTCATTTGATGTTCTTCTCCCCTTTAACAGAGCTTGAGTATTTTTTTACCTTTTATACGGCAACATTACAATCATTTCTAACTGGTTTCAGTTAGTATAAGATAAGTAGTCAGGCGTAATAAATGCTGATGTTTATTTTTCCTTTGGGTATTGGTTGTTTTTGTGATAGGACCGTTGGGTATCTTAATTATTTTAATGTTTTCAACGAGTTTTTTTTAATGTTTACCGCACCCCATGTACTTCAATAATCTGGTTTATTAAATGTTGCCCGAAAAAATTATCTAAATAATAAGTTCAATAAATATTGGAAATAAAATCGTACGCACGACTAATTTCTTTTATATAAAATTACTAATTTTTTTTTAAAGCAATGCCTTCAAGGTGATGTTTATATACTAGTAGATTTATAATTGAATGAACAGGGATCTGAGAGAGGGAAATTAAGAGATAGATTTAATAATTTTCATTGATACAGCAAAAACAAAAATTTAACGCGTTACAATTTGGAAATAGTTACATAGTCTCAAACATTCATAAAAACATTTACCTTTTATCGGGTGAGTGCAATATGATCGCAATAATGTTTTATACTAAATAAAAAACAGAATACACAGCTTATACTTAAAAAAATACTATGATATAGATGAATACTTAACTGACTAGGAGACCAGGAAACAATAGCGCTCCAAGCACCTCCGCAAAAGTTAAAATCTATTTTGTAATTTTCATATGTTTTTTTAAAAGATGTGCTGATAAGTTTCTTTCGGGTTTCTTCTTCTGAATGTACTTTACCTTTACCTGTTCGAAACGGTTAAATAAAAAATTACGTGCATAAGTGTATTTATCAAACACCTGAATGATTTAATGATATTGAATTTAAATAAAAATCGAGTGACTTCTTAACTTAACGTTCGCACGTGTTATTATTATAATAAGTACAAGAGTCTCTCTGATATGCATGTCAGAGCACAAAGGCTGTGTGTGGTGCCACAAAAAGCAACTTTTGAAACATGAAACAATAAATCAAAGCACAAAAAATACGTGTTACCACGATCCGTTGTTTACACATACGCACCGACTTTGTCGTAAGTCCTAAAAAGTAAGTTTTACTTGAAACATTTAAGGGGAAGCCAATTGTTGATTATAATTAGTGCAGCATCAATAATTCCCAAAAAAAAATTATTTATGGTATAGACTATGTGCGTACGTTATTTGCCATTTCTTAAATTGTGACTGGTTTAAGATGATATTTTTTGAAAATCTACAATCGTAAAAAAATTAAATCAATTTTATCAAATACATACATAAATATATAAAAATGATATAGTACAAACATGGAACTACCACTCGAAAATCTTAAAATTATTACCTATAACAACAAAATTATAGCTGATCGCTTTCTGTACATGAAGCATGAAGCATATGAGAAAAACTATTCTTAGAGGCAATAGACCAAAAAAAGTTGTTAAAATTTATGTCTGTTTGTCTGTGCGTTTTTGCGCACTAATCTCAGAAACGGCTTAACCGAGATCGTTTTGGTTTTCACTAATATATTGTAGTAAGCATCACTTAATATTTAAGGTTTATTTCATTGCAATATGTCATAAATAAAAAAAGCCTTTATACAAAATTTCTTATTTCATTTAACTGTTTTAAGTATTAAGTGTACATAAATTATTAAATAAATTAAATAAAGTTACAAATTATTACATGTTTTTTAATTAACAGAACAAAAAAAACTCAGTCCTAAAATAATGCCGGTGTTTTTTCTAAGCTTAAGTTAGTTTTTTTTTAATAAAAATAATAGAAAAATTTGATAGAATTGGACCTATAAGAATGTTACTGATTATTATTATTACTAATATTTATTGAACAGTACCTATTAAGCAAAAAAAGAAAATCGAAAGATTGACATTAATTTTATTTAAAAAAAAACCCTTACTAGTCTTAAATACGACTGAATACATCGGTTTTGAAAAATGAAATTATAACTTAAAGCTCGAAGCGATACAGGGGCTTAAGAGTGAACTCTTACGTTATAATAAATACTTCTCGTTTCTCATTACCTTACCGCCCAAACCGAAGACGCGGAGTATGCAAAAACGGCAAATGACATACGCCAATATGCGAGCAACGAATTCACTTAGTAAATTGAGAAATAAAGGAAGTTTTTTGCTTTACCAAAAGTGCTCTAATTGATATTTTATTCAACGCTTTTGCTCGTTGGGTGGCGGAGTATAAAAATATCAATAATGAATATGACACCAACGAAGTTGAATTTTCTGTACCTGTCTTGGTTTTCGATTTTAAATTCCGTAAACGTTTTTAATATGCAGAACTTATGTTCGTTTATTATTCCTTGGGTTATTTTTATTTTAAGGTTTTTAGAGAATACTTCAGTTTATAATTTTTTGATGTTTGATATAAAAATTCTCCTAGCAGAGAATCAGCGATGACCTAGTGTTTTGGACATCGATTTCTTGTTTGAAAGATTAGTCGGATGGAGGATTATTTAGGAGTTTTCCTCCATAATGTCCTCAGAGTTATAAGAAGTCTGAAAATTCAAACTTAGCCAGTGTCGCAGAATATAGCCTTAAACCCTTTCGAAGGAGACCCGACCATAACAATTATGAGTCGTAATGATGGTGATGAAGTGCAAAATCAGGACTATGCACAGTACGAAAGACGTTAGAGGGGGCCTTTATTTAAAAAATCTATCACACGATTATTTGTTTTAGGCGACATTTAAAATCGCAAAAATCATGGCCTGAGTATGTTTCCGATGCGAATTGAGACACTCATAAAAACTATGGAGGAAGATTTGAAATTCGAAAATTCATATTTTTACTTCAAAATATTCTGTTTTAGAAATAAATCATAGCCGGCTGTTCTTTTGTACATAAATATTTTATTTTAAGTAAAACTTTATAACTGGTCTGCTAATCGCATTCAGCCCTTGTCCCTCAATTCTTTACATTTTGAGGACAGATCGAAACTCACTATTGGGACAAATTGAAGATGAGTTACTTACACTAAATCAAGGTTTATAGAATTGTGAATAAACAGAACATTGAATTGAAAATTGACATATTTAAATGTTGTTTATACTTAATATATACTTGAGTAAAGCATACAAACCACCCCTTTGGGCAGCTGTACGATGTAACCCCAATTAAAAATAATAACTTGATTGATTCGGATAAAACAATCTATTTGACGTCTTATTTGTATCTAAATTACACGTTTCTATGAGCGGCTGCTTTTTCACAGTAGGTACTGACAAGCAGTAGTAGCCGATACGCAGCATACACTTTTTTATATTTAATTATACTTAGAAACTTTCGTAACATTGTACATCAATATTCTTGAAAGCAAATAAGTCCTAAATGATAGAAATTAACGACTCATTTTACCGGTCTTATTTAGTTTTTTGTCGACAGAGATAATCGCATGCCTTTGATGAAATTTGTTTCAACCCTTTCGTGTGTTTTTTCTAGGAACAATTCCTTGCGAGTCGTATAACCGATTGCATCAGTTCAACAGTGACAAAATACTTCGCCCAGTGTTCCTTTGTCGTCATGTTCGGTTTTGTGTACACGCCGAGATGTATCTCGTGATATTTAACCTCATGTCACTATTAAGACATCACTTACCCGGTGGCTGGGAAGATCCGTTCTTTGATAAAATGTTGATCATTTATACAGAGCTCTATGTAAATTGCTGGGAAAATATTTAAATGCGACATTTTAATGTATCACAGATCTAATAAAATGATTCTGTGTTATTTTTTTTTTTAATTGACAATAACTTTAAAGACGAGTCAAGAAATATACCTACTTTTGAAGAGATATTTATCAGTGCCACAATTTTGTTAGATTTACTTGAGGACAGGATTGAAAATAGAAAAAGAAGAACTACACAGAACATAAACCTTAATTAAGCCGATTAATATATACAAGACACAATGTACATTACACGGACTATTGAGCAAATTTCAAAGAACTTATATTTAACAAATTGTTGTGCAATCACGTGAACGCGAGCAGCGACCGGCGAGTCCTATGAAACGGGCGGAGAGGATACATTAATTAGAAGCCTGCCCTTAATTAAATTGTAACGTCTCAGCGAATTTCCCCGGGACCCTCGCTCGGTGGTCTTACAGGTAATCGATGTTAGAACTCACGTGAACTTTATGATATAAGCAGTAAAAGTAACATTATAATGATTCACAAGTAACATGTAACCTATAGGCTCGTCATTGCAAGGCGCCATAAAAAGCGTATTAAGAAGTCAGAGACGGGTTTGACGAAATTGTGGGTTTTACCCGTTTAGTATGATTCTACTTGTCGCAGTAATGAATGCTTTGGAGAATGTTATTTGTGCTATTGACCGGAACGTGGAGCTACCTGCTATACACAGCTATGCGGTTGTAGCTATGTGGTATGATTAAACTATACCACAGAAAGCATTGGCACTGGCACGACGGCTAACTTTAATAATGTAGATGGCAGTCGCGTTAAATGTTAACTATGAATTAAGTGTAAGTACTTAATAATGGGAAATTAATCGAAGTAAAGGGCATACATATGATTACTTGGAACAAAATGAACCGAGAGGGAAAGGACAAGGGCAAAAAGTTTGGTTAATTTTGTTTGGTTAATGATTTCGTTATCTGCGGATTTAATATTGTTTACCACTAAACTATATTCAAAGCAAAGGTCGATTAGTTTCAGATTATATAAAGTTTAAGATGACAATAAAAAGAAGTAAATACGGGCGTGATTCGTGTTTAATGATGAAATATTTTGTATAATGCTTTATTTTTTCTTTAAATCTCCATAGTAGTCAATTTCCATAGATTATAAAGTTCAGAGCCAAGTAAATCCTAAATACGATCTATTCATTAAAAACTTGAATATTCCTTATAAAAAGTTTCATTATTATATTAATAGGCGGCAATATAATTTCACCGATAGACGGTGAACAAGAAGAATGGATTGTTATTTGTGTTTAATTAAGAATTTTCATGCCATAAAGGGACGGTCAAATAAAGCGGAAAAAAAACAAAACGCATCGGGGCGGAGAAATAAGAAATAAAATTTTCGGGAGCCACCCTATTTTTAAAGTTTTTGTAGTAAGCTATAATAGGAAATCTTTCACGTTGTTCAATGATAAAAAGGTAAGCGAAAAAAGTGTAGAAACCATTAATGTAAAATTAATTAATTAAATTTTACATTCGTAGTTGCTACACTTTATGCCCATAATGTAACTAAATTTAAAATTTATATTTAACTCTAAGTAATGATACTCTTATTGTGTCCAGTTAGGATCGTATTATTATATTATTAATGCAAAAATAATAGCCCCTATTCCCCAAGAAGGGAAAGCATCCCATGAAGACTTAAAGGCAGCGAAGCCAAAGTCAATCTTAAGTGAGTTTTAGTGGGTAGGCACCTAGGATGCAGCACAACCGGCTGCGTTGATATGCATGAGCATTCACCGGTTCCCTCCCGCGTATCCTTAGAGGGTAGCATTTTCTCCTTACTTGAGCGAAAAAAAAACAATAATATAATAATAATTATATTACTATACATAATAATAATAATATTAAATGTTCCACACACACACACACTAGGTTTATGTCTGTCATAAAATACACATCAAAAGGGTACAAGGTAAAGATGTTTGTCGTAAATATTTAATTACCAATTGAAATTGCATACAGTACATTATTTTTAATAAGATTCTTACGTAGGCATATTATATATACAACTTACTTTTACCGGCCCCTTTAGCTTTTCATTCCAGACCTTTAGGCTGAAGTAAAACAAATGAGCTTTTTTAGTGTCCACTATTTTTATTAGTAAATATGGAGCGATATTATTTTAGGTGTTGAAAAATCCATGTCATGCAAAATGCACATGATCGTGTATTACCTTTTTCAAGTTATGATCTTATTTAACTTTTTTGCCGGCACATCAGCACTGGTGATTTTATCAACTAAATATTCCAAATTAGCAAGATTTACCTTTGAGATAGCATTAAAATTTTATAAAATTTGCTGTTTAAATAGGCAGTGGAAATGAAATTTCTAATTAATGACCTCTATATTCTTTTTTAATGTTTAATAATTCACAATATTATTAGATTTTGCAGTACAAGGAGCAATAGCTACCCACACCATAAACGACTTGTCCTTAAATTTATCAACCCATATAACAAATTACGACATTATTTCAGAATCATTTTGCTGCCGATAATGAATTTATTTGTAGTACATAATAACGCTAAATATTTATCATGCATAATCTCTAAAATCTACGTCATATTCCTGAATATGTCCAGGCAGGAGTTTTGGGTTATTATGTACATGTGAATGAAGCCTACGAAAGTTTTTATCGATTGTGTTATTTTGCATTTCATGTCAATAAAATTTTTCTTAACTATTAACCTAACCGAACACTAAACATTCAAGCCCCTAATAAAATTCAGTTTGCACTTCAATTTATATCATTAAATCTCCAACGTTATCCACCATATAAATTTACTCACACAAAAATATTCATTCATTCATAAATTTAAGGGACGCGACAAAACACAACATCCTTTTTACATTCGAACTTTGTAGTCATTTTAAACTACAACGAACAAAAATAAATATTATATTTGATTTTAATACTTCAACGAATTACTAATAACATTTCGTATTTAATAGCGAACTAAGTAAATACGTATGTATATATGACGCGTATAAATCAAAAGTTTTAGAGGTAACGTAGTACTACATACATACTGACAGATTTGTAAGATTGTAATGTAAAAAATATATTTATTAAAATTGGTTTCAATAAGCTATGGCGTTTAATATATGGAATATTCTTGATAGTATTTTGTAGTTTAGAAACTGCAGAGACAAATTTGTTTCTATAGCGTCTTTGAAATTTTTTTTGATGTACAACTTAAATTTGCTACCAAGAAAATTGAGCCATTATTAATTATTACTACGGAACCTTTGACTAAGCATTTCTTTGATTTTTCGTTATGCTCCCGTAAGGCACTGGCTGTGCCTAATTCTCTCAGCATGAGATTCTGACGTACGGCTCATGCTGAGTTATTGTCAATACTGGATTCATTAATCAGAGTCTTAATAATTCTGATTCCTCATTCCTGAATGAACTTCTGGGCGAAACAAATTTCTTAACTAACCAAATCCTTGTTAGTTTTTACTAAGCTATTTGTCCTTCAATAAAATGCCGATTTAAAATCGAATTATTTGATCACGCTTCTATACTATTTTATTCTTTATTTCAAATAAATAAACAATTTCCCATAGATTATTCTGCATTCACTTTTTTGGCAAATTCAGAGACTTGTAGTATTTCAATTCCAATTTCTTAATTAGCATAAAATAGCAAACATTATATTCAAAATTACATTATAAACATTATATTATTATTATACAGCCTATGTTTATCTGAATATGTCAAAAAACTGAGATATTCAACTCTAATTTGGAGCCTTTTGGTTCCAACGGGTATCCGTTGGTTTGTCAGTCCATCCCATCGAAAGGCATTCTGTGCTTCTTTTGCCAAAATGTGGTCATCATGCAACGATCTTGTTTCGCAAAGGATCAAAGTCTTTCGAACTTTGTGACTTTTGCCTTGAAGACGCTCGCAGTTCAACCATTACATCTGGCTTGTCATTGCAACAACATTCAATTGGAATTTTAATGTCATTTACAGATATAAAAACCTAAATTTTTATCTGTAGTCGATAGTAGAAATATTTCTGATATTGATTAAGAAATATAACATTAAAGATATAGTAAAATTTTGAGCAAACCTAGAAATTACTTTATGTAAGTCCGTAGATAACTATGGAGGTCTTCGAATAATCTCTATACAAACTATTACAGTTTGAAGTATTCCGCAACAATCTATTCTGAACTAGAATCGAACGACTCTTGAAGTAAACGAGATTTGATTTCATTTTAATTTCCAAAAAGCGTATGCCCTGGAAGAAGATATGTCATCGAGCTTATTGTTATTAACAGACGTATGTTAACAATGAGCTATAAACTAGAATGCCGGTGAATATAGTTTCAATCTAGCTGAGCGGCATCGTCGGAGGCTGCAGTATTTAACATATGTAGCTATAGAATACAGGCAGAACCACTTGCAATAGGAATACTAATGACCACTCAGAACTATTTTAGAGCATAATCGTTAAAAAACAGGTCACATAATGTAAAACGATGTGGATCTGATCCGAGTATGATGCCGATGTAAACTTTGTTGGAATTAAAACTACGCCAAAAGAAAGGGAGGGAAATACAACATCAAGCAAGTGTAAAAAGGAGGTACATACGTTATGGCAGGTGTCACGATACATCTGCGTGTGCGCACTAACAGGCACGTGCGTCCCCGTCAGACTTCAAATATACAGCTTTTTAACGATCAAAGGTTAGAAACAAAAGTGTGAGGGTCAAAGGAAATCAATATGTTTAATATGATTAAACCGAGCTTTAACTCGCTTATTGTACGAACAAATTACTTATATTTCGGTGACTTGTTTACTGCTTTTAATTAGCAACGTACGACATTCTTGTCAAGTCTGTACAAGTGAATTGTGGATTCAGTCCACGTAAAATGACTCGCCATGCAGCGAGCAGTCTTCAATCATAATTGAAAAATAAAGTCGAGCCCACTTTTTTGGTGTCATTAACAACGTCGTGTGCGCGGCACGAGCGGTTGCCAATTTTATAAGCAATTTTATGAACAGGAAGCCGTGCGCGTGCGACGGGCTGATTTCAATAATAAATCGATACCCTCACAATTCATCGGTGGACAGCGTTTGCTCAAAATACTATATGTAGTATGGAATTATCGACATTGGCACATAATGTTTTAGGGCGGGGACCAACGGTTTTCTGACGGCCATCGAAATTTTATAGCGGTTGTAAGAATTACCGATTAGGGGGTTATTAAGCTTTGGCACTTCCATCATTTCCCATTACACTTGATTGTATCATGTCAGTTTTGAAAATTCTCTTGGCTATTTGGGATTAAAAGTTCCGACCACGATGTTGGCAATAATTAAAAAATGTGTCTTAAAATTTGCACAAGATATTAAAATTCATAAGTACAACATAACCATTGTTATTCAAATCAGATTATACAACTTTCCACAAAATCAAAAGTCACCTGTTTCATATAATATTTATAATTGCATACACATAGATAATCATTCTGAGATTAATTTTAAAGCTATCTATCTATCCATGATTTTTACCAAATATCGTAGTTTTACAACAACATGCCGACGAGATTTGATTATCTTCCAGGTAAAAAAATGGAAGTATTTTGGTCCCAGTAACCTTGTTAAAAGGCTATTAATTCAGTTTTGACGTGTTTCAATAAACGTTTTAACACCTTTTCCCTGGAGGTATCATTAGTGGTCTTATTATTGTGCCCTGACCGCGATCGATCCATTCAGTGTGATTCGACTGCGTCTGATGCAGTTCGTTTCCGTATCATTATAGAACCAGGTTTCGTCGTTAATATTTACCGTTGTCCTGGTTCCTCACTATTAAAATTTATTCTTACGATACTCAAACAGCTACCAAAACTTTTCTTTCATGAATACCATTGAAAAATTTTCAGATATTTAATTTGTATTTATTTACGTATGTCGTTGTATTAACGAGAATCAAATTTCAAAAGGCAATTTTTTTTAATGTTATTTATAGTCGTAGGTATATTGCTAACATTACTTGGATATGTATGCAGACATATTTCTTGGATTTTTTTTTCTATTAGATTTCAGTTCTGACATAAAAAAGTATCATCATCTATGTACTTGGATCATCGTCGCTAATATGATTGTTACAAATATACATAGTCATCTAAACCTGTTTAGTAGTTTCATCATATACTTGCACCGACAGACAAATAAATAATAAATAAATATGTTTTGGTTCCATTATCTATAATTAAATTTTACTACGCTAACATTTTCAAATTTTATTGTACAATTTGGCTTCGTTACAATTTTATTATAAGTGTACATTTCGTTTCCTTTTAGAAGAAGTTCTTAAACTTCCTGCTACTGAATACCTTTTATCCTTATACTTAAACTTTATGTGCAAATAAATCAATTGATTATAGACACCTTAGGCTTATTTAACATGATATTTTTTTCGCAGTGGTTGCGCATACTGTCGTGATGGTATCCAGTTAACAATAATGTAAAATATTTTGAATCCAAAGTATATATATCATTTGAGAGATGACCTACTTAATACCTCATAAAACACGTATTTAAAATTTAAAATAGGCATTACCTACGATATAAATCTAGTGTATAAAACTTACCTATTTGGCCTACAATTTTATTGTTATAGCAATCAGCAAGTATTTAATCTCATTCGGTCCTATAAAAGAAAGCAAGAGCAAAATAATATTTTATCATTGGATCTGAATCATAAAAATGTCATTGAGATCATATTTTTTCTCCAAAATTTTACAATATAAACGTACGCCGCCCTTTTCCATATAATAACACAATAAAATACAAATAACACGAGGTTCTCACGAAAGCAAAGTGCCTGTCATTAAATGGTATATGAATTGCGGTGTTGACGTTGACCTCACGGTGACAAATTGGCTGTGAGGTTACAAACGGATACTCGTTCCGATTGCCTGCGGATGATGTGTAAACTTTTTATTTTCAATTCAAAAGTTACTGCAATAAACTTATTATTGAAATATTGTCGGAAACTCTCTGATTTTTACAAGTTTATCTAACTGTTTAACTCTAACGGCTACTCATCATTGTTTTTAACTGGCACAAGACACAACGACATGGACCATGTCAAGAATTTCAGAAAAATATAATAATTGGGTCAAAATATATTAAAAAAAAACACAAAAATGGTGACCACCCGTTACTGTTAAAAAGTATTAAACTTTGTGTTGTCAACCGTGTCAATTGTACCTGTGTATTGTCCATCTCGATCCAAATCATCCAAATCGATAGGTATACCTACATGCTTTTTGTGTATTTGTCGAGATCTAAAAAGATTTAGCTCAAAATCTTCACCTACCATGTAACCACCATCGCTCTTATCAAATGTGTTTCGGTTATAATGTTGGAGAGCCAATTAAGAAATGGGTTTGTGGCTTTCTTTTTGACAAGCAACGAATTTTGTGCGTTACGGTTGTAGATGAGCGGCAATGACCACCGCGTAGACCTGCTGATTATTACCTAAACAAAACCACTTCCATTAGTTACATCATTGCCGTTAGTCATCTATCTATATGAGATGTTTACGAAACTACATGTTTTTATTAGTACTCAATAAACCCTCTTGAATGTTTGCGAAGAAATTTACTCAGAGACCTTACAAATAAATTACATAACAGTAATTATAAGTATAATATAATACAACAATTTGTTGTTATTCAACTTAGTTGTTAATGTTTACAAGTGTTTATTAGTTACCCCTACTACAAATAAACCAATTATCAAGTGCAACGGTGAACAACCCCTAGTAAAAATTCCCACGAACGACACGCTTAAAACTGATTACACCTATCCTGACGGGGCCTAAATATTGTCCACTTCCTATATCCGTTTCGGATGTGACATGATTTTCAATTTATACAGTGTGACACCAAGTCACAGGTTTTTGTATACTAGCTGTTTAATTACAGCGTGCATGTGTATTAAACTTGTTTTGATCTAGAGAATGATAATGATAAATTTCGTACAATAAAAACCTAGCGTCAATCATTAAGTCGGAAATATTAGAAAAATAAGATTCACTCACATAAAATACACACAAAATCTAGAATTTACCTTGATTTCGGATTTTTACCCACATAAAAACCTAGATTCGCATATTCTTTTCATAGTTCATCATATTCGCCGTCACAATATATTCGCCGATGACGTCGACGATAAAAAGCTGTCAACCGGGTGAACAATTAAAACATCAAAAATCCAACGTGGAGAGGCTTAAGAATATAAGTGAAAACAAATACCAAACAACCATGAACAAATGAAACAAATATAATCTTTATAATAAATTTTATTTACAATACAATGTAACAAAACCATACATCGATTGTACTGACATCAATTAAACGATTGAAAATCTTGCAAAAGAATTCTCGCATGCCTTTTTAATACAAGTGTCCTTTTGATTAGTGCATACTTTGTACATCATTGATTTCTTACACGAAATGTCGAGAGCGAATCGCGTTAGTTTTAAAACGAGGGACCACCGTATTGCACTATAGCTCTGACTGCAATTTGCCTTTGAAACTGCCGGCGATCAACTGCTTATCAGCTCATAGAAATGATAAAATCTCCGTCGGCGACGAGTTTATTATTGTCCCGCCCATTAACGCCCATTAAAATCGCAATCGATACGCACTTATTCATCTGTCGTTTCCGTTGAATCAGCACGACAACTGCTTGTTGCGTGTCGTACCATGAGAAATTACCCTTGCTTAATTAAACTAGCATGAGATTAGGTTTGAACGAATTTAAAAGGTTACAAAATAATACATTCCACGACTAGGGCAAAAGACATTTGTTGTTCAGTATTTTAATTACGGTAAGGTTTAATCAGTAAGTAATTTAATTTACATGTCACGTCGAAGATTTCTCCAATAATTGTTTATACGAGGGCTTATTCCGCTCGGAGACGGCAATGGCGGGACAAACGATATCCCCATGCCGATAGGGTTCGTTTATAGTTTCGAGAGTGGGGACACGAAGTTACAGACTCCCAGAAAGCAAATGTTACGCTGAAGAGACATCGGCGCATTCACATGAGATCCAGGTGCCTATACGTAGAGATGTGTTGGGAGGCAGTCGAGGGGTTTTAGTAGGTTGGAATCTCACATAATCCGGTACCCTCCAGCGTGTCCGGATATCTATCAAAGATTTCCCCCTCAGAGTAAAAAATATGGTTACCTCTTAGTACAGGACCTTGAGACCTCTAACAAGAGAGACCATTCATCTTAGCGTCGTTCATTGTTCAGCAGGTTACACTACGAGCAGATGAAGTTAGCTCGGACTCAAAAATGATTAAAACCCATGACATGTTGAAATTTCATTTAATTGTGAGTTCCTCAAGTACACATAAAGTACGGAGACACTGTGTGCTCATTAACGATCAGTTACTTAAAAGCTTCTCGTTCTTCTGAAACCAATGGTTGTTAAACATGATTTTGGATACGAAAAAGAACATACGACAAAAATGTTCAAGTAGAATCCACTAAATATTATGTAGAGCCTTTTTCCAGTGCGATTGAGGTGTCAGTACTTAACTTGACTCTAATGTTCAAGCTGTCAAGAACTAAAAAGTTAAGTTCGAATCAAGCTTGGTTCAATTTTGTTTTTGTCAATACCTAACAAACGATGGCATAGTGACAAAATGGCAATCTTGGTAGGGTATATTGCGCGCCTGTCATCAACTACTCGGTGATGTATTTGGTGTTACTGATGATAATGGGCGGCGGTAGCCACTTACTATCAGGTGACTCATATACTCGTTTTTCGACTAGTTACATAAAAACCGAGTAGCTGAGCCATCCGTGCACTTCCTTAACATCTAAGTGATCACAGATACGTTGCTGGATAAGATGGAATCCACATAGCTATAGTTTCTTAATTGCTATCAAAGTTTGAGGTAGGATTAAAATTTTAATATTCATTTATCCTTCACATTCTGTATTTTGTCTTAGAATTCTTAAAATCCAAAGTCATTTATGCCTTACTTTCCCTTGGTCATCTTTCAGGCTCCTCGTTCATTTAGTGGCGTCTAATTATCCATGGATTTTATTTTTAATTGTTTCCGCTTCTAACACCTTTCATCTAATAAACTAGCGATCCTGTGACTAATTGTGTTGGTTAAAGGTAGCGGCGGCCCTTTTTAAGAGTAAACAAAAATTTTGTAGAACTTATCGTGTGAAATGTTATTAAGTACAGGTGGGTGAAAAATACTTCGATGTTGTTTTTAGTTCTTGATTAACGAAATGTTTAAACAAATGCTTGTTATATGCTTTTTAACTTAAACATATTATTGGCCCAATGAGTGAAGGTCTTTCCCCTTTTAATTGAGGACGCCTAGAGCGTATTCCCCGATACTGCTTCAGTGCGGATTTCTAATGGAATTGGTTGCCTAATTTTGTGTCAAAAACTCAAATGTCAATCGAATACTTTCAATATGGTTTAACGACTTTTCTATAACAACAAAATTTCTTCTTCGAAGCATTACGGCATTTAAGAAGTTTTGCTACTAGCTGTCACCCAGAAAACTATTAACTGCATGCGTACTTGCTTAATTTGTTCAATCTCTGACAATTGAAACAGGCTGTCAGACTAAAAGCACATTTGGTTACAATCAAACAAATTTTACGTTTTCCTTCTTGTAGGTACAGCGGTAACCTGAAAATTAAAATTTCAATTTAGTTACATTTAGCGTTCCAATATAATAATTAAAGGAATTGTTGTCAATGTTGAATACCGGTAAAATAATTAATTTTTTCATAGTATATGGTATACAATATTCTCATAACACTTATCAAAAGTAAATTGTTTCATATATATTTTTTATAATAATCATATCCAAAAAATATGTTTTTTACATATATAACAAAAAATTTTTAATCAACTTCAAAAAAGGTGGAGGTCTCAATTCCTTTGTATTTCTTTTATGTTTTTACCTCTGAATTCCGTCATTTATTAACGGATTTGGAAAATTCCTTTTTTGTTTAAGAGGGTATAATTTCTGTTTGGTTTCGTTTAATTAAAAAAAATATACTACCCTAGAAATGAAAAATAGAAGATGAAACCTAGTCACCTCCTTTAAACTGAAATCGTTTTTTTTTTGTTACAATTTTTACTAGTGTGTTTACAACTTATGAAGTTATTAGTTTAATTAAGTTATCTCAATCGTTATCCTATCATTACAAATATACATCATACCATCAATTAAATAATTAATGTGTTGGTAGTCACAACGGCAATGCTGCTTCTATTTACTATTGGCTTATAATATGAGACACAATGATTGTAACAATATGCGTCTTAGTATGTTATTTTCCCATAAGGAAAACAAATATATTGTAAACACTTAATGCTGAACTTGCTCAGAATATCAGGAAATTAAAAATAAGTTTGATGGCTTAAAAAAGCACACATTTTAATTATACAAAGTGCTGTATGATATTCCTTAATAATTTCAACACTTCATTCATTCTTTCTTTCACTTCATAATTGTTATCATTTGGATACTATCGTGTAACTTTTATTTACTCGACATTCGCTACGCTAGCTCGGGCCCCGCAGGCCCTTAGCTATGTTCCACGAAGAGCATGTAGGGGAATGGAAGATACTGTTCCTATTGTTACTATTAAACATAAATGTCAAAAAATCTATGCTAAATTTCAGTTAGCCGGAGCGCAGTTTAATCAGTCAGCTACTGATTATTTAGGTGCAATGCGAAGCAATTCAAACCCTTATTAACCGAATGGTTGCGTTAGTCGGAAATAATCGGACAAATTAAGTTATCGGACGAGTTATCGGATATTTTTTAATGCTGCCATGCTTCGCAAAACACGTTAAGCCATCAGTCTTGATTGTTATTATTAGATAACAGTTGTTAAATCCCTTCAATCGAAAATCCCTTCAAACGATGGGGGGAACTTTAAGAAATTCCGACTTAGGATAAACATTGACCCAACTGAAGCAGAGTATTGAAGATGCACCATACCACTTTACTTTTGAAGAGATCCTTGTAGCTTTCACTAGACCCCTAATAAACTGAAGCATGACCGTTTCAAATAATTCAATGTAAAAGCATATTTCTTTAACGATGTTTGCTGTTTGTTAAATGTTTTTTTACCATTAATAAAAGACTCAAACAAAATATCTTTAAGATAACTACCATCACGTATACAAAAGCGAATCGCGGTAATGAAATGTTTATTGGTTGCCGATACGATTACGATGACACCCATTGAGAGGATTCGCACCGAGCGGGGATAACGAGCAATAAATGACATTACGGACATTCAATCAAATCTTTGATTGCCAGACCAATAGCCCTATCTTGTAACCGACCGACATAAAACATTCAATGAGCATCGGAATCAAAGCACCCTTTACGGCAATCAAATTTAATTCCACCTTTTGAGCTTGTAGAACGTTTTGAGATTTGTTTTGTTTATTATTTTTTCTTCTTCTTTATTTTTATATATTTTGGTTGTAACTTACCAAGGGTACTTAATCTCGTTAAGTGAATAACTAGCCGGACATACAATCAAATCTTTTATGGCCGTGTAAGGTTTTATCTCGGACCCGGCTGTAACTCTCAACGGAGATTAAAATCGTTCAATCAATTTAATTTCATAGTTACATTTCCCCTTGTAACGTTGTCTTTCGTTTGACCTCCATCTCAACTTTCTAGTCAATAACATTTTCACTACGTACACTTCAGGTGTTTTCAACGAACTGGGTAACGCGCTTTGTGGATTACACGATATTACATGGCAACGTATAATATACATATACTCTCAAACGTAGTGCAAACACAGGGTTAAATGTTAACATAATCGATACAACGTAGTGTGTATTCAGTCTTACACCAACTGCGGTATTAAAAAAGTTTGCATGTGATCAAAATAAGCGAAAGAGCTTTAAATTGATCAGGCCCCGTATTATTCCAATTAATGCGTTTCAATCTTCCTTGGCTCGACATCGTGGTCCTTAAGAGTAATACATTTTCAGATGCCACAACTATGCCTTTACGTAGGCAACAATTACTAGTGTACTCTATGTACTGGTATAAATAAGTAGTCATGTCAAAAGTTACGGAGTTGTGAGATGGAGACAATCAGACGTGGACGTATGCCGCTCAACCAGAAATGCGTTAACGAGCCCATGCAAATACCAAACCCGTTGGTTTAACAATATTCTCGACTTCGCACACTCAACAGAATGTGCCGCTTCGTAACGGCGAATAGGTTGTTTGACGGTATTATTTATTATCTAGATACTAAATTTTCTCACACAATTTATTGCTGGAATATTTTTTTACTTCGACGAATTATCAACTTAATCTAGAACAAAAAAACACACGCGATCTCGAATAGTTATTGATGTGCTAATTAATTAAATGACGACGTCGTCGGCGAGAGTAAAAACATATCTGGTTGACATTTTTATATGAAGATAATCAAGCGGTTTTATTGGTGAATATAATATATAGGAATTAAAATTTTAGTTAAGTAAACTAAGATATCAACAATGTGATTCGTTGTTACTAAGATATATGTTGGGAACTATACGTCTGGGAAGCTGTTTCACTAGAAATTTTAAATTTGATGGCTTGCAAATTGTTCTCGCAATGCCGACAGTTCGTCTATTTTAACAAGGACTATCTTGCTAGCCAGTTTTCAATAATTGAACATTCACAAGTCTTTGGAAATTGCCGTCGTATTGCTTGTAACATTTTTAAACTGATTTTTTAAAGTCAATATAAATTTTGCAATTTTCTGGTCTTGTCTGTTGTTTAATTATTAATCGTTTCGTTACAAGGTTCGCTGCTGTAATTATAAATTGATAAATTATATTTTAAATACCACATATCAAATATTTATAGTGTAAAATTAAAACCTTAGTAAAATTAATGTAAGTTTAATTTTAAACTAAGTTGTAACGTCAACATTTGTTATAAAGTTATGTTACCTTAAAAATATATTTGATTGAAATGGGAGAAATGTTTAGTGTACGCAAAAAAATATTCTTGCGAATATAAACTTTCCTTTACAAATTGACCTTGTTTGCTTTAAGTTATTTCAGTTAATAATATTGAATGACTTCTAAATATGATATGATTCTCGATGCACTGCGTTAAGGATCAATAAAAATGATTAATAGGTAGTACTAAGAATGACAAAATTATCTGCAACTAAATAGAACAAAAGATCAAATAATGCAAAGTCAAAATTTGGTTCGATTTCAATAAAAACTTTGTTTTATTAAAACTAATTGGACTGCAAGGGGCTTAAAACTCAATGGAATTGTGTTAATTGTAAATATTACGCAATTTTGTGCGTGGTCACTTGTTAAATAGGTGACCGCTAGAATCAATATTTATTAAGCGTTTCTGTGCTTCTGAAGCACCGAAGGCATATAGGCACGTTAACTATTAGATCCAAGTCTTTACCCCAATTTTGGAGTTGGCCACTAACCCCTTCATCGACCGGTGCTAGAGCTGCATAATGGAGCGACCTCTAGGTTTTCCCAATTATGAGGATAACTCTGTGTTCTTCAAAGATCCCATATCCATGAACAAATGTTATCATATTTAATTTTTACGTTACTAAATCTTCATAACGTATCTATAGTTACATCTTTTCAGATTAAAAATAGTAAAAACTATGACTCCAATTCCACTATTCCTATTGCGTTTACTGGCACATTATTTGAAATCCCATTTAATCACACCTGACCGAACAACACTAGAATAGACAACATTATCTTGGACAGTTGTTTTTATGTTACCTATTATAAGTTGTTAATCTAATGTGAACCTTATAGGTACGTGATGATATTCTTTTGTTGTTTAATAACAATGTTATTTGTATATATGTTGTTTTAATTCGATTTAGTTTGATATGTCCACACCTTTGGGTGGGCGGCGACCTCCCGCTAACATCATATTAAAAGTTCGAAATCATAGCGTGGGCTGTAAACATTTATTAATCGACGTTAGATATTTGTTTCTATGCTATATTCTAAAGATTACGTGATTAAATCTAGCTATACAGACAATATTGGAGCGATAAATAAGGAACAGGATAAAAAATGGTTCGTTTTACTTTTCGTAGTCTCGAATTTTTAATATAAAGTATGGTGACAACCGCGTTACGTTTCTTACAATTGACTTATAGAATTTGGATACAATCATAGTTTATATGTACTTTTTGATATGAATATAAACTCCATAAGATTTAATTTAATACTGTAAAATTAATAATGCATTACAATAATATTCTCAACCAACATCATGTATCAGTACACTTACTTACTTGTAATGAAATCATTTCCAAATATACCGCTCAAGACTGAAATAGAACACCTCATTAAATTTCAGTGCCTTTAACATCCTGCAAATCGTTACACCAAATTATTTAAAGAAACGCCTCAAGCCAAAATTAATAGTTTCAAATATGGTACCACGTTAAATAAACCTTACTAATCTTGGCAACCCCGTAATACTTTAAGCTTATTTAAAATCAGATCTGTATCCCACAATTAGTTCTCCACCAAACACAAGTGAGGAATAACCTGACAACGAGCATTATTACAGTAATAGGCGTCTAAGCAACCAAGGCGCTGTGTTCTGTCAACGAATTATCAAGTCTCGATGCAACAGTAATCTATGTATCTAGTTTGATTGTCGTACTTATAGACGTTACTTGACACTGTTGTTTCACCAACAAAAGCCTTTTAACGTGTAACGGAGCCTCACGAATTTTTGAACATTTTATAACGTATACATCATATTCAACGACAATAAAGATTTGATTTTTATAGCAACAATCGGGAAACGATACGTGACGGACAGTGGTAAATAATTAAAAGACATCAGCAACATGAAGGATCAATCCGGTAATTAACTAAATCTCACGTTAAAAAAATTACACGGTCGATTTATACAAGGAAATGGATTGCCAAGGACGTAATATCCCCAAATCAAGCATAAGTACCGATAGGATTATGTGTTACAGAACTAACCGGAAGATCCATTTAATAGATTAACAATCTTATTATCTATTCACAGTATACATTACAACAATCATGTATAATACTTTATTTCAAACGTATAAATTCGCACTGGCGTCGACATATAAAAATAAATTATACCCAATCTCCATCGATGTTAAATTGCAGTGTAATCGAGTGATTGTTTATTACAACAATGTTTTTGCATCGATTGCTCGGAATCATGTTCCACAAAAGCTCAAGTGTTCGTTACAAAGTCCTACCGCGGTTTTCACAAACGCCGTGACGGGTTAACGACCAATCAATTCTATATAATTGTTTTATCGCTTCCTTTCGTTAACATAGTTGACGATCTAAGATACAGAAGCTTCACAAAACGACTCACTTACAAGTTTTAACCTTAAAAATAATAAAAAAAATATTTTATACGTGTTGGCGTGCCGTAGTGAGAAGTTATTTTGTTATTTATTTGAATATAGAATGAGTTAATATGTTTGCAATACAGATATCTATCAGACTCTTATATAGATTGAACTATCGTCAAAAGATTCGTTAAATCATTCAGAAATTACATGATAACTGATGTACCTACAATTGTACATGAAACGATTTTATTTTCATCTTAAAAATCATATATAAGTGCAGTGCTACCCATGGCATTGACATTAATTAATATCATATAAAGACGTTCGTATTACCCTGCAATATTTTTTGCAGAACGTTTCCACAGTTCTATCTGAAGTCATAAAAAAGAAAAGTTGGGTTGATCACTAAATTACTCCATTTCACGCGTTACTACACAATATTTGCATCGAAATATGCAAACGAAAGATAAATTTAAAGTTATGATCATTAATGAACCAGTTTTAATTTACGATCAGTCTCTGGATAAATAATCAAGTTCAGTTGAAGGCATGAAAAAATTAATCGGATGAAGTCGGCTGCGACATTCTTTGCCGATCGAGTTTAAGTGGCACTCACTCTTTTTGTTCTCATATTTTATTGTGATAATTTATATCACATGCTCATGTAAGACGACCGTTACATACGTTCTAAATGCCAAACTTGGCACCAGATTGATTTACTTTATTGTAGAGACAGGATCACCAAACATCGAATAAATAAACCTTCACATAATTTGGATTTAACAATCATGTACAAAAAAAGTTACTGTTGCTCACACGAATGTGGGAACCCAAAAATTAAAGGAAAAGTTGCCATGAACTTATCATAGACAGTTATAAATCAAACTAAAATTTGTAAAGTATTTTTTTCACCAGATAAATTTAAATTAATAAATGTTGAGACCCTCAACCGGGTACTAGAATTCATTGTTGTGGCTGACATGAATTCGAATGAATAATTACTTGAATATCCAAGACCTAATAACAAACATTTATCAGTCATATAAAAGTTTTAGAATCGAACTCGGAAAAAATAATTCAGCAGATCGGACTACTACCAAGTACCAACACATTCTACGACAGGTATAATGATAGTTCGAACATTAAAGGAACACATAAAATTCTCGATCATGTAAATATTTCTTAACAAATATGATCGCTATTTAAGACCAAAAGGTGATTCGTCAAAATCTGATGCTATCGAAGACCTGTCAACACTCAGTCATTTAATATGTCGTGGGATGACAAAGATGAGAGGTGATATCATCGACATCAATTCTCAGGACCTACGGTAAGGTATTTGCATGAATATCTTCTTAATTTACATAATAGGATTGACATTATACATTAACCGTATTAAAGTAGGTACCACTATAGAAAGAAGACGACTTGTATGCAGTTTCTGGTTTCCATAAATAATAAGCTGATTATTTCAATTAATTCGTTTGTTCATTGTTATCGCCTGCTACAAATCGCCTTTTATGTCACCTTTTTGACCTTATTGCGATGGCCTGGAATACTGACCGCAATCCCATGCTGGCAGAACACGGTGTCGTAAAAGGCGACAGAAGCCGGTCTGCTTTCCTGGCCGACAACGCAATAGTGATATCTTTGGTTTTGCTGATGTCCATGGGCGACGGTGAGCATTTATCATCAGGCGACTCGTCTGCTCGTTTGTGGGCTATTAACATAAAAAAAGTACCCATTACATTAAAACTGAGTTAATATCATAGTTTATAATATCAGGAATTACTTTGCGGAAATTCATTGTAATTAAAATAGAACAATGCAAACAGAATATATATACCTTACTTCCACAAAGGAAATATGCACTTCTAATAAATAAAAGTATGTACTAACATATATACCAGCATCAATTAATGATGTGAGTTACTATTACGTTCTATTTCTATTACTCTATTATAATACTTGGTGAACACACTGGTAATAGTGCGTATCTCGCCAGACACCGTGAATAATTACGTCAATCAAATTGAAGTGGCAGGGTATAGTAAAATTACCATTCTTTTATTTTTATACTTGCCGCTTGATTGAAGATTATCTAAAAATGTTGCCACGGCTGCATTCAATCGATCATACGGGTTCTGCGACAATGAGTGGCCTTGTTTAGATCTACAACTCAATGACGTTGTAACTTGTTCTGTGGTCATGTTTCATCACAACTGGGCGAGATGATATCTTTTAAGTAACTGTTAATAATAACAATATCAGAAATAATTTGGAAATTTTGTATCTTTGTTTATCGAATAACAAAGGATGGATTAAATGTCTTGTGGCATTTCTACAGTTAACCCTTGATAATAAAATGAAAAAGTGTTTTTTTTAGTATATTTAATTAAAAAGACCATTAATGTAGGCAAGTAATTAACTTGTTACACAAGTGTCCAGCGAATTAATAAATGAGATAATACATTATGACATTCCTGATCACATAATATTGACATAATGAAGACAATACATACATTGTTCTTGGTTGGTTCATAATTAGTCTTGGGTCTCCTTTCGAACTCAAAGGGGTTAAGGCTCTATTACCTTGGCTAAGTAAGGTTGGCATACTACGTAAACATTTAAGGGTATTATAGACAACAATCATATATTTATTATTCGTGACAATGTTCTCCTTTAACGAAGCATATGATCGCTTTTAAGTACCACCACGAATAAGAGCATCACGGACATTATATTTTACCTGTAACGAATAGTGCTCATGTTTTTTTTTGTGTTTTACCGATATTTAAACCCAGTTTCATGGATCATGGTCACACCGAGACTGCAGTGGCGGGAAGAAACTCTTGACCGTTGACACTTGACAGATGAGCTTGTCAACTTTATGTCTAATTCGTTTTGCATTCTTAGGTACCTTATCACGACCATAGAGTTACGTAATAGAGGAACACTCATTTCAAAATCGCGTCACTAAAACATAAATATACATGTGTGTGACAAATACACTGATGTGCGTGACTTTTAGTGCCCTTATTGCCCTCAGAAAGGAAATAACCAACAAATTTTGGAGGTATAGATTCTTTATTAATATGTCAGTGATTTTTGTAGAACAAAATAGTTGCCCTTAAAATGTCTATTGTAAACTTTGTGAGCAACCCTACCTATCTGGTTTAACATTCAAATCCATTTTTCTTTTTGAACTGCATTTACAGGAAACCTTGAAGAAGAAAAATTTGTCAATAAATATGAAATCACTTTCGCCGTTTATTGTCATATCATAATAATAACAAATATAAAATTCGCCAAATTTTATCAATTTAAGAAGCGAATACTATTCTAAAGCCGAAGATGCACCTTTATATCAGTCTATCTACTTTCTGTCCAATGTGTTTGCAAGCTGTAACCGAAACTAAAAAGGTAAAATATGAACAAATCTAGGTAAAACAAAAAATATTTATTTATACCTATTTAAAAATTATCCACTTATCGATAGATTTTGTGCAAGTCCTACAAGAAACGGTACACAATATCTTTTTATCTTACACATAGATATGAAAAATAAGTTATTATTAATAAAATGGAGTATTTATTGCATATTATTAATCTTAATTTATGTAATTTTAAGATCAATTTCTATGGAAATAAGCATCGTGAATGTAGTATTGCTCTATCAGTACTTACCTGTGTATTGCCTATTTGTTTGGGTTATTGTTATAAGTAACCCTACAATTTAATACTGAACACGACACCATTATGTTTAGTCTGATAAAATATAGAAAGATTGAAGTGAAACCAATAAAATAACAAATAGCAATTTTTTGACAGGAGAGTAATGGAGAGTAAATAGTTTGAAAACAGTCCTACGGTAAATTTTCTTGTATCTCTTTCTCGCAAATAGGATTTCCCGTAAAGCTCGAAATCTCACTCGCACACTGTGTTCCTCTATTACTAGTATATTAACTCTATGATCATGACACGCAACACTGACGACATCACAACACACAAACAAACGAAATTTAAACCCATCTTCTTGTGTCAAATCTTTGGCATGTTTCTTGATCTCAATAGCTATTCTAACTAAACGTTGAATGCACTGACGATCAAGCGAGATAACCCGTGGCATTTGCAACTCAATCCAATGATTTAAAATAACCCGATAAATTTATAAACAAAACTTGAGTGCAGAATTCGAACCCGGTAGGCTAAAGTATCGAAAATCTCAAAGATCAGGTTACGACTCGATCTATAAATATTTTACTAGGTATTTGCTCATAATTAAAAAAGTTTGTGTCAGTTCCCACGTGTAATGGATGAGATGGTCAGTACGTCGGTATACCTTGCTCCGTACTGCACGATATCGCTATCATCGCGAAGAGTATGTCCTGTTCGATGGAGCAAACGCACCGACTCGACAACACGCCTGTTAATTTAAACGGACGCAATCAATAAGCACAATTATCACTCTCATCAGCGACGTTGAGGCATTACAAGCTTTTAGCGAATTTCCTGCACCGTGCAATTTGTCGTTCAGCTAAAATGATGGATTATTTATTACAGATTTATAAGTCCATGGGGAACTACTAGTGTGTTACGAGTTGTATATACCAGAACATTAGAGGGCATGGGCATTTTAAACTTGTTACAAATCAACAAACGGTAGGTGGGGTACACAGTAAATGGTCAATCTCCTCGTTCCAGAAGAGGTTGACTGACGACCGTTTTAAAACATTTTGTATAAAAAAGTTTGCAAATAAATTAATGATTGAGTTGAGCGGGGCGTGGTGGAAACAATACAACAAGGCGTATTTCCACGTAAAGATTTAGCATTTTCCTTGTAACTAACTATTTGTGATAGTCCATACATCGTCCACACATCAATAACATTAACATTCATATCTGATACATTTTAATTTTTAAACTTGTCAGTGCTGACAATACAGAAAAGCAAAAATTCGATTCTGAAGGACACCTATAACATTAATCAAATTGAAAGAAAGCACATTACTTTGGAAAGATCGAAAGCACATTCAAATCAAACAAGCTTTTTTGATTGTCTCATTGCAAGCGAATATACGATATTACAACGGCGAATAAAGATTAAATAAATCCAGCACTGTTTTAAAAAACAAACACTTATTTGATACTTCTTCTGCATACATAAATTGCTAATAATTCGTCCAAAATGTAAACATGGAAAAGACGAACAGTTTTGTTTCGGATAACAGAATACATTGATTGAGTTCAGTACGTCATTTATTTAACAATAACATACTCAGTGTTGTCTTGGCGTGTCTTGGCTCTCTCGATAGCCATTACTAACTCTTGACAAAATATTTTTACTATAAAAATACGTCACAAGCAACTCTCATAACATATAAAACACTTCAGATACAACCTCTAACAAATAAAGAACAAAACTAACATTATTACTATCAAATATCGATTTCCGATGTAACATTGTTGTTTCTCAAATTGAAAGTCACTTGATTTCTAAAGCTACTACATTCGACAGACGATACTCGTTTGTAAAACAAGATCTTCAAACGAAGTCAGTAACAACATCATTATGCCAACAAGCGTCACTAATATTGTTTAAGTCGCAATATTGGATTGGAGCCATACGAAATTAATAATTGCACTTACAGCATATGACTGAGTTAGCCATGGTGATATTTTGACTGGATTTGACACCTGCACACTTAGTAAACCGATTTAAGTTATCCGACACCGACGAAATTAGAATCTCAGGAGTCTAATCCTTTTGCCGATTTCAACCCGAAGTTTTGAAGTTAATAATTTCACTATAATCGCCTTCATAATCGACTTCGATTCTTTTAGGTAGCTTAAAGAATTGTTCTGAGGACTGCGCTGCTGTACACTTCATGTGTACTCGTGAAAGGAAAAGAAAATATTTGATAATTATGTTTGTAGATTTGTTAGGGAGATGCTTTAACTAATAGTCTTTACGATTATAATTGAACTGAGTGAGATCATAGCCTTTTTTATGTTAATAGCCGACAAACGAGCAGGCGAGCTACTTGATGGTATGGTCACCGTTGCCCATGAATGTCACCAAGACCAATTGTATCAGTGATGCATTGTCGGCCAGGAAATGAGAAAAAGGTAAGAAAGAAAGCACTGGCACTCAAGCCCCAGTTGGAACACGACGAGTCATTTGGCGGCTGAATCAAACAGGAAGAAGGTAACAGAGGAAACAGAAGGAAGCCAGGTAGGTTTCACGGAAAGATAATAATATAAATAATAATATAATCTTTACGCGAAGCCCTATCACAAAGCAGGATGCCTTCTGTCCTAGGCCGACTCAATACGGTCTGCCAAAAAGTTTTCTCTTATAATATAGGAAATATATTTCTGAAAGCATCGACTGATATGCAAAATGCATTAGATCGATACTGAAAACTGAAAAGTCAGCAACTCTAGCTATTCTAGGAAGAAAATACGTACAAATGCCATTTCCATTTTATATTATAATTAGCTAAAACAGGAGAAATCCGATACTGAATATATGTAAAAATTATGTTTTGGCCGCATATATACCAAATCAACATATTTAGATCTATTTTTGTGACGTTTAATTGAAATACTATTTTAGTCGAGACTTCCTTTTATATAATGGCGTTATGGTCGCTAATAATGACCAACTGTATACCTTGACAACTATGCATAACTTTTAAAGTCCAGCTGTACGTACGCTTGGGGTTTTGCGAAGAAACATGGATTTGGTTACCTTTACCTCACTTATGTACCTTTAATTTTTTATTTGGAGTACTTAAAAAATTACTTTATTTTTTACATTTAGTACGTTTCCGGAGTTATAACTGTTGTAATATCTCAATTGTATATATATATATATATA
>PDGT01000010.1:4150543-4598108 GCA_003671415.1 Megathymus violae
TATATGTGTCCATGTAATCCATAAATGAGTTTTTAAAGCAGGTTTACACATAGAAAATTGATAAATAATAATTGTATTGAGAAACAGAAATAAACACCCATGAATACATAACATACTTATGTGAAAAAAAAGGGTGCAATCTCAATATAACATATAACATTACACATGTTGGTAAAATCTAACCTATAAATTATAATACGTCAATTAGTCTGACCTGCTGATATTTATGAATAATTAATTATAACACTTGCCTAATAAGTGTGATAACTATAGAATTAGTTTTGTCTAGAGGTGAAATATAAATACGAACAAATATAAACATTTGCACAGATATTATGCGTTAAAATTTGTCGTGAAAAATATTTTACGGTCGTTAGACTGGAATGACAGAAAGAAAGTGATTATTGTAGATAACAAAATACATGAGATAAAAAAAAATACATGAATTAATGTCACAAAAAAATATTTTTCACCTTTAAACTTATTTTGTTGGAGTTAGCATAGGTTATTAATAAAAGAAAAAAAACATTAGCCCTTTTCTAAATATTTTATTATCTATAATTATAACGACATCGTTCAGGCACCTGACGATTTCATTAGTTTAAAGATTAGCAAGCATTAGAAAGTTTATAGTTAGATATAAAATCAATAAAACTTGATGATCTACGCCAACAATGTGATTCAAATTTTAGTCAAATTTTTCCACTTCATAATTACAACCCATATTTGTCCCATTGTTAGGATCGGATCTCCTCTCACAAGGAAAGGGGTTAAGGCCATAGTCCACCTCGCCGGTCAAGTGTTTGGTTGGCAGATTTTACACACCTTTAAAAACATTATAATGTAATGCAAATTGCAAAACGAATCAGGTGTAGAGCTTTCCTCACAATGTTTTCTTTCACCAAAGCAACCGATAATTAATTTTATAATACGCACATAATTTGAAAAGTTACAAGTGATTGTCGGATTCGAACTGGAGTCTCCTGCTCAGCAGATCGACATTCAGACCACTAGGCTGTCAATACTAAGTAATTTGTTCCATTTGTGTATGTAAAACTAAAATCAGAAAACACGAATTTGCACTATGGGTATTTCAAACCAGCATTGAATCAAAGAATATTTACAATTAATTTCAATGGGTGCTTTCACGGTTACAATTTTGTATGAATATAATAATTATAATATAAGTTATAATGATAATTTGTGATGTGTTTCTTTTAATAATAACTTCCGGTTTTTTGCAGTGTCCTAACCTACCTATTTGTTAAGATCTACTTCGAATAAAAAATCATTTATTCATTCATTCATTCATTTGCATCACGAATAAAATATTTATAGAATTGTCATGTCAAACATAACATATGTACAAATTAGAACATAGAAATATGTTTATCGAGACAAATAGAAATAATTTATAATGGCATTTTCGATTTTGGTTTATTTAAATTAATGATATCTAAGGAATTAAAACCGATCAAAATTTAAATATATTCTAACATTACATAACACGTACTCTAATTAACCATCACAACATCGAGAAAAACTCTAATTCTAAATTCTAATACGATTTAAATAAAAGCTTCAATTCCAAAAAAATATAAAAATACCGGCAGTTCAATCAAGTACTGTAACGGTTACTTCCGTGGAAATTTAAATATAATAAAAAGCTTTTTCACATCCTACCACGTGAATCCTTAAACTTTTCATACAAATGTAAAAAGGTATCTCTTTCGGTATAACTTTTGAAAAATGAGATATCCATCCAAAAAGTCCTGCGCGGGATAATAAAGTTTGAATACTGCCTGCTTACATGCTACTATTACTAAGGATTATATTGTTATACGGAAAACTTTTTTGAAGCAAAAGATTCTAAGATGCTTCGACTTTACAAGTCCATACTTATGGCTTTAACCTCTTGCATTCTGAGAGAAACCCTAGTCTTGCGACAGTTTTAAGTGAAGTTATTAACACAGTTTTTAAATAAATATTAAATTGAAAAAAAAAACCTTAATTTGTGACTCTGAACCATACGAGTTGTAAGACGTAAATAGGTACGTCTTCAATTGTTTTAAAGGAGAATTGCAATTAAAATAAAATATGAGTCTTACCCTACTTTAATCCACTCTTTTGGATCTCATCAGATCCCGACTCACAATTAAACGTTCCGAATCCGAATTGGATTAAGCATTAAGCTTTCTTATGGGACACATAAAATCGTTTCGGCTTCGTTACGCCGACCGCTCGCATGAATAAAGACGTAATTAAAAATAACGCTCCCAATCTTCGTGTACTCTCCAACCAAATATTTTTTCGGTAATCGCCCTATAAAGGAAACTCTTAATGTGATGTAACATACCGTATTCATTTTTTTTTTATTTATGATGCGTAAACATCGATTTTAATTTCAATTTGGGTTTCAATTTCAAATGCCTACGTCTTATAACAAGTTTAAAATGACTTTTATGATTTTATCAAAACGCAAGGAAGTCTTCTTACGCCCTTTTCACACACATAGTAATAAAGGTACTTTTAATGAATAGGCGGTAGTAGCCTAGTGGTTCGAAATCCTTCTTCAGCACAGCAAACTTGAGTTCGAATATAAAAATATTAACGTTAGCACACTCACATACCCGCACTACCATTTGCTGTATTGCGTGTGACATGGACGACGTCACAAAGACCCATGACCCGGAATTTCTCGCTCGACAATCAGGGTCACTCACTACCAACTGGGCTACGGGGACATCGTGAAGCAAACTGGATATTTGAAAATTCTAATTTTCTCAAAGGTGTGTAAAATCTGCCAATCTAAACTTGGCGAGCGTAGCCTAAACATCAGTCATTGTAGAGAGACCCAGCATTGGAATAATTTTAGGTTCCAATAATATTGATATGAATACCCTTATAAGATCATTCGCGTTTGCGTCTATCTGTTATGTCATATTTTCTAGTGTTAGACAAGATAGAACAAAAAAATATATTAATATTAAAAGATAGTAATAAAAATAATGATATAGAGCCGTAATATAATATATGTTAAGTTTGTTGATTTTGAATGAAAGATTTCGTTATGAGAACCACAAAAATACATTATAATATATTTGTTACACATCAAAATAAAAGGACGCAAACGTTGTATGAATTGACTGATTACATCTCAAAATAACGTTACGGGACGGCGTGGCACAAGACGCTTGCTAAACTCGGCCTCAATGCGAATGAATATAGTTACTGAATGCAAAAAAGTTAACAATACCGAATCTCACATAAAAGTCAACATTTGTCATACAGATACGCGAATAAGAATAAACAACGTTCAGAGGTGTACGGAGAACGCCGACGCCATCAAAGCGCCCGCTTGGACTACGTCTTAGCTTTGATAAGGTTGCCAATTTCACTTTCAGATAAAATTTTATTATTTATTATTTACGTATATCAAAGTAGACAGGTACGATCAATCTCAATGGCACGTATTTATAAAGTGGACGAATGCGAGTTATGTATCGTGAAGATGGTCGATGTGAGTGAAAGGAGAATGAATGAAATAATAAAATATGTAATGTGTAAATATTAATGTAATCGTATAAAGCTGTTTAAGCAATATCAAAAAACACTTTATAAATAAAATTTAGTATTAATTATATTCTGTAGTTCATTAATCGATCATTGCAAGACATTTCAAGACATCAACTCATAATTTATTTTACTAAAGAATGTGATACATAAAGACGTTTGCTTATAGCAGTTGCAATCGGTCGATTTTTTTTAATCTTAATAAATTTGTTCAGAGCTTACTGGAGCACTTATTTACTCTAAGCTTAATTGCTAAATTAGCTAAATTCCGTAGCTATGTAACATTTTCTGTTTGACGTTATGCTAGAATGCTAACCACAATTGTTATTCACGTGCGCGTCTTCATACCGTGCACATTGCCAATTATTCCAATTTTCAACTCCGTATCATTCAAAATACCCTAGATATTTAAACGTCACACCGCGGTCTAATTGAAGAACGAGATTTTTTCCTTGAATGTCCATAATACCGTAGTTCAGTTGATAATCAAGATTCCCGGGATCGATTCTCGGAGGGGTCAGACATTTATGTGATAGATAAATGTTTGTTCGCGGGTCACGAGTGATTGTGAATTTGTATGGTTGATGTATAGCTTCGTGTAATTTGAAACTGTCAAATTTGTAAATCTGCATTATTATTACACTTTTAATTTTAAAACAAAGTTCTTGCAGTCTATTATTTATTATTAATACCTATGCATATTTTGTGAAAGACTGAGGCTGCTTATCACAAGTATAAATTTCTTCGTGCTTACTAGGTGGTTTCAGCATGTTTTTAACTATTTAGATAATAGTTTTAGACTGAATTAAGAAGTATTAATACAAAAATATTTTTTACATTGTGATTAGGTTGGCAACCCTATTCCCGCCACACATTCAACCCGTACACTACGCTCATCTCTTTAATTGATGTCGGTTTTTGAGTGTACCAATAAGCCGCCTGCGCACGTCGTTACCGCACCTCTGTTCGACTGCGATGTATGGAATTTGTATTCAATAATTTAAACAGCTGGGTGATGTTTTGGTGCTCAATGGAAATTTTATATCAAGTAGAATTTGTTTATAACATTGACTCTCTTGGATACTAAGAAATGTGTTATATAATTCTCTCATACATTATAAGTTTCTATTTAGATATTTATGGCGATTAATTTACAAATATAATATAATAATATTACATAACTTCTATGTAATGTAAGTTCATCATATATTCTAAGAATCATTTAAGGATTCATGAATTTAAATTAATGTCCGAATAGATATGGTTTACTGTGTCCTGTCATTTTTCATTGGTGTATTTAAAATATTAACGAGTGGTTCGAATCAATAAGTGCTTATACGAGGGCTGCTATTTATATCTCAGGAACTAGCCACAGACAACAGTATTTAAAAAGTAATTACTACATTTGAAAATGGAACTCTAAGGCCGTAAAAAATTTGTTCGCGTTGGATTCCGCACAAATTAAGTGTCGATCAAAAACAGGCTGGTGAAGATTGGTGCACAAATATGTTAAAAAAATACAATTGTGGTGCGTCAAAAGCTGTTTGTATTATCTACACAGGTGATGGATCTTGGATCTATGCTTAGGACCCCGAAACTGAACAGCAATCAACAATGTGGGTGTTCCAAGATGAGCCAAACCGAACAGAAGTTATTCGTGCAAAAAGTACTTTGATACAACTGGTCACCTGATTTTATTTGGCACGAGGACATGTGCCTATAGTGCCACTAGAGAATCGTAAATTGGTAAATTGTTTACCAGAAGTATTCCAAGAAATAATAAAGAACAACCGACAACGCAGAATTATTCTCCATCCTGACAATGCTAGTAGTCACAGGTCCGTTAAAACAATTCCGTTTTTGGAAGGTCAAAAGACTAAACTAACGAGTCATTCGCCTTATAGCCCCGATTTGGCACCCTATAATATCTATTTAGTTCCAAACGTGACGAATAATTTACGGGGTCAATGTTTTTCGAGCTGACAACACGCCGTTGATGCGTTCAAAATGCACGTTCCGGAGATACCTCAATCAGAGTGGAAATAGTGCTATAAAAATTGGTTTTAACATATGCAAAAGTGCATTGATCATTGTGGCGAATACTTTGAAAAGCAATAAATCCATAATACATGATAGATGTTTGTTCCATTTTGTTATTCCGAATACATAAATAGCAGCCCTCGTAAGGATTAAAATGCAAATTACCTACAAATTGAATATTTGTGTTTTATATTTTTTTGTTTCATTTCATTTTTTTCAGAAATAATTTCATCATTTTGATTAAATAACTGCAGAAAAATTAGGCAAATAAAATACAAACTAAATTAAATTAATATAATAATAAGCTATAAGCATCCTGGATAATTTCCACATTGTTTTCAATATCCGCTGTACTACTGACTTCAAACAATGAAGAGTCTTGTACCTAATACATTATGTATAAGGAATTTTATATGAAATAAATTAAAAGAAAATGAGGCTTATAAAGTATTCTGTCGTATTTATAACAATTAGGTACATACATGAATTAATTTCCTTTCTTTAGTTTAATTTCAGGTTTATTGTTTTATTTCTGTCGCTTTAACTCGCCATTCATATAAATCTGGCAGTCTCGGACTTGGCAGCGGATACAGGTGTCTCGTGGGAACAATCACATGGAATACGTCAACTCGAATATTGAGAAATAATATCAGCCATTTAATTTTTATAGTACTCGCTCGGTTTCATAGTATTTCAAAACATCGATTTCGAAGTCCTGGGAACCAGGTCCTTCTAACTAAGTATGACATAGACGCAAATTAATTCTAACGTAATCAATTATTATTAATTAATAATCAATAATTTTTATCTTCCAACTTGTTCGTAACTATCAAAATACGAGCATAATAATAGCAGTTTCAATATCCAATAATAACAAGACGTTATTACGTATCGATGGAAGTTACAATTAATGACATAGTAATCTGTGCCTTGTTTATTACTCCGTGGTCCAAATAACGCCGGACGCAGGTGTGAGGCAACACGGATGTTGCACACCCCGTCTCATTTACAAAATGCCCGTCGTAAAATATCCAAACTGAAAATTCAACAATGACCATGTAAATCGGGTACGGGTACCAGTCAAAATACACGATCTCCGAATATTCTGAAATACGGCTGCGACGTATATTTATCTATTTTTACTATTTATTATATGAAAATAAGGGATTTATTAACTGACAGCTAAATATTAGGAAGTTAGAAGCGGCATCGCTGAATCGCTTAAAGCAATTTCTGTCAAAGACCCTGTAAAAAAAAATCGCGAAGTAGATAATTGTAGTTAAGAACAATATTGTTGATGAATGGTATTCGTTGGCATTCGTATGAATTACATAACATATGATTACTATATTGAAGGTATAGTGATAGGAAACTTTCACCTCTTAGAATTCTTACAGTACATCTGCAAAGTTAGACATGCATCATCATGCCTCTAGCTAACTTAACTTCTTGTGCTGATGTATGAAGGCTGAAACGGCCAATGACAGTCATGTAATAATTGCAAGGTTTTAAAGTTTTTTCTTTCTTCTTTTTCTTACTTTCTTGGTTTTCTCTCAAAATTTTTAGCTGTGCATTTATAAGATTACAAGATTTACAAGATTTTTTAGTTTAAAGCGGCAGACATAGACTGATTAATATATGTAAACATTTCTTTGTCTATATTTTTTTGGAGGGTTTATTGCTGATGCTCAGATATGTGGGATTTAATTTAATTATTTTAAGATATGCTATGTATCTCTGTATTATTTGATCGTCGAATAAAACATCTTCAACATATTTGGTACTTGAAACTCAAAAATTACTCTAACATTTTTGGTACTAATGGTTGGTTTACACAGAAATGTACGATTATTCTTTTATTATTCTAAAAACGAGCGCGTCTTTATTCGGAATATTCTTTTATTCAATATATAGTACAGTTTGCGACATGGGCGATAAAGTGATATTTTAGTATGTCTCACCCACCGTTCACCCCATCCACCCAACCTTTGGATCGGGAGATTTTTTTCGGAGCTGAGTGTAATGTATCAATAGATTTTACTGGGAAAACAAGTTTATAAATGCTGGCGTTCCACAATCTGTATTGTCACATAGTTTATCATGCATATCAATGATATGGACGACACCAGGCATATAAATTGTTGTGCTGCGATAGCACAGGTTGCACGCCCTGTATACAGATCACTCAAAAATCTCGCAAATGCAGTGAGAAGGGAAAACGAATCAACTTGTGTCCGAAGTTGAGACATCTCTCAAACGGATTTCAAAATGGGGTTAACTTAATTGAGTCCAATTCAATCCATCGAAGACATAAGTTCGCGCATTATACGCTAAGAAATCCTCATTTACTATGGCACCACAGTTTCGGATTGTTCCCTTGAATATCTCTAAAAGCATTAGGGTCTTATGTGTCGACATTTCAAAAGAAGTCGTGAAGACATGAGCTCTCTATGCGTTTTCCACCGTCTGTATAATGAAGAACGTTTTTAACTTTTTAATTTAATACCCGCAGAGAGATTCCATCACATTAAAATACGCCGCATTATCAAATTCCACAATACCATGTAGGTATGTGGCGCTTATCTACGGTACGGTTCAGCTGAAACTTCTTGCCACGTACTTGTAATCTGTGGAATGACCTACCAAAGATACGGAGACCTTCAAGAAGTGGGTTATGGCTTCCTTTCCGGGCGCAATGGTAACGCCCCTGGTATTGTTAAAGGGCCTCTATGAGCAACGGTTACCTCTTACCAACTGGTGGCCTGTCTCGTTTATTTGCTTATCATGTATAAAAACGCTTGTGTCATAATGCATGTCGATGCTGTTACGCAAGTTACATAGGTTGGTAATATATTGTTCATACAGTAGTATTTTAAAATAACATTAAGTAATATTTTCCTTATGCGTCATAACAATCCTTGATTCTCCAACTGCTAGGATCACACCGAATAGTGATTGGCAGACTTCACATAGTTATGAGAAAATTATGAAAAACACTGAGGTGTGGAAGTTTCCTCACGATGTTTCCCTACACAGAAGAAAGTAATAAAATATGACTGGCATTGCTTTAAATTATTATTCGATTTTAATTAATAACTTGATAAGCAAGTTATTATGAGGTAAAGATGTATGGAATTTGACCTCAAAAGCTGCTCATGTGGAATTTTTCATCATAGTTTTTTTTTACTTTGTTTTGTAGGTAGGTATGTAACTGAACTGTAAAGAAAAATTGTAATTTTAAATTATAATTCTTCTAGACAATAATATTGTGATGAGACGTGGTTTATTATTATTCTTACAAGTTACGGGTTTTCAAATATAAAATAATAGACCTGAAGAGTCATTATGGTTAATCTGATTATATTAAAGTGATTTTATATTAAAATGAAATTTGAGGTGCCCTTTTTTACAAAAAAGAGTCTCTTGAAGCAAAAAATATTGAAGACGGTTTAATCCGAAACTAATAGCAACAATTTGTTTGGGACCATCACCGTAGAATGTTAATATTAAAGTGTAGGTATTTACCTAGTGTGGTAAATTTGGAAATAACTTTTTGAATACATACATATAATAAAACACACTAAAATAAAATAAATCAACATTTTTTTTGTTTATTAATAATCACTCTCATGGCGAAATATGTGACGTCGATGCACATAGCAAGTAACTCAACGTGCTGAGGTTGTGGTTTCTATATTATTTCATGCTACAATCAATGTATACGTATGCAGTACACTGTGATTCATAAAATATGACATTGGACACATCCCAATTAGTAATAAATCGCAAAGTCGTAATAAGTCGCAAAATTGTATTATTGTTCCTACAAAGTTATCTAATATCCTTTGTACGAAGGTGTATTAATAATTGTCGTAGTATGCTAGCAACCTACCCTCGCTTCTGTTTGGAAAACTGCGGATATAGATTCATTGCCAGGAATGAAAAGTACGAGTATTCTATATTATGACCCATAATATAACTTCCAAATGTATCCAGACTCATCTTTATTCTATTCAGTGGCTTATTAGTTCATTATTATACGCATATAGGTGGACAAAACTTCACAAGACAAACAATTTTTAGGCCTTCATATCGATAACAAAGTAAAAAAAGTTTTTGGCATGTGTTGTTTATTTGTACACAGTAAAATTTCCAAAAAATAAGTGATTTACAACACATTCAGCCTCAATACTGTTTTATTGTTAGTATAGATTATGTCTGCCCACAAATCCAAAATATTTTTAAATAACCCTTTATGAAAAAAAGAAAAACTCAAGACACTAATATGAACTGCCATAACTTATGACTACTAAACGTATGTATATGAAAGTGTAAAAGAAAATTTCGACAAATACTCTACGTCTACGTGTATAAAATTTACGTTAACGCATCTACATTTTTTGCTCAATGTTACTAAGATTGATATAAGCAATTGAAATTAAACAACTGGAATGTATTACAGCACTCTTAACAACAAATTAAGTGAGAATTGTAATTCACGACAATGTATTGCGACATTGATTGATACGGAGAAGAAATAACTTGACGCCACACATTCTTTTATATGCCTATTTTAAAGATAATACTATTCATACTACCTCCAGTACTATAAGCCAAACATCACCACCAATTAATTTTTCTTCGTATTTACTCTTAAGTGATAACAAATAATATGTAAATGTTTCTGTGATCTTTTAATTAATTAATAAGAATTTCATTTTCAAAGTTCCGTAATTTTATATTAATTTTATAATATTCGATATACCAGATATATCGATAAATTATCAACGAAACAAATATTGAGTGAAAAGGAGTTAAATATATGAAGTAATGAAGTACATAATCACTTCATAATTATGGATAACTCTTAATTTTATATATATATATTTTTTTTTCAGCAGCAACCGCTTCAATGTACCTCGCTACAGTTGCACAATTTAGATACAAATCGCTACTGAGCAACATAAAACATTTTACATTCCATTGTTCCTTTTGTTAATTATCTCACCTCAACCCCAAAGGCCCTGCACATTCCTACTGGATAATTTAAAACTATGAATCAGAAGGAACATTACAATTGATTTTAAAAGCGTATTAAAATAATAGGTTGTAGCCGTTAGCTGTTGGTGTTCATACAACTTCTTGACCGCCCCTTGAGTAAACAAACTCCTAATGACGAATAGATGAGTCGGTTTGTGAAATAAATGGAGCCAGGTTTCTCACTAGCGGCAAGCCCATCAATCACTGCACGAAATGTTTAATAGATAACTTTTTATAACAGTCGTGCTTTATCCTGTGTTATGAGAGAATCGGTCGCAGAAACATCCCTTTGAATCTCTAAATACGAATCTGTTAATAGTTTGAATTTCATTACTTTCGCCTCATTGCCTTGTAACATTGTCATACTTAGTTGTTAATAAATATCGTACACTGAAAAATACATTATTAACAAAATCTCAGATTACGTATTGTCACAAAATTCAACTTATAATCTGAACGTTTTTAGTTTTTTTTTGTATTTGCCTCTGCGTACAACCTTTATAAATGGAATATGTTATTGATTCATCCACGCAGCTAATATTCAACATTTTATAATCATCATGTATTTCTTTGTCCAAGTTAAATGAAATATTCGACAAGCCTTCAACAACATAACACTTATATATTACAAAATTTAAGTTGCATGAGCGATCCTGATAAGAAATGCACTTAAAACGGCGCTTTCATTACGCATTTTAAAAAGCAAAATTAGCGATCACGTGATAGGAGCTCCTGTTTCATTAAGAAGTAATGAAAACTTCCATTCTGTATTAATTGATCGCGTTATAAATGCATTTGCGTACGCAACAGGTTTCTGATCAATACGCGGTAAAGTAAGATATTACCGATGGATTCGAATGTGAGGAGAAAAAATGCGGTTCAATCTAAAGTGGATTAACGGTTCCATGTGGCGCGTGGCATTGAACCGATTACTGAGCCGTATTAATATTAGTTAACATGTGTTATATATGAAATTAGGAATATAGCATTACGTTTCTGCGCTGTCGTTAGTCCAGTTTATTTCTTTAAATCATACCTATTGTATGTAGTATAAAGTAATTAGCAAATTTACTGAATTAAATTCATTTAACTTCAACGCATCTAATAACAATTGTAAATTAAGTGTCCAAACACCTAATTAGGTTAATTTCAATACAAATCTTAGTACAAATGAGTCTAGTGACATGCCAGATGATTTGTCTGACTTTTATGTAAAAAAAAATTGACAGAGTTTTGAAAGGTTTGTTGGTCACTACTATTCATCTCAATGTTGTTATATATTTTTATTTTGTCGACATGAACGCCACCTGGCGTTGAGTAGTAGCGACAGTGTAACTGAGTTATAAGAACAGCCGAATTTGATATCGCTCCTACTGACTGAAATGACTGAGAAGTTACGTGTCTTTTTCGTAGCTCTAAAGTCAACCGATAAACCTACATAATGAAATACTTCTTGCAACTTGTTTCACGATAAAATCAGGTAACAGGCATGTTTCACAATCACAGCTATAAGCTTAAGGTTCTTATAAATTCAATATACCTATATTGCAAACAAATATCTCCTATAATCTATATGATTTAGTTAATAAGGTTTATGGTTCGGAAAGTGGCCTGCCATTATTATACAAAAATCGACAATGGAATTCTTAAATTTTACCGATCACAATCACGGCCGATTCTACATTGATAAAAATAGAATTTTGTATATAATTAACATACTTCAAATAATCTTAACAGTTAAGATTACTATAATCTCAACAGGGACTCAATAGATTCTGTCAGATTCGAGAATTACCTTGCTGGTTCACTTAATGCAAACGAGACATACTAATAATAAAATTGGAAAGCAAGATTCTGGGCTCTCAAAGAGATCTTCCCAGCTTGTCCGATTATAGGATTTGCATGAGTGTCGTAGATATTCTTTTATTGTCTCAGCGGTTAACTAGCATCGTGGCGTAAAATTGCTCATGAAATGAATAGGCATTTTCGAAATAACATGCTCGAGCATCGCAAAGAAACTGTAAACAAACCTCAATTAAATTTTGTTCTCTTAACTAGAGTCTGCATTCGAGTAACAACATGATTGACTTGTTTCGCGCGTGTTATTTTGTAATTTGCATTCAGCCACAAATCTTTTAAGGAATCCTGAGAAATAAATAATTCATTCAAACGATACGACATATTATTTTTATCTTCTACAAATTTATGTACTTTAGATTACGAGTTTTATAAAATTTACAATACAAGTCCATATTTGTTCACGTATAAACTTGACTCCATAGTCAAGTTTATTTATGGCAATAGCTAACAAACGAGTAAACGAGGTACATTGGTAAATTGTTCTCGTCGCCGATGTATATACATCCTTGAATCAAGCGTCACAGGTTTAGGAGAAAGTGGCCTCCAATACTGCAATCAAGACATAAAATTTCACAGTTCTTTATAAAATTGCTTATTAGATACATATTGTGGTGTACTAACCAATAGTATCAGCCAGATTAATCTGAGTCCAGTCTATGAAAATATTAGGCTGCGTTTCAACTTTCGAAGTTTTTAATTTACCGCTTCGTTCTCCCTTAATATATATGGGGAGTATATTTTTTACGTAAAAATGATTTATGTGGACTCCCGCTAGTCTTGTTTACGAAGTGATCGCGCAACACAAAGCGGGTAGATCGATATCGCTCCACATAAATGTGTTCGGCATGATGCGAGAATTTTGACACCAAACACTAACGATAACATCTTAAAACGACTAATGTTCTAAACAAACTCTTTTATGTGGGTTAACTTAATTCTGTGGGAATAAAAGATATATTACTTTTCTTTTGTTTTATTTTGAACCGACATTTGGTTTTTTCGGAAGCTTTTAATGGAGTTCGTCCATTATAAGTTTCCATCAAACTTAAAAGCAGTGAGAGCCAAGCGACCGGAAAGTCGATTTTCCTCATGCGAGTCCCAGATTCGAATTCTGCGCTGTAATTTTTCAAAGTACCGATAATTTTAGTCTGAATCTTGGACCATAACCTTTAAACCCTAGAGTGTAAGACAAGACCCTAAACTAGCAGTGAAAAAATATGAGTTTTGACAATGGTTAAGTGCAGATTTGAAGTATTTTCAACTTTATATTACAACACATTTATATAACTATAGAAATGTTGTGTCTAAATATAATAAACATATCAATATAAATATAAAACTAATATAATCACGTATAAATATATCGATTAACTTCATTATACATATGCAAATATGCACGATAAATATTACAGTTGAGTAACCATATTGACGGACGGGCGCGCCTCGACAGGTAAGGTATTCTATTGATAACTGCTGTCGCTAATGAATAAAAGGAACTCTTCCAATATCAAAAGCGCTTGCTAACAAAACATTTGTATTTTTTAAATATAAATGCCTCATACTACTCATTTTTACACTTTGCAATGACATTTTTTTCTACTCGTGTACATATACAGGTAAGAACCAGTTCTTTATACCATATGTATCTATAATTTTAAATACATTTTGATATAACTGGCTCCGATCTATTTGTCCTAGCGACCATTCATCTTTCTTAATAAAATACATAATTACTTCATAAAGTTACTTAATACGGTCGTTAACTTGCGGTTTAGGTATACTCAATTGTTTCACTTAATGAAAATATTTATGTAGTTAATTTTTCAGATGCAGAAAGAAATTGTTAAGACATGTCGGTTTTAAAATAAAGTGTCATAAATAAATAGAATAATTCCAATGGATGTACATTTAATATCATACAAAATCCAGTAATTGTGATTTTTCACAACATATGAGATGTTGCAAGAGGCTGAAAATTAATTAGCGCTTCTACGTCATTTCATACCCATATTATTAAAAGATAGAACAAGTACCTTCATATGTTTATTTGTATTTGATTATCTTTTATTTATCTGATTGAGCAAACAATCAATTTGAAACTACATTTTTAAAATTACATATTACCTTCCTTTTAAATATTAAATATACTTTGTAATAAATAGATCTATCTATAGGATTAAATATTCAAATTATTTCACTGAGGACACTGTCAACTTAATAACATTAATCAATTAGTTAATTAATTAATTAGTGGCGTGGATCCAATTTCCTGTAGTAAACCTACATGGTGTAACATAGCCCTCAGATCAATAAATTATATTGAGCAATATAAAAATACTTACAAGCTACTTTCATTTCATATTCTCGGACCTTACAACTAGATAGGAGGATAATGATCCAAATATAATCGTATACAGGAATAGTTTTCATAATTACTTAAATTATATTATCCGCTTAGTAATATGAAGTAATATGAAGTTTTATATACTATCTTTTGGGGATGTTATGAATATGTAATTCCAAACTTGGATACGGATTTGGATACATAAATAATACTTTAAAGAATTCAGTTACGATTACGGCTTTGAAATTATTTGGGATTATTTCGGTTACGGATATTAGATGATTTAGGAATCGTAAAAAATACATAATGTATTTACAAGGTAACAATGACTTTATTTTTATGTATTATCTGGTATTACAATCAAAGAAAGTAACAAAGCCTTAAAAATTTAATAATAAAAACTGTCTAAAATGACAGCGACGCGGCTAGTATATCAGCTCAGCCGGGGAAAACCTGGTTTAACGTGTTTAATTTAGACTGTGCCCCTATCCGAAATAAATCGAAACGTTTTTATCGGATTCGCTTACGGTCTCAGATATATTTTTATATTAGATCCGATAGTTTCGGTTCGGGTACGGAGCTCCATAACATCCCTACTATCTTTTAATATAACAATCGTTATTATAGTATAACAATATGCAAACATGTGTTACACATAAAACTTTCTGAAAAATATTATCTAAATTAAAGTAAAGTAATGAAAATGAATTGCGTAGATGAAATTAAGTGCCGAAATAAAACAAATGATTCTTATTCTACTACCAGTAAACCGCCCTCGCCTCGCTTCAGAATAACTACAACAATTTACACTTAGAAACAGCACCTGCATTGTTTTATACACATTTATAACTTTTTATTTATGGACGGATTGAAATGAAACGAACTTTAAATTTTAAGTGATGCTTATTGCAATAAATTGGTGAACACCATAGCGAAAACCAATTAGCCTTTTCTGAGATCAGCGCGCGTAAACGCATAGACAAACGGACAAAAATTCGATTAAGTATTGTTTTGAGTTCTATTGCGTTAATAAAGGCTTCTAATAATAGTTTTCTTATATATCTTTCATCTATAGAAAACGATCAGTTACAATTGTATTATATGTATGTACTGCAATTTTTTCAATACCGTGTGTACTGCAATTTCTTTAAAAAGTTCAGTTCATTAACAATGATTGAGGACATATGTAACTACTCAAAAAATTAAAAAAAATTGGGTCTTTAAATCATCAATTAGTTTCGATGTGATAAAATTTATATAAAAATAGTTCCTTCGTAGTGTGAATATATACTGATTAATTGATAGGTGAAACCGATGCTTAATACAATTGACTGCTGGAATTATTCTTTTCGAGTTTCCAGTGCTCATAAACATAAATTCTTTGTTCTTGCCAAATCAATTATAGAAGTACACTATAGTACAAAGTCTCCAACACCCACCTCACCCATAGACCCGCTGCCCGTATTCCATCTGCCCGTAAAAAATAGAACCTGTGCAATGTTAGGATCTAGTCGTAAACGGGCATTTCAAAAGACATAGAGTCGAATTTCGTGTATAAATGATTTATAAATAAAAATTATTTCAAAGTAACAATTTTTCTGATGATGTTGAAATATTTAATTTCTTATGGTTTCTTTTAAAAAATAATATAACTAATTTTTTATTTTGTCATTATTTTTTTTATTCCTTTGCTTTGTGAGTAAATCGACGTAACTCGACGTTTTTTTGTCAATCGTTTATAACCAACTCAGTTAAGCTACTTTAATCGTATTCGGAAGTTCAATGTGTGAAAGCTTTCTTTCTTTCGTATCTTCTTCTCATTTCCTGGCCGACAACGCATCAGTGATACCTTTGGTCTTGCTGATGTCCATGGGCGACGGTGACTACTTACCATTAGATGGCTCGTCTACTCGTTTGTCGGATATTAATATAAAAAGAAGCTATTGACACAAGTTTCCTGAGAACCTAAATAATTGAAACAACATATTTTATTAACAATAATAAGATCAAAAAATACTGTGCCATGGCCGTAATGGGTCGCATGTTATAAAAGTTATTGATTAATTTTTTGAGGGCATTAGGGTCCCCACTCTGCCTTGGCTATAAGCCAACTTTCGCCAATCGTGGCGCAGTCAAATGAACAGTGGACGAGGAGCTGATCCTGTTAGATATACGATTAATTAATGTTACGGAAATCTATGCGTGGCCATAGCCGCTTACAGTCCGATGGTCCACCTTATATTAAGTGAGCACAACCGTTCATGCTCTCAGATGGCCCACGTGATTATTTGTCGACTAGAGTCAAAAAATATTAACAATGTGCCTAATTTCTGCTTGATCGTGGAAATTTGTGACTGACTTATATTACTATTATATATCACATGGTTTTTTAAAATACATCAGTTACACGTTAATCATAATACGCCTTTTTACATTTTTATGCATAACTCCGAAAAAAAGTATTCTCTACTAGACTCAGTGTCATAGATCTTTGCATCGCAGCGTGGATATTAGTGGTCGATGTGGTCGGACGTATGCAAAACGGAACCAGTCGGTTGCAGCTGACGCTTAGACGCCTATTAGTTGAGACGCCAACTACATGCAAATTGTTTCTTTCGCCCGCACTCTGTAAAGGCATTAGTTTAAAAGAATATGCTTAAAGTGACTTGGATAATAATAGTTAGAACAAAGTTTGTGCATGTACTATTGATTGTTACTGTATAAGCTTTGAGAGCTCAATTGTATTTAATAGTCACGTTTATAAAACTTTTAGCTCTTTTGTTTAGTGTGAACGAAGTATAAGATACATTGTCTAATTTAATAATATAATTGTATATATTACTATTATTTACGCTTCCACTTTTAGATTTTTTCTGTCAGATCTAAATTGGACCATTCATATTTAATGTCGCAACATATTCACATCAAACTACATTTAACAACTTTCTAATGAGATTTCTGAAAGGAATAATCGTATGCTATTTAAGAAAAAAACCCAGGGACCTCTTAAATCTTTCTTTTCAAAATCCCGAATACCTTGTAAAAATGTAGAAATGTAGATCTTGATTGTCGCGGGGTGAAACTATAAAAACTATTTAACTGAAAGTTATTAAAAGAGTGTTGTGAATGATATTAATATCTGACAATTACATGACATAAACTTTTTGTTGTTGGGACCATACCACCTCTATACCTGTTTCATAAATTTGTGTTCGGATTACAATTAAATGAATCATTCCACATTAGTCCTTAGCATTAGTAATTACATCTGTGAACAGTAAACAGGACAGCTACACATTTGGACGATTATTGAATATTGATGATAATAATAATGATGATGATGATGATGATGATAATAATTATGATAATAATAAAAATGTCGATGACGGTAATAACAATAATCTGAATCAACAACAGACGTCAGGATATTCCACGCGCGATCAAGGGTCCGAGACAAATACAGCATGATAGACAACAGGCTTTGTCGCGTTCAGACGTGTAAATATGTTCATCAGTTTGATGACGGATTGAAATTGTATTTTTTGTGTTGCTTCATTATTTCTAAACGCATTAGCAATCTTTATCTCCTTATAACAAGATGTTTTTTCTGGTACACATTTTAATGTCTAGGTATGACATAGCAAGGGACTCGTCCGCCTGTAACAAGCGCATCCAGTAAAGGAATTGCACCTGCTAAAACCCAATACTTACGAGGACTCGGTTAATTGTCTCGGATGCTAGTTTACATACGTACTTCAGAGAGGTATACCAATATATGCTAAGAAAACAGCAATTAAAATGTTCTTGTCAAGACTTAATAACCTGATCTGGAAGGCAATATTAAAAGCCTGGTAATAAGGATTCAAGAATGAGGAATTACAAAGCTTGAAAAATGATCAACGCATAATCTATTTTGAGTTTGATTATGATTATAAAAATGGGTGAAATTAGTCAAATCATTAGAGCTTTGTCGGGTATAAATTGGTTTTCATTAGCGTTGTTATCATACAGAAGGCGTTTAAGCTATTTTTATTTATTTGTCGAAATCTTTTTATCTTATTTGTATCCGAGCTTCGGGCGTTGAATCGTCATGAGCAAATTCAAGAACGTACAAATTTATGAAGCGAAAAATTACAGTTTTTTTCTTCTCATAATTTTTACACATTCTTAAATTTATTAATATAGGCAGCAAAATAATTAAAACAATGTATAATCGATGATTGAAGTGTCCTTCGCGAAGGCCGCGTGGCGTACGAGTGAGTGACCTGTCAACTGGTCGGCGTGCTCCCGTCGTCGCACCGCCATGCGCCAGGATAATTACTACGACCAATAAGGTGCCCCATCGACATATTTATTTTTTTAATTTATGAATTACTCGCAATCCTACTTCATTATATATCTGTATCCCTTTTTTCTGACGCTTCCGAAGGATGATGCCCTTGATCAAAATACCAGCAATAATTTCCGCCAGGCATCTTGTAACATAGACGTGCCACAGCACGAGTTATCCTTCCATCGCCTTTTTAGGTATGATGACTTCTGGTATTTGTTGCGTTTTGTTAAATAAAAATCCTAGAGTGGCCACCGAATTCCTGATCCTTATATTGCAATGACAACATTTAATACACTAGCTAATAAAAAAACATCTACGGCTATTCGTGTATCAGTAAACTAGTTACAATTTTTCTTATAAGGATGCATTTCTTGGGACGTTAAAATATACTGAATGTTAAATACAGTAGGTCAATGATCTGTATTAAGTGAGTACATTATTGTCTACATATTAATTAATTGTTATCAATACTGTCTCTTAAGATAACAATAATACTGCCGTGAATAAACTGCGAAATTAATTTACAGGTTTTAAGAAATACATATGTCTGTGAATATGTTTCGCCTATATTTTGATTGGTCATCGAACTCGTCAATGGAAGCAGATCAAAGGCGGACCGCGGCGAATGCAGCGCGTATCGATCCTTGAATCTTTGTCATTCGCGCTGACTTGACTCGGCGCGACGTCGCCGTAACACAAGCGCCGCCGCTGTTGGCAATTAATGTAACCAAAGATCATCAATAAACATCTTTATCACTTCATCGCTTCTGACACCGGGAGTACTTAAACATCTAGGGACCAGTACGTTATAAGTTTTGAATATTCAGTCACGCACGCCTTTCAACATGCCCGAGTTGCCCGCACCAATAATCGGGCTTTTCGCTTCTTTTTGCATTTATTTTGCCTCTGATCACGAAGTGTCTGAAGACTAAATTCATATTTATTTAAAGTCATCAGTTCAATTTGCAAAAAATATACAGCGAGTAAAACCAAAATATTGCAAAGGCGGATAAGTGTGGACGATAATCTTTAGCATTAGACTCTCGATGTCAGTCACAGCAAAAGCGGTTAAATGCTATGCTGTTCTAATGACCGAGTGCTGTATATTAAAGCTCGCTTGACCAATTATGACCATTTAAACGAACGGCCGAGGCGTATGACGAACCGGCCGGTCTAGCCGTCATACCATCTACGGTAATCCGATGTTGGATCGATGCCGGCTCTTTGATATTGTTTTTCTCGGTAATTTAGAGACTATTCGATATTGCAACAAAACGCAAAAATCGACGTATCACTATTCGATTCAAATTCTGTCTTTCTACTCATAATTATCATGTATTTATTTAAAAATACCTTTTGGTTATTACTGTAATTACAAACTTGGCAAGAAAGTGAAATTACGATCCAGACAGAGGTATTTTTGTTGATAAGTGGCAAATAAACGAATAGCTTATCGTTGGCAAGCGAGATATCGATTGCGTGGCGATCAACTGGCGCAACTCGAGTCGGTCGCGTGAGCTCGCGGGCTGAGTCGAAAGATGCGCGATGCAGATCATGCGCAATGATAAGGTAATCACATACGTATCGGTTACTCGCCGCTGCGTGCGTACTCTCTCGCCAGTATGGCTAAGAAATATACTCCTATAGATGTACGTTTGGTGTTTACCGATGAATTTAATCAGCAAAGTTTTAGTTCAATTTGATTCGCCTGTAAATTCGTATGTGTTGCCAAACATTAAACGGCGGTTTTTATTAAGGCAAATTCAATTTTAATTTGTTTTAATAAAGTCAAATATGTTTAAATATTCGAGCTTCACTTGTTTTGAAATAACTCACATTAAAACCAGACAAATTATCTTGTTCAAATTAAATCACGCCAGATGTGGATATATGGATACTCAAGATCTGTTAGGCAAATAAATTGTAAATGCTAATTATATCGGCTCTTAGGTTTCTTGAGATTTGTCGTTAATGTTACTAATATTAATTAAGTACTTACAATAGCAGAATACGGTTTGATAACCCCGATCGACTTCACCGAATAAGTGTCGACTATGTCACCGAGTAAATTAAGACAGTCTGCCTCACTACAAAAATAGCACATCTGAATTATAATAGATTAGTTTTTTATTTAAAACAAATGATAAACAATGAATGCTACGTAAATTTTGAAGTTTTGACTTATAAACCACAAACCAAGCCGACCTCCGTGAATGAGGTTTTGACAGCGAACAAATGGCAGTTTGTAGCATAAAGAAGACCCCTGGGAGAACGTAGTAAAGTTGATCTATACCGACTGATTTGCGGGAGAATGTGTAATCGTAACAGTGATTACAAGTGGGTACGAGATCCGCAACCAAGTAGTGATGATGAGGAATACACACGGAAGCTTCAACTGATATCAGTCCGATATAACTATCAAAAACCAAACCTACTTTAAACATTTTACACTTTCTTTTTTTGATATTTTATTAGCAAGGCCAGGTGTACAGTTCACTCGTCGGAACTTCATTTAAAAAAAATACTTTTATATTATGACTTGTGTTGCGTAGTTTCAAAATTGGTAAGTTACGATATATAGAAAGGGCGCATTGCTCTCGCGTTATCTGCCGGTGTTTAGCCACGCGGCCGGGGGGCGAAGCTCCACCTCCCATTGTACTCCACAATGCGCTGTAACTTCTTACTAACGAGATTGAACAGGGTTGAAGTAATAGGCTGTGGGCGAGTGATTAATTCTGAAGATTCAAATATATTATCTCCTGGATAGGTTACTTCATATTCCAATGCTCAACTATATAGACATGCAATTTCCTTTATCACCAGTGCTCGTGTTGATTAGTGATTTATAAAAGTTATCTTCGTGAGCAAGAAGCACACTGTAAAGGACTGATTGGAGTAAATTCTCTTGAGTGTTTCAGTACTTTGAAAAATAATATCATTTGAAGGAGTACTTACAGCTGTAAAATGAGTTACCAAATAATAATTCAAACGTCTCACTATTCATGAAACCAAACTTAAACATTATCTGTATTTTACCATGCCAAACAATTTTACCCTAAGCATAGTAGACGCTATAAATAAACTACAATTAATAAATATATTAATAATACAGTTTGGAGAACAAAAAATAAAAAAAAGTAAGTCAATTGTAGCGATCTAGAGGAAAATAAGCTGATTAAACATGCAACATTGATTGTTTTGTTTTGATTTTTCGATTTTGATCCTTGATAATAATTTTCAGAAAATTACACCAAACTTATTTTTCTCTTCTTATAGTTATTTTTTAATCATTTCGTTACTTGGACCGAAAAGATTCCCCTGCAGCATACTCACATTTGTAAAAACCATAATAAGCGATCGCTTTTGGCATATAATATTGACACACAATAAATATTTGCGAGATTACGTCTTGCCGAGATTGTGTTTATAACCGCTTTCATCAGCGGTCCTCAAATCGCAACGTGGAGAAGACTATCGGAAATATAATTCTTTTTTATCTAATAGATTGTTATCTAACCCTTATCTTACGTTTAACATGTAGATGTTTAACATCAAAGTATCGTTAGCAGTATCTATTCTTCAGTATTTTGTCGTGTTCCACATACATAGCCACCATATTAATTTTTCTCCCATACCATAAAATAACTCTGCTCATAACTTAACTTGTGTATCCACACTGGCTTTTCGTGAGCAAGAAACTTTTTTCAATGGAAATCATTCATAAATACGATGAGAACTAATACCATATTATTATGATAATTAACAAAAAACCGAGATAAAATTATTTGACGTTGGTAATTTGTACTATATTAACCGTTCATTTTATTAATATAAAAGTAATTTAAACCAACAGAATCAATATTATATTATAACAGTATATAACAAAGTATTTGTGAGTATGTCTGAACGTGATAATCTCAAAAATTATCATAGGTTTTTTTTATGCTGTATTACCGATTACTTAATATCGTTGGGGTTAAGGAATATCAAAAAATATTACAATATTTCTAGTGCACTTACGCTTTGTGAACGTTACTAATATGTCCCCCGAAGTGAATTGTTACTTTTAATTAATTTATATTAGTGGAAAGGTTGAGTGCCATCTGTAAACGACTTGATTGCTGCAGGGTGTTATGTTATATCCAGTTAGTGAGCTGATTTCTAGTGGGAATCTACATGTAGATTAATATATATATGTTGATAATAACAATTAAAAGGTACAGTGTGTACGGCTATATTTTTAGTTGTGTTAAGTTAGTGCTTGCCTGCAATATAACTTCGTAGTGACGATGTAGGTTAGGGCGAAAATATGCACTACTTTTTTGGAGACAATTCACACAACATCGTTCAGTTGTTTTACTTTAATATGTAATCAGAAGTTACATAAGAAACAATAACTGTTAGAAAATAAATCCAAATTACTATTCAATAACCTATTCAGTAAAGGCGTACTATAATTTCTATAAAACTTTTTGCAGTCAATGTATTCACATAGCAGTTGCTGTATTTAAATACAACACAAGGTAAGGCAAAAAGATAATCCCAGCCCTACAGCTTCGTACGCTGCGAAGCTTGTATGTCAAATAGATTTCAAGTGAGAGTATTAATAGTAAACACTATAACAACTATTGGCAAGGTACTATCATTAAATTATACTTTGCGTGGCAGAAAATAAACAATCAGAAAAACCATTACCACGTGCGTTTCAATACAGATAAGCTCTTAAATTAAACTTTTTCTCTATTTTTAAAGTTTTTTATAAATCGATTCAGAGTATCGGAATGTTGCCAGCGCCACCCTTAAAGAGCCTAATGTAATTTAACAGGTAGGCAGCGTTTGCTTAATCATAGGTTCAGTCTAAATTACACAGTGCGATAATAGCTAGTGAGCAATCAGCAATTCTTTATATTTCGCTACTGTTTTTTTGTCTAAAAATGTATCTTAGCCACACCAGCAACATTCTTTAAAAGAAAGAAAAAAAAATTTACATTTGTGTTTTGTTTATTACTTGAATAATGATATCCAAAAATTAGGCCTAAGGGACTATTCAGGCAGTCGGGAGTTTTATTCATTATTGTATCAATGCCAATCTCTCTTACTCGTAATGTACCCTGCTAAACAACGAAGAGCCAATGGCGTCGGAAACATCCTGTTGGAGGTCGTTGGGTCCGTACCATCCAGCTGAAACACACACTGATGATGACATAGTCAGTTGTGGTACATTTTTTAGGATTAATATTAATATTATAAAGGGACAGTACACATTTCCAGTGTTTTAGTGAATACGGTGGGTACTGTTTGGAATCACGGCGTATATTTGAAAAATGTTTTTATCATTTGAAAGGTACATTATACATAGGGACATAGGGATCTACGCTATGTATTATGTATATACCTATATAAATAATTATTTAACCCAAACGAAGCCGGGACGAGGTTCTAATTAACTATAATATGAGAGGAAAAAATTGAATAATCCTAATATTTTTTAATCAAAAGTACTGTAGGATAATTATGTGGATAAATAAATTCAGGTATGATAATAAAACAGTGATAGTCTTGAGTTTTCCGCATTGGTATCCTGTACGGGTGGGTCCGAATCTTACACGAACCTCTACCGGACTTGACCAGCATGGCGGATCGTGGCGTTAACCGCTCATTGTGAGAGGCAACCAGAACCCAGCAGCTAGACATTTATTCGTTGTAAAAATGCTAGCGATGTGCCTTTTACACAAATAAAATAAAGTGTGAGTGTACAAAACGATAATAAAAAATAATTTAATTGAATACAAAATGAATTGTCTGTTCTTATTAGAATCACAAATGGCATTAGTAGATATAATGATAAAAATGAAGAGTACCATAAAAACGTACTGTTTCTGACGGATTGTTTTACATCTCAAAGTTTCGTGCGGAGGTAAAAAGTAAATTACTTTGAAAGGGCAAGTTTTTTCGCTTTCTCCTATAAATGGTCATCTATAATCAAATAACATGTTCCTATCACAAATTATATACAGGCTAGACGAGTAGATTCTATGATATTGACCTCATTAAAACCGAATGACTGTGCGGAACGGAAGATTATTATAAAACGTGAGAGTTATGAAGGGCATATTTTCTAACACCGCACCTTATTCCTACAGAACATACAAACTGGTGTGATTGCCCGCTTGCACGTCAGCACACGTCGGCGAAATTATAGGGGGCTTCGTAAGACTTAGCACTCCTTAGGTGTCAAAATTGCCATAATTTCCAGGAGTGGTGTCCACCACGCCTCTCCTTAAGCCAAGCCGACTTTTTGTCCATTTCGAACTAATTTTTTAGATGATTTGTGGCCGCAACCGATATTCTGAAATTGGAAGATCCAAAACCCCGATCGATCGTGTGAAAATTATTCGAAATTAAAACCGCTGCTTCTTCCGTTACGAAACAACGTAAAAAGTTTGTATTCAATAGGTGTACTCATGGTAGGTAGCTTGGTTTGGATTTTTAGTATAGTGTAGTTTTGTTTAAATGTGGAAAGTTTGCTTTTATTAAAAAAAAAATTATTAATATGTATTTGTTATCTTAAATCTGTATATATGAATGTTAGTGCATTTTTTTCGATTAAAATGTTTCGAACATTAAATTTTTTTTATATGCAGTGATAGCCCAGTGGTTTGAACGTAGGTCTCCTGCACAGGAGACGCGAGTACAAATCCCTATACGTACCTCTAATTTTTAAAATTATGGCTGCACACCTGAGAGTTCTCCATAATGTTCTCAAATGTATGTGAAGTTGTCAACCAGCGCCAGCAAGGCAGATTATCGGATATTTTACAATTAAATAAACGTTATTGTTTCAGTATCCTTCTACATCTATAATTAATCCACATTACACAGTTACAACTCGATGATACACTACGACTCTAAATAACCTAATAAGCAGCCAGTTTCGCTACGATGGATGTATTCTATAGCATTCTATACGAAAGTCAAATCCGGTTTCTAAGCTTAACTTTATTCTAATATGTATCTAGTTAGCTCCATCATTGATAGATCATTTAGTATCATTGTGATTCGATTAGTCACACTCTGATATTCGATAGGCGTCTTTGATTTATGACAATCAATACTTCATTACATACTTGACAACATGTTTCTCAATATTTCATTGCTGGCAGTGATTTACAAGAAATAACTATTTGTATTAATTAGTCAAATACAGACAATTCATCAATTTAAGTACAGATCAAGATTGATAATTGTATACGAGTGTTTAATGAAATAAGTAAGTAACCTAAGTAGTAGGGTACAAAAGTATCTGTAAGTAAAGAAGAGATAGCAAATCAGGTGCAGTATTTTTTTCATGACCTATATTTTAAATATCATATTAGTTGATGGCAGCTTATTTTGTAAATCAGCTATTTCACGGCGATTTGTATGCGGCTTTCGAGCCAGTACGTACAATTTTACATCTGCTTAGTGTATTGGCACACAAAATTAATTGCATGTTTTCAATACGCAACCGATCGTGAAATTGGGTCTGTTTGGAGTGTGTCGGCGAGACAAGTGTGGCGACAAGGCTCCTTGTACGTTACCGTGAATTGTGCAAAAAGGGTTTTACCTGCAACGAGTACAGCCTCGAAAATAGCTTTTTATCTAAATCTATGGATGATGCAACGTTTGCACACGAAACTTTTTGACCGACGCTAGGATGTCGTCTCGCTACATTACTCCATATTCACAATAGAACCCGTCCTTCAATCTTCTTAAGGACCTTTCAGTTTTTTTTCGCATGTTTAATTTCGTTGTGTGTCGAAGTCAACGAGATGGACTTAGGGGTCTCTCGGCAAACTACTAAACAATCGTTGCGTCACGGTCAATAGAGCACGGTAGATTTTTTTTTCTTTTTTCTACGTTTCCAATAAAATGTTACGAAACCGTTATTACTTCGCCAATAGAAATTATGCGGTGTTACTAAATGGATTGGCTTAGATAAGCAAGAGGATTCGTTGAATATCTTATAAAAAATTTAGTACCTGATCCGATTTGCTGTTAATCTATACAAGCAACTAATTGAATAATAGAACAATTTTGAAGTTCTGTCGCCGAACAGTAATAATGGAGCCCTTATAATTTCAACAAAGTTGTCTCTCTGAACATATGTACCGTCGAAGTCTGTTGATATTACATAGATAAAAATTAGGAAGTAGGCGTAATCTTTGAAACGCCATATAGTGTAATAGTAAAATTACTAATCAAAAATTATTAGTATTCTATGGATGTCACAGAGAAATGAAAATTAGGAATGTGAATTATGTATGGATAGGTTTTACTAATTGATTTTAAATTTTCATAAGAATAAAAAGTGCGTCAAAATTATGTTTTCGCCTCTCTAATTAGAAAGTATAAGATATAATGATATATGTAGTTTTATATATTATTATATATGTGGTTTTTTGATTATATGCTATATATTTTCGGTTACATGCTCATCGCACACTTGACCATTTTCATTTATCGTTAAATATTCTTCGCAACTAAAGCTACCATTTATAAAAAAAGATTTAAGAAATATTTTACATACGTACCAATATAACTACGTACCTACTTATTAAAAACCGAGGGTCCAGGATTGAAGTTTATAATATGGACAATATGATAAGCAATTTTTTAAATTAACAAGTGTGAAAACAACACAATGAGGTTTTCGGTTAACCAAACGTTTCCGCTTCTAGCGTCTATTGTGATGAATTGATTTCCAAAACAGATAATTATCTTCGATTCTTTTCTCATTAGGCTTGTGGTCCAATTTGCTAAAAAACGTTAAAAATGTTTTTTTCTAAGCAGCAAAAAACACAAGGTGTGCGTCTCGTATTCCGAAAAGGATGGCACAGTTTTGCAAACGGACATGTAACACGAACGACATGACAATAACGTATAATGTAAGTAGCATTAACGTTATTGAAAGACTTAAATATGTCCATAATTTATTATAGGGCAATAATTCTTCTGTAAGTAGTACATCCTCATGGGTAGTTAGTGACAAATATGAAGCCACTTACACAATAATGCAAAATTTACAATCACGCCTTCGTTTTATAAGGTAACGCTCGTGCCATTAGAGAGATTTATTTCTTTTCATATAAATAGCGATCGTAAATTCGTATCCGACTTTAAATTTCATACAATACGCACGATTCTCGGCGAAGGAAATAAATGGCGAACCGATTATTCACGAGCTATTCGACCGGAAGTTTTCAAGTATTTTATCGGTGTATCTATTGAACGCTGTTCTGATTTTAAACAAATACGAAACGTACGTACATTTTCGGCAGCACCTAAGCTGAGAAGAATAGGAGATTACACCGAAATCCTGTTTTTGTTTGTTTTCTTTAGTATAATGCTATTGTGTTTCGGAGTCCGACGGCTTAGTGGTTAACGCACGTTCGTAGAAAATAATTCTATCAATGCGTGTATCAAATATTCGCATTTATATTATATCAACAAAGTATAAATTGTCCATATATACATATAATTATTACTAATTACTATGCTTTTAAATTAATTATTTATTTGTATATATGTCTATTATTTGTTAAAAAAATGTCAGCCAACACCAGCCCTCAAAATATTTGTTATAAGTACGAATATGTTTATAAGGATTTCAAAAAAAAGAATTTGATATTTCGCGCCAAGTAACGCGGCGTTTCAGCAAAGAGTGCAAAAGTCTTAAAAGTTCTTAAAGAACTTCAAAATTACGTAATTGATTAACTTCTAATTATAATCAGACCTGGTTATAAATCGCTTTAAGAAACATTGAAAAAACGGTCAATGGACATCCACACGACGGACATAAAAACAAAAATAGATAAAATAGCTCCCTTGGACCTCACAAAATTGAGCTGTGATGAAAACTTTAATTTTGAACATCAGCCCGAAACCAATAATTAACCTGAATGTTACGCGACTTGTTTCTGCGAAGCGGTAAAATCTGATCTTTATCAGTGTAAAACTTAGCGACAGGTTCCATCGATGACCATTTTGTTTCTATACGTTCATGTTTCAAATGGTGTTTGTTCTGCTCTCATCCTGCCGCTGGATCCATTCATTTTTCAAGATGTAACCGTATTAGTATTTTAAGTTATTAGATAACGCCTAAAAGCATTGGCTTCTGTATCTGTGTATAGGCGTCATTATTATCGGAACTAATTGATATGGGAATACGAGAGACATGTCCCATTCCAACACATAACAGTTTGACTTTTGATCCCCTTTTGAATCCAGTTATGTAATATCGCTCCGTTTATAGAGATGCTTGATATTGAGCCAAAATTGAAAACGTAGTTTTAGTGATTTTCCTTGCAAATCGTAAACTTGGTTAAAATGCCTCGATGGGGTAGATGGCTAACACTAATCTTAACTAATTTTTAAACCACGGATACCTTCCGCCTGTTTAAAAACAGTTATAAGTCTTGGCTCCAGAAACCCACATAAATTCGTTCTGTAACTCACTACAAATAATATGTAGTTGAATTTCGTTACCATGACATTACACAATTTTAAATCATCACTTACCAATGACGCGCGTCCTTAGGTTACGCGCTCTTTTTATACTTTATATACGTTGACTAAGTTAAAATTCGACTCTGCTATAAATAACTCTTATCTATGTATGTTTGTGTAGGTTTTCCATTTGTTGTATCTAAATTATTTGTGTTACTTTACATCAGGTGACGCTGATATTATATGTTTTATCTCTTTTATAGTAGTCTTACAAAATAATGCTTTTATCTTTAACTTACTGAGAAATATACTTGACACTTTAATTAAACAACTTAATTTGAATTGAAATCTCACGTTCGATTAAATACGAAAGTAATTAGAACAAATAACAACCGAACAGCTTCCAATTGACTCAAAGATTCTATCAATTATTGTGCCCTGCTTAAGAATTCCGTTATCTTAATAACTTATTGTCTTCATTTTATTGATACACGTGATTAATTTTTACACATCATGTTCCGACTAGGTTGATTTGCCTGTCGTTTTTTTTGTTTTCATTATTTATTTGTCTTTATATGCCCAGAAATTATCACACAGGAGCTTAGAAATATAATCTGGAACATAACTTTAAAAGATTTCCAAACATTTTTTTGCAACGTTATTTAAAAAAAATTGTAATATTGCAGATATGCCGTGGTAATTTTATTCTTTTAGACGCTATTTTCGAAAAAGAAATTAAGCAATAAAATCGAAAATATGGAATGTTGGACCTTTATAAAATCATTAAACCGGTCTTTAGTAAATTTGTCCACGGATTTACACCTGATGAATTTCGGCTTATTTATCCTTATTTTATTCTACTAATGTCGTCTTTTTCAGCCACATGAAAGACGGGCCGACAAAGTACCCAGATCAGAACTTCTGGGCATCAAGGACGCGTGCCTCTAATCTCTATTGATATAACGGCATGAACGAAACTTTGTATGCACACCTTACGCATTTTTTACGTGTACTCTTCTTTAGATTCAGCACCCCTGTAAGGTGGTAGACCATATTTTTTGTGTTTCTTTCATATCAAGGAGCGGTACTGCACTGTGCCGTTATATTAAACAAAAAAATATTTCTTCAAGTGTTACAGTTTTTTGACATAACTGTAACACCCCGTGCTCTTCCGAAGCCCATAAGCGGACTATTAGATTCAAGGTGGAAGGAAGCAATACATTATTTAGCTCAATCGACATTATGTTATAGAATTACTCTTAAAAATGATTCGGATTTTAGGACTTTGTTTGCAGTAGGTTTGCATCTGCTGGGGACCACGATGTTTTTTGCGTGTCAGATATTGTGGGGATCTTTGGATGTGGGCGCTTAATTACGGGGAACGTTCATAAAGATAATGTAATATAATCTTCGTTGCAAACAATTGCGACACTGCAAGGTGATGCAGTCTCGCTTTTGATCGGCAGTGCGTAATATAATCTGCCACTAGTCTCAAAAGGTGAATCAATCTGGCACGTTCCTTGATAAATAATATATTTACTACCTATTTGGGTGTTCGTTGTCATTAGATCTGTACATTTACGCGTATTTGCTGTGAATCGCTCCAACGTCAGGGTGTTCAATACTCATCGATTCGTAACGCATATAACGAAGGGTTATTGTAAGTAACAGTTATGATTCTAAAACCTCCGATAATTTCGCCGGCAAGGTGTCCTCGAACTTGAATAGCGGCGCGTCGAATGTTCTTATCCACAACAATGTTGTCAAACGTGAAATGATCTTGATCATTCTGGTTTTATTGCATCGAATAATAAAAGTTACTTGCGCGTGAACTATCAAAGTCAAATACTCCATTTATGCATCTTAATTAACTTATGTACTGGAATGTTAAAAACTTCCATATTTCAATATTTTTTTATTATTAACATTAAGTTTAGTGCAGCTACAATTAGCATTATTTAATGTAACTATTTATATCTCGGTTAAATTATAGAAATTATCTCTAGTGTAGAAAGAGTAATATTAAGTTGTTTCACTATTATATATCGGCCTTTAAGAACTCATTTTATTGTTATTACCGTAAATTAAGAGTGCTTCTTGAAAAACGTACAAAATGGAGTACAAAACTGCTCGCGGGTGCTGGATTAAGCTTTATATGAAATAAAAGTTGTCGATTTAATTATTAACAGACTTCTTGCTATATACTCGTAAGTATTGGCTCTGTTCGAGATTTCGCGTTTTGATTCGAAGTCTAAATGGTATTGGGATATTATATGAGTCGGTATCTTCAAAGGGAATCGATGCCAGATGACGTATGGTTTGCACAATAGAAGATAAAAGGGTGGAGTGCAATGCAATGCAATTCATAGGGGCACTTCACGGTCAAATTTTGTAACCTAACACTTCGCAAAACCCTTCTCCATTTCAGCACGTGTGTACAAACGTCGATAACTTTTGTCATTTGGAATGATTGATTATACCTACCCACATTTGAAAATATTCCATTTTTATGGACATTACTTACTGAACGGAACGGAAACGTAAGTTAATCTATAGATACGTCTATGACCGTGATAAACTACCGTCATTAAACAATCTTAGTAATCTTCAGAAATAAATATCTGGGATATTGTGCGAAATACAGGGTTAAGCAGCGTCTGCCCGCATATTAATTTATTCTCAAAGCGTTCAACGCAAAACAGTTCTTGCTATGCATGTCGTAATAAAAACTATTCGCTCAAATGTGAATCGAAATATATTTTTCTTATTCATCATTAAATCGTTGTTCGAAGAATAACCTTTTGGAGTAAAGCTGTATCTAATATGTATGCGTATATCTTAGTAGAAACATTCATTTTATATAGAGTTGTTCAGCCATGTCTAGGTATTCACGTAACAATTTCATGGCCGTACATACGGGAGGAAAATTGGTATAACAGAACGTAGGTAAAAATTTAAAGAATAATGTAGCCATCGTATTTTAAGTAGTAAATAGCCGTAGGTTTGGCACCTAAATAAATATTGCAGTTTGCTCATAGGCGCCTGTAATTTGATAGGCCAAAGCAACTCTGACCAATGTTGACAAAGTTAATATAACGACAGCAATGTAAATTATTAAATATCAGTAAATTGTACATTGTTGTCAAGCATACTTTATTTAATAGTATAAAAATTTAAACTGTTAAAGAAAGTATTATCCGTAAACGTAATTATATTTAAAACAAAAGCTATTTTTCAATAATTCTAAATTTTTTAGCACATAAAATTATTTGTTGATCAAACTCTTTGGCAATGGCTGTCTTTCTGTTCATATACGCATCGATCAATCGGTTTTCGAACGAGGGAACGCCAATTGCAATCGTTGTAAATATCAAAGCGGGCATCAACAAGCATTCGAATACAGGTACAAATTACAGGGCCCCCGATCACTCGAGATGGTGGTCGACGATAACACGACATCGTCACTATAAAGACATAATTTAGTCAGCGCCCAACAAAAAGTAGCAACAGACAGAACTAGATGAACGATGTTGCCTCCACATTTTAATTAACGAGAGCGACCCACGATTGAAACGTCCTGTGCGGAAAAATATACAGAGATTAGTTTTATTTTACTATAAGATAACCCTGTGGTTAACTTTGTTGATTGCTAGGGCCTCTAATTATCTTTTTCCTAGTAAACTTAACTGCTTCTTATATATATTTTATTACCAATTGATGGGAAACGGATGTTTTTGCATTTTTGACTAGGAACGTCATACTCCGTTTAAAAAAGACGATATGCTTTTTCATACCGTTCGAACATTGATTTAATTTGTAAAAGCGGAAAGCATAACTCAAAGAATACATTATTGTCGGTACAGTCAAAGGGTTTATATGCACTTTAAGCATATTATGTGGAGCAAATGAAGCGTCGGAACTTCCTGTGTGTTGTCGATTGAGACGTATTCGCAACCCGGAAACCTCTTTGTTACATAGGAGACGGAAAGAATGAATCCGTAACTCATCTCAAACGAGATACTTTTAAAATGTAAAAGCAAACTACAGCAATTCATTAGAATGACACCGTCTCCAATTATTGAATGGATAAAAAAAATGGTGTAAAGTGTAATGGATTTAATTAAATAATGTTAATTTATTTTCAGACATAAGTCAACAAAAGAGCAAATATTGCCTAATGGCATTCTGTGGATAATACTAATAATATACATAATTATACAGTAACATATGCTAGATTAGGTACTAATATGCACAAATGTGTTAACATGTTTTCGTGTGCGAAAAGTCATCCGCCTTTAACATATTACATTTTCATCGGTAGGTATTACTAGTTTTATTCAAATAAGTATACGTCTGTTAGCATAGGCTACAAGTGAATCCCAGCTGGACATGACACGAAGAAAGACGTAACTAACAAAATATAAAGACAAAATTTTGTTTATGGCCACTTAAGTCTATTTTTCTTATACCGATAAATGACAGTGGAGTAGAGGGGCCACCGGATACGTGATTACTGACACAAATGTACGTTAGTACCAGCAAATGCATCACCAACACATTTCCAGTAAATATGGTAGCAGGACGTATATTATATTATGCGTTGTTCAGCAGGATGCAGCACGAGAAGAGAAGTTTGAATTCGACTCAAAGATGTGCAGTGGATGCCGTTTACAGTCCATTTCTGCTCGTTAGAGGACTGTGTACCTTTTGAACGTAACACATAGCTTGTCCTGGGATCAAAGATGGACGGCTTATTATAAGTACACGATAAAACACAATCGTAACCGTATCGTGATCGTTTACAATATATGTTTAAACATATTCTATAAACACAGCACAATATAAATAAAATCTGGAGCGTTCTCAAGCTATTCCACACGAGAATTATCACAGTTATTTGACCATAAAACTAGTTTTTTAACCGAATCCTAGCGGGGGACTGGCGCCCACCCATAGGTGTGGACAGCCGAGTAACATAAGATTTAGTGTTTAATGTAACTGACATTAAATCAAGTAAATGTGTTATTTGTTTATCCGTATAAAGAAGTCGATACCGCTTACAAAATCATCTCACGGCTTTAACGTTACGCGTAAAGCAAACCCTGATAAATTAACCTAACAATAAATTAATTATCGTACATCAGTCTTATGATAAATATACCTCTTGGAACCCATAAAGGCCTCTTTTCATACTTAAATAATTAATTATGCTAATGGCTATCCGGAAATAATTATTAAACACAGTAACACATTTTTATTGAATAACACTACTATACATTTTATTAAAGACACATTTTTCATGGCAGGTTCATTAAGTTCATGCTCATATTTTAAGTCTAGTAATATTTTAACCCTTACCACCTACACGTATTTACACTGCACATCTTGTAATGAGTGCCTTGTAGTACACACCTAAGAAATCAAAACCAGTCCTTACGGAGTCAAAATAAACAAATAATTCGTTCGCATCAATTGGAAAGGGAACGTTCTGCCGTCGAAGACAGCTCTTGTAAATCTATCTTCGATAGCAATCTTGATGTACGAACGGATGCAAAACGGGATCCTCCCGGTTCATGGCTGTTTGATTTAAGGAACCGTAACATGTCTGACGGAACCGCAAGTATCTTAAGAACATCGAAATTATTACAAGTTCCGCTTATCCATACCTCATCTCAATTGTTTAGCTCAAATGCCCGATAGATATGGAAATTTTATTGAGGCCACCCATTTAGTATATCGAAAAAAGCTGAACTCTCCCAGCTCGCATCCAAATAATTTGTAAGGAACTTGTATCTACGACTTTTTTGTTTAGATTTCAGAATTATCATAGTTAATCTAATTTTAGCTAAACTCCTATACATATATATTTATTATACCAATGATTCTTGCCTCATAAATTAACAGGCTACACGGGGATTTGGAATGTGAGGGTTAAAATTTATTAAGATCTAACGCAAATAAGGGCAACGTCCCACTGAGACACTCCGTGAGCTCTATCTGGTAATGCAAATTATCCGTTTTGTGGCGTGAACACTGTGACAGAATAAATAAAATCTTTTCAATATAAAATAGGTATCAAGGGACCTACTCGCGAGTGACTTTTTTAAAAGAGCATTCAAATCTAATCTCATTTATTTTTTGGTGAAACTGAGAGGCGTATCCATAAAGGCGGCTTTATCTCCGTTGTAACGCGGCACGTGTTCCTTCCGAGTTTGACTTGACGTATAAGAACTTAGTGCAATGTGTAGGCGACTAATACATTATTTTGGCACGTACGTTAACGACCAGCGATGTCGATTTGGCAGATGTTCTTTTTGGTAATTACGGAGAAAAAATCAATTAATAACCGCCGTTTGTGGATAAAATTGATTACCGAGGCTTCTGAAGTCGGCCGTCTGACCGCACCCGGGGCATCCGTGTGAACCCTGAAAATTGTAATTGAGTACTGTCTAATCAACAGTCAAAATCGTTCGTCTCGTTTATATCTTTAAAGATTACCAAGTGAAAGAAAGAGACAGTAGTTAGGAAGTAAATGGCGCTTCCACTGTTCGTGACCACACTTTGATTGATGAACAGAGAAAACGCCTCAAGTGAGTTAATCACGCCCAAATTTAATTTAGAAGAAATATGAAAATGCGCAGGCTATTAATTACGTTTTGTTTGTTTTGGAAATACTTTTTCTAAACTCTGGATTCAATAACACCAAAATTTCGATCGTAGAGTGAAGAAACGACTTATGATAGGGAGGAGTGTTGTCGTTGGAAACTAGATTTCATTATTAGCTTTGTATCTTTTGACCTGTACTGTTATTAAGGTTTTTATTATATTTTTGAGCAAAATATTCGTAAGTGGTTTTGTTATAAAACAGGGTGATCATGTTTTTTGACACAGCAACGTGTTATTAGAGCCGCGTCAAACGTTTTGTGGAACACTGAAATTAAGATAAACGTTTTCTTTAACGTCCACTTAATGCTAGAGCAATTCGGGCCTATAAACATAATACACTTAATCATGTAGATTGGAATCGTTAGTATTTATTGGATTAGGAATAGGGGCATAGAAATAGAAAGCACATTTTAAAACTAAATACAAACATTACATTTTTATATGTCCTAATGTTTAGTCTTACCTATTTCAGCAAGGTTGTACTTCAATCAAATTAAATTTAGAATTTTTTAAACCATTTCACAATAAAAGTACACACAGCAATTAATAACATAGTTATTTAAAAAATTGTATAATTAACTAAAGTTATATTTTATATTCTTTATCTTCTTTTATTTGTCTACCTATTTCTTATTCTATATTCTGTTTCTATACTTCAAATCCAATAGAAATAAAATACAAGTAAGAGAACAAAGTTTAGCATCTACTCCATGTTATCTTTGTGCTATTAGACACTCATCGCTCATCATCTCAGCTTTAAGCATAAATAAATAGACAATAAAGTAAATTGAAATCCTTCCCTAAGTGGCGAGCGACGGCCACATAATGACACCGGAACCCTTTGAGTGGATCGTAAAAAGTATTTGTTTTAAACTAACTTCTTTTTAACCTGAAATCATTATAGTATCATAGTATTTTTATTTGTATTTTATTATCTAATCCAAAGTGATAACAGAACCAGCGAAGCTTTACCCATAAATTAAAAAATAGACACAGTTCACACAATTATTCGATTATTCATCTAGAAGCAAATTTAAGTAAAGATTACTGTGATGTATAATAAATATTCAAATCAAAGTCAACCTAATGCTCAACTAACATATGAATATGTTTTTAGTAGGTATAAAATATTCACCAAGCCATCATATTATTCAGTGGCACGTAACAATTATCCGATATACATTTGCTAGCAGCGTCAATCGCATTATCTAAATCCAATACTTGTCACTCACTTATATAATCAAACAGGCAGATGTATCCAACTTGTTATCTCGGTTTGCGTGGGTGGGTGGACGGCACGCGACGATGTTGCCCATGAACTGGTCTCAATGCAACTCATTGTTGCCACCCCTAAGTCTTGCCACAAGCATGCTACTTCCTTGTTGACTTACCTAAATAAAGTTAACTGGGTTATATCTAGAGTTATTCAATAGTCAGCAAATAACTTCTTATTGATCGTTGTGACAATAACATCAGTAGCTTTTGGTTTTTAAGTTACATTTGTATTGGTGTGTTATGAAAAAATAACAACATAATATTTTTACGGGAACTGCACAGGTACATTGTAATTTAAAAATTAAAATGTTTAATTTAGAAGCGAAACGTTCTAAAACGATGAAGTAATTGACAGAGCGATTTCATACAGTAGCTTCACAGTACCTCTTTTACTTTGCCTTGTAGGATGTGAAATAAATTTTATGCAATATAAAGTGTATAAGAAAAATAAGCAAAATAATATATTTTTGTTATTTCACTGAGTTTAAAGTTTATTAATTAATATTATAGAATATAAAAAAAATAATTTATTATCTCACTCTAAGGGCTTGGAACCATTATTTCATTTTAATAAATTATTTTCATGCATCTTATAAATTACTATTATATGATGAAGAAAGTTTTATAATTTCTGAACTGTGGAAGTATATCAATATTTGCTTTGTGTTATTACTTAGCATACATTAACGAATAAATATGAGAAATAATGAAACAAAATCTGAAATTTAATATGCTTAGTAGAGTTTTCACCCTATAATAATAATACTACAAAAAAAATTCAAACTGAATTTGATTCCCCTTAAATTTAACCTACTAAAGAATAACTAAACAAAGTAAAATATAATAATGATTTCATGATAGTATTTCATATTGTCTTGCTAATTAAGCTACAATATTATTTTATCAATTTGAGAATTGTCTTCATTTAAAGTAAACTAAAATTTTAATTAATATTTGCGGCATAATTACCAATAAATTTGTTGCATTAATGGTGCATTCGTGTTAGGAATTTGACTCCCTAAAGGGTGAAGTTACTCAGGTAAGGGTTGAGGACCGCCGGCCGTGAGCCACCCTGCGTATCCAGCGAAATTACACACTCATTAGTTTTAATGATTTTTATTTGTTTTTTATACCAACTTCATGGGCGCCGCGGTGTCACGCATATAATAAGTATTTAAATATATTCCGTCACACGGTTGTAATCATCAATACCAGCTTAGTAGTGACATATAAATTCGATTTGAGTAAATTTAATTCAAATGATGATTAATTCCACATGCATTAACTTTTTTTAGCAAGCGATATAGATACGCTACTCGCCAAACTTTGAGGTCTCTCTGTTTGTTTATCTTGTAAAGTTCCAATCTGACTCACGGCTGACTCTGCAGTGAATTGACATATTCAGTTGTTACCAAGTTACATTTTACCACGATTTTTGGTTAAAAGAGCCACATTAAATACATGTCATTATAATGGAGAAACAGCTTTTACTCAATTACGTTTTATTACACGCGAGTTTCAACTTATAGTACAGTTCAGAGGGACCGAAAAGATTGCTGATTAATACATTTAAGCCTTTTTACCTCAGAAGACCCATATCTAATTATAAAATGACTGTTATAGACAAAAGTGTGGTTTCTTATATATATTTTTTCCGTGGCCATTTAATACCGAGTGGACTGCCTGTTTCATACCAAATCACCAACAGTTCATTTGAAAATAATTCCGATTCAAAAAGAAAAAAACATGCGTGGAGTTTTAAATCAGTAAGCAAAAATTCTTTCTTTCTTTATTTTTATTACTTACTATTGATACTGAGGAAAAAATACATTAAAATAAACTATGCATTCTTATTACTATCAGCGGTATGGCTGATGGACATTTTAATGCCTATTTAGGTAGTATTAATTTAAATTTGTATACCTCTCGATATCAATCCCTTGTCCTGTCAAGACGCCCGCTATGTTGAGAATTGCAAAAACATATTTACTGCTTCTTTTAGAGATTTCAATGCAAACCAGAATATGTACATATCAAAATATGTGGGTTAATTTTTTTTAACAAAAACACAAAGTGTGGAATTCAAAGTATAATATAATTATCTACTAATGAAAGGCAATCTCGTTGGCCATTTTAAAAACTGTGTCCTCATGCCATTGCTGGTGTATTTATATTTATGTTAATTTAATTTATCCGTGTCTCAAATGTACAATTTTAGCATCGGCATCGGGGTGTTTATCAATATATTATTTTTATCAATATTTTATTTATTTTATTGAAATGAGCGCTTAAGTGATTATGTTATCCGTATTCGGTAATCTACTCATCTATATTATTTTCACTTTATTAAGATTTACATACTTTGTTGTTTGTTACATATTTTTTTTACAATATTATACTTAAATGTTTTAAATATAAGTAAAGAGAATAATAAATAAACATTTAGACACTCACAACCCCGCACTAAGATTCCCTGTGTTGCGGGTGACATGGACATACACAAATATCCACACATTATAAATATCCATGACCCGAGAAGAAACATTTAATAGTCACATAAATGTGTTCCCCGGCCGGAAATCGAACCCGGGACCCTTAGCTCAGCAGAAAGGTTCCCTACCAACTGAGCTATGGGGTCGTCAAATGGGCTCGAGAAAGACATATATATTTATATATACATAGCTCGATATATTAATAAAAAAAACATGATACGCTCGTATCCTTGTATAACATGTTGTAATACCGTACGTACTTAATACATATGCATATTAACATTTAAAATGGAAATAAATAAAAAGTTTTTCAAAAACAAAAACTACAAAATTGTACAAAAATGCGAAAATTAATTATTGTATGCATAAAATATTATTATATGCACTACATCCTGAAATATTTAAGTCGGTGCCAAGCTCGAAACACAACAATACTTAACGATTTAAACACCTTGTTAAATAACGGTACATAATATTAATCAAATAGTGCGATGTTGTGGGATTGAACCTAAGTACGTACCAGTTACTTATTTGTATAAATTGTTATCTAAAATTAAAATCAATTTATTGTTATTTTATTTATTTTCATCAGTTTCTCATATGTTTTGACTCGAAATTCTTAGTACTACGGTTATGATAATATTCAACTGGTCTAGCCGTCGGATCATTGAGTTCATTAGGATACATTTCATATAATATTTTGCTCAAACTATTTTCAACCTTTATTCTTCTCTATTTCATAACATATGTTCCGTTACAGTATTATGATATACAGAGAAATGTTTTCTTATTTTTCTCAATTTTATTTTATGCATAATAACGCTGTGAATACATGGAAGTTTAAACTGTCCGATCTTAAATTATGAGTCTATTAGCTATAACGAATTAAACCTACATAATATATTTTTAATATTTCCTGTTCACAGGTGAAATTAATTGCATTGCTACCACGCTTCAAGCGATTGTGGCCCTGATTTGGCCCTTTACATCCAATTTAATATATGACAAAGTAAATTTGAAATTCAAATAAATAATCGGTGGCTGATATCGTTTAATTAATATAGGTAATGGAATTTAAAAGTGCCGTTAATTGTAATATCTGGAATGTGTAAATTTGATGAGGTAGTACTACTGGAATCGGCTTACAGTAAAGTTTAGCTTACTTTCAATAATTCAGTAGGGTAATGTAATTGTAATTAAGACTTAAATTCCTGTTGGCATGGTTTAGAAAGGTAAATATTTTACTTGGGTTCCGAAGATAACGGTATGATCCGTTCGTTTGCTTATGTGAATAACTACGAGTCCTCCATTATCTATCACCCTGCCCAAATGCATATTGACAAATATCAAACACCATCGAGAATTCTTAGGCTTTAATCTTTAAACTTAAATTTTATACGGAAAATATATTGCATGTAAATAAAATAAAAATTACAATATTCTCATACGTTACATATTGTACAAATTGAAAATAATTCAGAAATCACATACACGATTAATTTATAGCATCCGAGCCTTTAGCAACAGTATCCTGTGTTTAATTTTGGTTAATCGAGACCTATGCCCTTTACATGTGAGCCGCCATATGTATAGTGGTGTACGTTAATATAATAAATAAATAATCACACGTTCAAATCTACGTACCAAGATCCCTTTAGTGCAGTCATCATGGGATTAAATTAAAAGTCGTAAGTCGTTAATAAACTCAATTAAAAATTATATTTTTACTGAAGTTTTTTTTTATGTTAATAGCCGACAAACGAGCAGACGAGCCATCTGACGGTAAGTAGTCACCATCGCCCATCATCAGCATTATCACGTCACATCAGCAAGACCAAATTTATCACTGATTCGTTATCGGCCAGGAAATGAGAAGGTAAGAAATAAACTCCTGGCTCTCAAGCCGTCGGCCGGAACACGACGAGTCAATTGGCGGCTGACTCAAACAAGAGGGTGGTAGCTAGCTAGGCAGGTTTCACGGAAAGATAATAATAGGAGTAACAATATTAATGACTTAATAATAATACTGATAATATAATCCTTACGCGAAGCCCTACTACTAAGCAGACTGGCTTTTTTCGCCTATTACGACACGCTGTTCTGCCAGCATGGGATTGGGGGAAGTATTCTATGTCGCCCCAATACGGCCAAAAATTTTCCACAATTTTTGTATTCCGACCCGGTTACGTGAATTATGCTGATGACGAGAACTTGATTTATGTGATTGGATCGAAATATCAGTATCTAATACAAAAACCGTGAGTGCCTGGTAAAACATAAATTTATAACATATTTGATCATATACGTTAAAAATATCTGTTGAAATAAATAACAGCTAATTACATATAAGTCCCGTTGGATATGGAATTTGTGATCTTTCGCTCGGCAAATAGCACAATGCTACGAATTACAGAGATATCAGTGACTAATATATAACAAAATAGTTATATTATTAACATATTATATATATATATATATATATGTATATTTTTTAAAACATTACTAGAGATTAGCTGTATTTTATCGTGTTGATTAATGTGTAAGGTATGAATAGGTTCCCAGAAAGAACATTCGTTTAGTGTGGATAATTTGTTCGTCTGATAACAATTAATATTCCAAGACACCGCTCGTGACCACCGAAGGGTGTCGTGACCGCGGCATCTCTGACCCGACACAGATTGAGATATCAAAATTCGCATTTCAATCCGCTTACACGCGTTTGTTTTGTACTAATCGTGTGGTAGCCTTCGGGGCAGCCATATTGTTTTCGCACGCTTCGACGGGAAGTTGGCAAGATTTCGTTGTAAAGACAATTCACTCGGAATCATTTGTATAAGATAATGTATTATTTATTTATCTAAAGCAAAGATGCGATTACCTGGACTTCGTTTTTTTACCTTTCTAGTTTTAAGTCTAGAAAAAGTTCCTATCATCTAAATTTTGCTTCTGTAATTGACGTTTAAAAACGTCGTCATGTTACGACGTCTGTAAAACTTACGAAAATCATTTATCTACAGCAGTGTCTAACGATTAATTTTGTACCTAAATAAACGATGCAAACACTTATTTTTAAAAATAGACAATAATTGTAAACTGTATTCTTGACTTGTGTAAGAAAACACACCTAACGATGTTAGTCGAAAAAATTACCAATTCATAAATTATAATCGTATTTTAAGTCCACAGATAACACACATGATCGATAGCGCGATTAATGTAACATACATATATTTAATGTAGTTAGGGTAATATGGCAATTCTATATCACAATAAAACGGCTTCCCAAAACAAGTTATCATTTTTATCATCTTTCTAAAGTTTCAATAGTTTTTTGATTATAGGTTACGAAACGAAAAGGCACAAATTAAAAACTTTGTTTCTAATTAATGAACGAGATGATATAGTTTGAAAATTAAGGGATTTGCTTTTACGGAATCAATTCCTACCACGAGAACGAGTATCTCAAATATGTTCATTTGGTACACCGATAGTATCTTCCGATCGAGACATTAACATATTATTGATGCTATCACTGAAATGTCTCCGAAAACCTGTACTCATATCGCATCGGTACTGCTAACATTACAGCATGCGTGCATAAATTTAAAGAGAAAAACTTAACGAACAATTTTTTGTTCGTCTCAGTGCGTAATTTATTGCATGTTATTGCGTTCCTCTGTAATTCTATTTACACTTTCTCAAGTATCATTCCTTATCGCTCATCTACGTAATTTAAAGTGCGGCTAAATGACTGTTTGTTTTGTTTGAATTGTGCAAATTGCAGTATCCGTTGCATAAAGCTCACATGCGCTCATCGATACTGATTGCTCTGATTTATATTTCATTGGGGTGATTTAATCGCGTCCTAAAGCTTTTGTTCTAGTGCGTTCGGATACTGAACACATATATTGAAAATTGTATAAATATTATTGAAATAATTAAGTGGTTTGGTTTGGTTAGGATTTGAATATTAGGCTGAAATTTTTAATTGAAATCAACATAATAAAACGTATAATATGGTTGATCTATCATGATTAAAATCTAGCATGCATCGTAAATTACAACTCACATAAATATAGTTATCATAATAATCGTAACTTACGTTACCTTCCCCAAGAACTATAAAGATACAGGAACACATATCCGCTCTCCCCGCTATGCCCAAATGTATTACCTATATATATGTCTACATTGGTTTGGTGAGCTGTACTAGAGATGTTAACATGACAACATATCGAAAATGAATCTTTCCGTCTCTTATCTCTCTTTTACCTGAAACACAAATGAGAGCGAGATGAAGATATAATTAATTCGTCGTTATAAAATTCAGTAAGCAGTCCCAGATGAATTTGTTTAGTACCCAGTATGCAACTTCTTTGAGCAATCTCCTTTAGGATATCTTGTGAGTTTTTGTTCATTGATGTTTCCGAACGCAATCTTATAGTAACCGTAGCCAGCGATAAGCCAATGTTTATTTTAGCCTGAAGGCCGCACAGAGCCATTCAATTTTATAAGTTGAATCTAGATAATACTCTGATTCACCGCCTCTTGGTGCCGTATGACTTTATAACCACGTCTTAATTTCATGTTACACTATTATAACATATGAACCGCATCGCACCTTTAAATGATATTTAAATCTTGGTCGATATTTTTAACAATAATTTTTATTTTAGCACTTTGTAATAAAAGCATTGTTAGCATCCAGGGTTTTCAGATTTAATAGCTTTACGCTTCGACGCAAGAAAGCAAAGGTATCATTTGTTCATATAAATTACCAACAAACTAACAGACGGGCCATCTGATTGTAAGTGATCATCGCGGCCCGTGGACGACCGTAAAAACATTTTATGGTTAATTTATAGAAGAAGTTGCTATCTAAGTGAGTAAAAACTATGCCACCATGCATTAATATATTTGGGAATAAACCAAAGAGTACAGTTCGGAACACTCCGATCTCCAACACCAAGGACCTTTCCTAAAGCTTCGTCAAGTCATGCTGGGAAGGTTGGCTCGGGCTCAAGGATGGATGAAGCCCCGCACTGAAAGTGAAGTGGAGAAAAAGGATTAAAATATTTCTTAATGTTTTAATATGTGCGTCATAGACAAATAAATGACTGCTAAATAATGTGGCTGTCTCGTAAAGTCATCTTATAGGCTGTAGTGTTATAAGTAAAAGGTCTAGAGAAATTTAGAAGATCGAATGTATTTAAGAATTCCTGGTGGTTACAATAAATAGTACAGGAGTTACAAGATTAAGACAGTAAAATGTCACTTGTAAGTAGGAAACTAGGCCCGCCGCTTCTCTGACGTGTAGCGTGCAGAGGCTTTGCAGACAGGAGCGTGCGTTTAGGGCGCGCGAGACGATCGGAGTCCCCGGCGTTCAGCGCACGGAGACCTCGGCGACTGGAGCGTGCGTTAATACGCATGAGACGTGTAGATTATCCGGTGATCAGTACACGAAGACCGCCGTGACCAGGCGCGCGTTAGGGCGCACGAAAGAAATAGATCCCGGAGTCGGAGAGTAATAAAATATTTCCGGCTAGAAGCGCGAGACTGTTACTGTTCCAATAGACTTTCAGCATGAGACTCCTTAGATTCCAGTGTAGTGATCCACACGCGAGATTGTCAGTGTCGAGATCCAAGAGTTGCGACCCACACGCGAGAGACTGTTAATGTTGAGATCCAAGAGTTGCGACCTACACGCGAGAGACTGTTTTCGTTGTCATCACAGCTTGCCTTTTATATCTCAAATTTTCTCAAATGATTCTCTTCTTGTGTTCTATTTATGAATTTAAAATTTCTATTCAGCCTAATAAATTATATTACCAAAAAGGATAAAAATTATACAAATTAAAAATAAAAGTTATCATGATGACAATAATTTAGGACATTTATCAAATATTTGAGAATAATAACAAAAAAACGAATTCATGATTAAATGTTTTTTTATTGCCAGAAGGGCAGTCGCCTATGAACATAGGCAACACCAGAGGAATCACCAATGCGACACCAGCCTTGGAGGACAGCTCTTTTTACACCTGTTTTGAAGAACTCTATATCATAACGCTCCGGGAATACGTCAGAAGGAAGTTTGTTCCACAATTTGCATGTGCGCGGCAAAAAAATACGTGAGCACAGGACCGTGAAGGAATGCCACGAATCTAGTCGATGTGGATGGAACTTTATTCTTCGGTGATGAAAGGGTGACGTGATGATGAAAGGGCACCAGACCGACCAGTTCTTCGGAGCACTTACCGTTATAATACCGGTAGGATAGACAAAGGAAACTTATGTCTCGTCTAGAACTTTAGCACTCGAGTCTATCGGAGATCTGTGGGGCGTTGATGATTCGCATTGCGCGTTTTTGTACGGCGTCAAATGAACTGAGCTGATACTTTGGCGCTGTTGCCCAAAGGTGAGAGCAGTACTTCATGTGAGGCCTGCATTAGCAGGTGACTCGCAGTGAAGTACCGCTTCGCCGTGTGCAGGACACCGAGCTTTTTGGAGGCCAGCTTAGCTTTAACATAAATATAAAATTTATTTTAATTGCCAATCTACCAGTATATACTTACATGGTCGTACTTAGGTATACAAATATGTAATTTAATAATATTCATTAGGGTTGTATCATTTAATTTTTTAACCGAAGTTTTGTACGTCATTCTGACGACCATGACGATTCACATTATTCATACTTATACACAAAAGCTACATATTTTGCAATAATATATGCTCAGAGTGTTTACATATTGATTTAGTTTTACAAATGTTTGACCGTTTATATGGTCTCCCTTGGGCATTTGAACCACCACACGTTATAATTTTGTCATGAAGAAAGTAGCTTCTAGCAGCTTCGCATTACATGGCTGCCTGTGATGCCACTTTATAACAATCAAAGTCATAATGCCTCATGTGTTGCATGCGTACCAATATATTTGAAACTGACTTCATATGTAGTCCTGTATGAGATTGGTTATAGATACCCATAGATTGCATTACACTTCATGAACTCAGTGCTCCTTTGTTACAATCATATTTATAAAAATGCAGAGTACGGAATATTTTACACACATCTGGTATGAAATTTATGAAACAGTAATTTTATAGTTTATTTTGACGTCTTTTACCTACAACATTAGAATGCAAACATTGTTCAAGTTGTGTTTAACCGTATCTGCTTATATTTATTTGACATATTCGCGCGATATCTGTGCGGAATAAAATATGTATCAATCAATCTGATGTTAAACAAAAAGAAACCTTGGAGTCACCAGCTGCTGCCACGTAAACGGTTACATTTGTGGGTTACTAATATAAGTTTTAATACGACGCATTTAAATATCGTTGGGATAAGCCACGATCACACGTGCGTGAATAAAATGAAAAATCTTCGCAGTGGGTTGTAAAGTTTGGGATCTAAAAATATATAATTTGGTTTACTCCTATGCAATTTTAAAATGTAATTTAATTTCACTGCAATAACAACTGTTATATCGTGCCCAGTAATCATACCACAAATATTATAGTACATTGTTATAATATTGTTAAGTCCAAAGTACTGTTAGGTATGTTATCAATTTTGGAATGAAGTTGTATCAAATCCCTCTTTTTATAATTAACGGAACGTTTGAATTTCAATTACTTCGTGTTCGCAGCATTTGAAATCTAGCTCTGATTCTTCAGAAAATGTTTACCGAAATGTATTTTTGTGCTCATAATTCGTTGTCACGTGATTAATAAAAATACTTATCGAACAGGAAACAAGCATGTGGTCAATTTGTAGAACATAGTTTAAGAACACTTATAATACAGAGTTCTAGTAACGATTAGGTGTTAATATGTTTTGTCATATTAACTTCAAGGAAAATATAAAATAATTTATTGTATAATTTATGAAAATAGTATATATAGTTTTAGCCATATCTAGTTTTTCAATCGATATACCTATATTTAGTTTTAGCCTTATCTTAACAGTTTTCAATCCAGATACACATAACACGCTCACACGGTAAGATGTTATTTAGTTTTTATAATTCTAGATTGTAGATAGTTGGAGCATTACTGTTTATTTTGATCGCAAAGGCCTTTAAAATTATAACAATTTGCAACAAGAAACACTATGACATTAATTCGTGCGGTAGTTACAAACGTGTCCGACTTTGTCTACGTTCAACCGCGTGCGCTCAGATCGATATCGAAGCTACTACTTTTGTCCTAACAAGGATACTGCAGTATCCTCAATTCGATTGTGGAAATAAAAATAACTTTATGCACAATGACATAAGGTTGAATATAGATTGCATTTGTTATTAAAATGTACGTGTACAAGAGCAGATTCAGATGTTGAAATCTTTGTAGCGTTATCTGGTTTCGATCGGCGCCTTAGTTTTACGGTAATCGTACCATATAGCCGGTGTTCCGCGGGTATTTATTATTATTGTTCATCGTCTTCTCTCAGTAGCTTAACATTAAATTGTAAGTGTTGATTGCTAATTAACTTTTCAATTTCACATTACTAAAGTATGCCTACTCTAACGTCAGGACAACCGTTCTTGACATAAATTCCGGAAGAAAAAAACAAATTTTTTAGGTTGTTAACGTTGACTTACAAACTTAATACATTAATCTGTTTGTTAAAAAACGCAAGAATTTAAAAAAAATATTTACAGGACAAGTCCTCGAAATGTAAATTAACGAGATAACAAATAATTAGCTAATTAATAATTCCATATCATTTTCGACAGATGTCTTTCGGTATATAATGTTCTCGAAAGGAGTAAATCGCTTAGAATTTCCTTAGAGAAGACATTTATAATTTAGTAAGAAGAACAAATATCGAATAGTGGCGTACCCACATTACATAACTACGTAATTTAAGATTTCCAGAAGATGAGATAAGTTTATCACATACGTTGCAGCGTTACCGCCACCACCCACCTTCAAACCCACCTTGAAGTAAAAAAGAATCGCCGGTTCATCTATACATATAATAAAGTTATAACGATTTGCTTCCTGTACATGAACTATATATAAGATAAATACTATTATTAGGGGCCTTTATTAACGCAAGAGTGCCTAAAACAATAGTTGTTAGAATTTTTGTCTGTTTGTCTATGCGTTTGTGAGCGCTAATCTCAGAAACATTTTAACGGATTTAGTTTTGGCTTTCAGAAATGTATTGCACTAAACATAACATAAACTAGTACCTACTAGTACTAGTTTTAGAAGGTCGCTTATTATGAAAAGGATCAAATTTAGCTAATGTCATTACTGAGTTTGTGTACCATTTACATGTTATTCGATTTATTAATTAAACTTTGAACTATTTTATTCCAAAATATTCTCTCCATTACTGGTACAAGCACCTTAGTATATAATACGAGTAATACATAATAATCAGATCGTTATTAATCAAAAAGAAAATCTATAAATAGTACGTGAGAAAAAAATATCCATGTCATTCTTTAAGAGAAAAGTTCTGCAACAAAGAAAAAGCAAGCTGAATATCTTTAAATGTTAAAGTCGTCAAATTTTCAGTCACAATATTAATTAAGTCACAAAATTATTAGAGCTGAAGCGGCGAAACCAAAAATATACAAATCGCACCTTTAGAATGAAAGTGGCTTAACTCAAAATTCCTGAAATTCCAGATTTTACTATAAATTTACTTAAAAAAGCCTACTATAAACCCCATGGTGAAAAATAGCCCGAATTATGAGTGAGAAAGGGAAAAAGGGAAAACCTCATACATCAGTCTCTTTAAATTAACTCAAGACCATAGATTTTTGAAAATTTTCTTCGTCATTTCCCATAAATTGCAATTTTTGAGTTAGTTCCTTTCATTCTAATGGTGCGAATGTACGTCAACCAAATGAGCACAGACTATAGTCATGAAGTAAGCCTTACGTTAAATGAGACTGTAATTTATATAGGTTTCTTCCCTATGATAACTGTCAATTATATAATGAAATTGACATTCTCATATATTTTTCTTCTACACTCCGATTTTTTTCCCAATTAATCTATGCAAATTAATAGCAAAATATAACTGGAACAAAGATTTCAAAACCGAATAACACTTTAACATGTTAGTACAACTTGACTTAAGATTGACTTGACTTTAGACTATATACATATGACATACACATATAGATAAATATGACATATATATAAGGCAAGACCTATGTTTGACTTGAAATCGCTAATACATGTGGTGATTCATCATTACAACCCATATTATGACACTTCTGGGCGCGGGTATACTTTCACAATGCAAGGGGTTAAGTGCTGTTGTTGTGTTTATCCAGGGTCAATAAAAAATGATCGTTTATCGGGAATTAACTAGTTTTATTATCATACACGAAACTTAATGATAAATCAGTTATTCTTTAAAGAGTTCATGTTCTTTTCTTGGAAAGACCCATATAATTATTCTTTTTCTTTTTTACTTCATCGCACTACTCCATTAGTGATGTAAACGGCCAATCCGGCCGCCCATGAGTCTCCAACAAAACTTAACAATCGTTATATAACAATTACAGTCGAAAATAAAGGCTTAAGCACAATCAGTCCGTTGGACTTTCAGTCATATGACCGATTTTACAAAGTATTCGACAATACTTTTAATATTTTTTATTATCAATGCGTACTTAACAATCTCAACTTTTACAACAATATCCAGCCCTTGCTTATTCATTGAATCAAATCTTTCTTTTATTGACTTATATTATAGAAACGCAAATATAGAATGTTCGGTGCTTCGGACGTGAAGATCGGGTTTTAACGTTCTGTTCGGAGGGCATGTGACGGCTCATATAGTTTTGCTACTATCGGTCACCCATCCAATTCGCGAACGTGGCCGATGCTCCATTGGTGTGTCGATTACTTATGATTGACAAAACCCATGGATCCATCGGCTTTTTGTCTCTTGTAAGTATATTCACAGGAATAAAATGTTTTTTATCTCCTTTAGTAAGCTTCCATAAAAAAAATTGACATAAACTTTTATAACCAACTTGTTACAGTAATCATGGTCGAAATTAACATAAATAAGGAAATTGAAATAAAATTACTTTATTTTGCATATGATGCTTTAAAAATTCGTTAAAGCGTTTTCGGCACCATTGTCCACGCCCAAGGACAGCTGTGTGATCTTCAAGGTAATAACTCAGTATTGTCTCTTTAGGGCTTGCGAATGACGTTATGCAAGTTATTTTCATCCAAAATACGGATTTCATGAAAGAGAATGCCCTTAAATACGTTTTTCTACTGGTATTTTTTTATTTTTTCGATTGATATAATGACTGGGCCGTATAATGAATGACGATGTCAAAACTTCTGCACGTCCCAAACTATAATACTAGAAGTACAATACTTTTGAACAATAATATGTGATACTAGCAAACTGCCAACGATTCGTTTCAGAAAAAATACTCCTTATGCTAAGTAATAAATAGTACCTCTGTTATTTTAAATAAATTTATAACTTTTTTATTTATGAACGGATTGCAATGAAACGCACAGCAAATTTTAAGTGGTGCTCACTGCAATATATTAGTGAAAACCAAAACGAAATCGGTTAAACCGTTTCCGAGATTAGCGCGAACAAGCGCACAGACAAACAAGCAAAAATTTTAGCAACTTTTGTTTTGGGTTCTATTTTGCGTTAATAAAAGTTTAATAATAAAAGTTTTTCTTATATATCCTTCATGTACAAAAAACGATCAGTTAGAATATTATTATATGTATAGATAGATAGATGTATGTGTCATGTGTATGTGATATGAGTCAATAAATAATTATCCAGATTAAAAAAGCGAGTGAGCGAACTTTTTGCTAACGCAGACTTCCTACCGTTGCACATAAACACATCGTACACCCATAAAAGCGGACTGTTCAGACTTGAGTCGAGCGTCAATTTATTCTTAAAATTATCCTGTCGCATGCACTTAAGCTCGGAAGTAGGTATGTTTCAAACGAATCGGTGTAATTTTCAGATGTCGATGGTAATTTTTATGTATTAATTATACGCCGAAATACAACCTGAATTTGTTATTAATTTATGCGTTTTTGGAGTTCCTCTTGTCGCTCATCACTGTTACTTGCCACCTGCCTCGGTTATGTATGCGGCTGCCATTTCACTACATGTCAGCTCATTTTATTTGTGTATTGAAAGATTATATCTCTTTGACATGTAACTAGATAAAACTATGTTGGTGTTTTGGCCTGAAATGTGGCCTCGTGTATAAGGAACACGCTATCCTATAGATTTAAGCTATGTTCAAATTGTAAGCACATGTAATCCTCCGATTGCAATGTTCATGGTTGTAGCTGAGCAGAAATATCTATCTTTATGACAATCTGTTCTACTATCCAACTTTTAAAATTGGTTTAGGCCATAGTTTATCATTCCGACCAAACGCATTTTTTATTTTGCCTTATTAATCACTGACGCGTAGTATGCCATGGTTTTAATCTGAATATTTATTTATTGTGTTAATAAATTAAACTTATAGTAATCAACAGAATTTTCAATCCATATTTCATATACGTTCCAATCCGAAGTATGCAAAGTTGGTTTGATCCCGTTAAGGGAAGTGGTTCAAATTTCACTTGCTCGATATGAACCGGAAACATACAAACATGGTCAGTCAAATTGATTTTTATTGATATACGAAGAAGAAACGAGTTTGAAGTCCACCTGGTATTAAATAGCTACTGCAGCCGTGAGCTGTTTAATAGATTACTAATGAGCTTATAGTTATGATTGAAGCTAGACAAAGATATTTACTTTTCTTCTAGGATTTTTAGCAATGGTAGCCTAGTGGATTCAATGGTGGTCACCTAGAATCCCAGTTCGAATACCTACTAAATTATTTAGAAAAGTAATCTTTACTTGCTTAGGTTAAGGAAAATAAATACAGTGTACTCAAAGTTGTGTAAAGGCCGATCTGTGATTACCATCTAGAATCCAACAACCTTGCCCTTGATCCTTTTCATTGTGAGAGGCGATCTGATTCTAGCAATGACACAATGTGGATTGTGATGATTGCTGTTGAGAGCTTAATTGGAACGCATTAGGAATATCTACGAGTGGCTAGCGAAATTCTTTGATTTAACATTTCAGTTCTACTATTTCAGGGTACTGGGACCCAATATATTTTAAATCTTAAGACAAACATGGTTGAAGCTTGCTTCATTCGTCGCAAAATGAACGAGTGTAGGAATGATGAGTTTTTAAATATGTCAACTATCCAGTTATCAAGCTGCAAATATCCAAGCTAATAAGATGCAATTTTTCAATTACAAAGAAGAATGCGAATGTCGATGAGAATAAAATTACAATGCGAATTGAAGAGAATAAATTACAAAATATAAGATGTGTAAAATGAATCAAATACCAACAATACTTTTATAATCAAACAAATTACTGGTTACTCTGAGGTAATAAAAAGCTTCGTGGTTTAATCAAAATTAAATTTTCTTAAGGCATCCGTATACTGCAGAGATTCAATTGTCCACAATTGAATTATACCAATTTAACAACTATCAATGTAAACATTTCCACATTCACTATAATTTTATATAACGATTGCAAAATAGCATGTTGACTTGAAACTGAACGTTTTCATTCATGAGCAGATTATTTGACTTTCAATAATACGCGTAATCTCATTAAACGATTTTCCATATATGTCACTGAAATTAATAACAAAGAGACACTGAGTAAATCGCGCGGATTAAGAACCACACTAAAACTATACCTATTGAAAAAAACTGCCCGCGTTCGTTTCGTAACATTGTTGTTTATTCTTCTAAATAATAAATAGGTACAATCTTCCACGTATTAACAAATAGAATTATAGAACCCTTAAAGGGGGTTCTAAGAAGGGGGCACGTACAGTTCAGTACCAGGGCAGATGTACATTGACACCTGCCCTTCGACAACTTACCTCCCTCTCTTTACCGTAACATACTCTACACCCATCTCATTCTAATAGTTACTTTTATGAATAGTTAATGAAGTACGTTGTTAATAAAAAAATAAAATAAAATATGTGTATATATTATAAAATCAATGCCACTGAGTTTCATCTATAAATGAAATATGCTGCTAACAAATTTTATGCCATGCCTATCTAACTCAATTAAGTTAGAAGGTACCTTCATCACATAAAAATGTCGATCCGTTTAGCATATGTGAATCCGAAATTGTACGCAGGTGTTTCTGCCGTAGGTAATTACAAAATATTAAGCTATAAACGTAAATTTCTCATTTTGTTACGTGTCGTAGATATCGAATAGTTAAAAATCAGGAAAATAGCTCCTATCTACCTGTTTAAACGCAGATGTTGAAAAGTATTGGAGCTACGTACTTGTATATTTCAAAGTGGAATTAATTGCAACCACACTAATTCACGTTTTACACGCCATAGACTTGCCAACATATGGAATGGGATGAGTTAAATATGCTGAATGTTTAACAGTTTATTCAAATGTAGCAAAAATTATGTAAGAACTTACGTTTAATGATTACGTATTGTAATTTTAATCTATCGCAACGTTCTAGCTACGAAACATATGTTCATCGTGTAGACTTTCGTAGACTCTTGATAAATCACACTATTCGGTTTTTCCAATGGTGTAGAGTGTTATTCGTGTTATATAATCTGTAATTACAAATACAGGAGAGTGAATAGGTTTTTAAAATTAGTGCCCTGAACATCTCAGACTTCATCACCACTTACTATCAGATGGAATTATTGTCAAACGTTAACTTATATAATGTAAAAAATATATCATACTGCAGCTTTTAAGTTTCTACTATCGAAATATTATGCACTTTTATGTGGCAAACTTAAGAGAATCTTGTAAGCCCAAAACAGACTGGGATTGTAAAAGAAGCAAGGTATTAAAAAAAAAAACAAATAGTTTCACTTAGGCGATTGCACACTGCGCATACCAGATTGTCTAAAGGACCAATTTTCCAATAATGTCATTATCTGATCATCACTGTAATTCTATTGAAACATTGGTAAAGGTATGTTACAGTTTGTTATGATTCGTTCCTCTGACGTTTCTAAATGGCTCGTCACATCAGCAGAAAGAACCAAAATATATATTACAATATTTTAATATTCGAAAGAAACTTAACGCTTAATAATTATAAATCAAAATAAATATTAATCAGATATCACACGACACATATCCCACTGCTGGGTTTAGATATTCTTTACATTATCCTCTATTCTTTATTAGGTAGTCAATTACGATATACAAAATTTATTAATTGCTTCTGTGTGTGTATTTTTGTTAAATATGACAACAACTATTTCAAAGTTGGTCAACTGTTTTATCATAAAACATAAATATTAATCAAACATCCGGCTCTATATTTTCTTATGGCGCGTAGTTTTCAGTAAGCCGACGACTTGGGCAGGTGCTATTCGGGCGCACACTTCTTTCATTAAAATTAATACCAATGTCGCGTGTGCACATTCTTTCTCGATAACGCCTCGCCGTAATTAAGGTACGGTTTAAAACTGGCAAACCCGTCCGTCGTATAAGACGCGCGTCGGCCACGCGCCTCCCGAGTACCAAACGTTTAACGAGAATTTCGCTTCCAACCTCGTTTCTTGCGTATCATATCAGATTATATGACACAAAATATCGAGTTTGTTTATTGGCAATCAGCATTCGACGTTTATTTATAAGGGCCGCTTCGTTATTTTAGTTGCGTTGTGGTTCCGTAGCGATACTGTTGTCGTTAAGAACATTTACATAATAGACCCTTGTGTAGATGAAACAATACTAATTATCGTTCATTTAAAGTTCTTATCTCATAGCTAACGAGGTGTCATAAAACTATAAAAGTATTGTGTGGCACTCGGTTATTCGGAGCCGAACTCGGATTGGGTCATTTATTGAACTGATATATAACCTACTAAATGTAACATATGAACAGCTAATTAGGCTTTATAAGTGTAGTATACTCACCTGAATATTTTTTCTATTTGTTTATAAAGATAAAAAAGCATAGACAAATAAAGCTGTATATGTAGAGGTTTATATTTAAATCATCTGTTCAATCTTGTTTCAAGGATCTCTCGTCTCAGTCACAATAAAAAGGTATATCGTCCAGTACCATTTAATGCAGGTTGAAATTAAAGGAAATATCAACAACCAATCTCGTTGTTTTATCGGTGATGTGATTACACAAATAAAAGCAGAGTCCAAATTTGATTATCGGCCAGGCGCAACGTGTAAATCCAGATAAATTACCGCTGTCTGCAAATCTTAATTGTCTCACTGGTATTTGTGTTATCTCATATACCAAAATAACAAACAAAAAGTAAAGGAGATTGTCTTACTTTTCAAAATATCTTACTTACTTCTGGAACAAATTTTGAATTAATTTTGACAATAATTTTTCGAATGTAAGGTCATTGTTGCTTTAAATGGTAAAAAATAACAAAAAGAGAAAGACTTCTCTTGTCGTTGATTTTCCTCCAAACAAAACCAAAGGCTGTCTAAAGCCGATTGTCGATCAGTCCGAACGTCCATGATTTCAATACTAAATTGAATCTCAGTGTATCTTGGTCACGATCAGTCGTCGCCCGTCGCCGGTCGGATGTGTCGCGTCCACGTCACATTGTCCGACAACTTCAGTCGTAGGTGTTCCAGCGATACGATGTCTCGATAACCCTCCTTCGCTGTTTTACAAATGTCCGTGACAACGTATTTGCATTTCGGTTGTTGGACGTGAGAATTCTTACCGAGATTCACATTATAGTCAAGGTTTTTTTTGTTTTGTATTTTATGCTATGTATTATTGTTTTGTACCTTAAACTCATTGCATAGTACGTCACCTATAAAAAGCTGATTAGATATATGTAATGAAATAAATTATAAGTCGATTGTGCGCAAAAATGAATTTTTAAAGATACATATACGCTGTAAATTGGGCAATTTCAACTTTGTTGGGACAAATTTTGTGGGATAGTAAACCTTCAGTTTCGTCAGAGAAGGATCGGATAGGCACGGAATTAAAATACTTCAGATTGCAAACTTCCTATTTAAGTGGCTAGCTGATGAGGATTCATACATATGTCGATACTAAGGCCATAAAGGGTGGCGTAGGGTTTGTACTATCACCCACACTGTTCATCGTGCACTACAATAATATACTTAAAATCAAGCATATTCACTACTAGGCTGGTGATAGTAAAGGTGACGTTTTTTATACAACTAATATAATATGTAAAGTGTCACTCACTGTAAGAGATTCTGTGGCAGCAATACAACATCAAACGAATTCTGCCAACTTAACAAAACCATGATTATTACATTTTAAGTTACTTAAAATATGTATTTGAATTGTTCGGGGAACGTAGATACATAGGTAACCGTAATATTTATAAAAATAAGGTTCTCGTCCTTACAAAGCAGAATCTAAACCGACCGTCTGAAATCAATATTAGACAGAACTAGGTTTTATTGTTGTCGGGCACGCTTGAGGTGAAATGTGAAAAGGGAAATATTCTCTTTATTAATGTTTAATATCACCCTTTGACGTTGCGATGAATAGGAGTCACTCAACAAATCGTTAATCAAGCGTTATTGGATACGAATCAGGTAGTTCTATTGTGTGACCGATGCCGGCAAGCTTTTACGCGATGATTTATAGGCTAGTGTAATTTTTAAATACGGAATTAATGTGAGATGACTTGAATAATAGCAGTAACTGGTAGTCAGATGAGCTACCGATGTCGCTTCACTATATGAGAGGCGATTAGAAGGCACATGTGTAACATAGTATAAATAATATAAAGTTTCGGTTTTTTTTTACATATATTACATAGTTAAAATATTGATGAATTATTGCAAGTTAAATATTTGATGTTAATTAAGACTTGATTCATCATAGTGGACATAGCATAGACGATTCTTGAATATACTTTTATCGTATATTATATTGTGTATTTTTGTTAATAGACTACAAACGTACAAACTAACCACTAGTTGTCATTGCTGCCCATGGACTTCCGCAAAACAAAAGCATCACCATCGTGTTGCTGGCCGTAATAAAAGCCGGGACTATTAGTGACACTGCGACTGATACACTTAAAACATTTCGTGATTGAGTAAAGACGGATGGTCGCCATTAAACTGTGTGGTAGTGAGTCCAGCGTAGTCTAATAGGAGAGACAGTTAGACATACCTTCATTTGGTGTTCAGCAAGGTGAAACAGTACTACAGTTTGCTTGTATTTACAAATGAATGGATCCCTTCACATTTCTATTTACCTTTTTACTAATATCAATATTAAATTTAATCAATTTATCGTTGCAATATTTCAGTTATATGTTAAAAACTTACTATTCAATTATTACTGTATATATTATTGAACTTTATTAAATACATACGTTTTATTGGTTTTATAATAATAATAATTTTAACGCCTGTTAAATGAACTTTGTGTTATGAATTATTAATGCAAATAAGTAAAACTTCCATTCGCCATTGTCCCACACCAGTGAAGCGGAACCACAGATGACATGTTTCCCATCATCAGGACCCTAAATCCCACGATGTATCATCTCCATTTAATGTAATTGTTTTATTTACAACATAATTGTCCGAATAACGACTGGATGTCACATCATTTCCGCTTTGGGGCTATTGAGATCAATTAATTCCTATTTCTAATTTAGATTCTATTACATAGAACGTAACTATAGTAAATGTTTTATTTATAATATTGAAAAGGAAAGAAATTGCAAATGCAAAATAATAATAACAACCTAAAATTGTTCAAATTTTCATACCTGATTTTTGTTACAATTTATGCGGACTATCCAGTAGGTAATGTGTGTGCATTAGCATAGACAAGCACGGAAACTCTATGAAAGAGCAAAACCCTGTTATATTTTAACATTCAACGTGCATGATAATAATAATATTTTAATGAAGAAATTTTGCATACTTGGGCACCAAACTGGAATAAGAATATAAATATTAATTTTCTATACCTTACAGTGTGTAATATCATTTACGTCAACGAAATGCTATATTCTGTCCGCTCTTAATTTTTACGCACTAAATAAATTTAATACTTAATGATATATATATTTTTTATTTTTTAAAATCGAACATAAAAACTACACCATTATTCTGGTCCTCACCATTCGCATGAAGCAAGAAACTCCTGAGGATAATATGTTTCAAATTACAGTTACGCAAATACTTGTTTACCAATTATGTTAAAAGACCAAGCTGAAGTACTCTTGTCGTAAAAATAATTATCGATCTTTGATTAAAAAATTAACGTACAATCAATACTTCTATTAACAGTTATTGCTTAACACTATAAAAAATCAATGCTAATATTGACCAGGATCGGCTGGTATGAACGATAGCTGTTCAAGACCATGTTATTATTATTGTGTGTATACTACTCATTGGCGCAACGATTAATAAAATAATAAGTGAATTGATTTGTTTAATTTTTAAAACATTTTTAACATGTTGCTTGCAAAATTTTTATTTGATTTGATTTAACGAAACTTAAGCAAATTCCATGAACTGAATGTTACGAATACTGAATGTTATGTTGTTTATACGAGACCATGAACGTAACAATAACCATATCAATGTATTTATATCATTTACAACTTACAGACGAATAAAATGGACACTTTTGCACTTTTGCATTTCAATGTTTGACCTCTGAGCACATTTGTATAATGTATTTCTTTTGTTTGAAAATGTTTACTTGTTATATAATCCTACATAAATATGATGAAAATCCCGTATATATATAACCCCATAGCGCAATTAGTATTACGCTGCTTGTCAAGTGAGGAGCCTAGGGTATGATCGCCGGCTGGCGTAGACATTTGTCACAGATTAAGTATATTATTGGTGCATGTCCATATCGCTTGCAACTCGTGTTTATGTTTTATTTATTTCGTTATCGTGATAATGGGAGATGATTATACAAAAATAATAACATGAAACTTTTTAAATAATTATATCACGAATATATTTAATCGCGTAAATTAGAGCTTGTCTCTTGCTCATAGTGTACCCTGATGAAAAGGGGACTTAGTGATGACGCCAAATTCCTCCTGTTGGAGGTCGCTGGATTGTTTATTACATAGTTTCCCCAACGGATGAGTACCGTACAGCAGGGTTCTTTACGTTATTTTTCTTATCGTATTAGGTTTGCAGTCCAATGAGAGCCAGTTAAAAAAGCGGTTGCTGTTAGTTTATCGATTTTTAGCATTTGTTTATTTGCAAATTTATTCAGACATCATCCTGCAGGGATTGTAATGGTTTGAATGTTGTTCCGGCACACTTGTATTTTGAGTTCAAATCAAGCACGTATTTGAATATTTTTCTATAGTTATATACGTATTGGAAATTAAATATTCTTTAAAATATCCTAAAATATACGTAAAGTCTGCCAAATATAACACTTCCATTAGTTTTTGCTTTGGTTTTCCTTACAACGTTGATTTGATCACGTAAATTTTGGTTGTCTCATTGATTTTAATCAAAATATATTTATCATTCCGTTCTATAACTTCTAAAGAATTTCTTTTGTCAGTAAATCTCTATTCATTTTTTAATATTCAATATACATTTTTGTTGTGTATCTGTATTAAATTTCATACTCGCTAACAAACGGTTTAAATTAAAAATGAAACCCCCATTTTTATAACTAAAGAGGCTGTATACTATGTATATCAGTACCATTTATATCATTACTAAAAATTTGATAAGTCTAGAAAATTTATTGCACTTCGTAAAACACCTCCGAAAGTTTTGAAAATAAAAAACTCTTCTACTTGTGTGGTACTCCGATCCAATACAGCTTTCGAACACAATGACTTGAAACTTATCGTTTTCTTACTAATGCTTACATTGACTTAATCGTAAGATATTTTAAACCATAGAGCATGAAATATTATCATTTAACACAATAGAAGACGTGTGTTCGATTACCGTTTTAAGACAGTTTTTTATACCAAGTGTTACAATAGTACAACAACATTATATGAATAGTAATTCTGTTTTGTATTTAAAACAGCTCAAGATGTATTAAACAATGATTTGCGATTGAAATAAAATTATATTTATACAAAAAGGCTTGTTTCAAATCGAAATTGGTTTTTATTTACTTTAATAAATCTAAATGGAGCCCCTCAAAGACTTACGATTAAGTATAAACGAAATGAATATCAGATGTTAAGGGATCATTATGAGCGTAACCCATCGTCTACATAACGGAACCTCCCCTCGATAACTCATGCAGCCCTAGTACAGCACCTCGAACCATTCATTACACGTAGTAATAGTAAAAGGTACAAATCAGTTATTTGGAACCATTAGCACCTCCCCGCAGGTCATATCCGGTACAAATCACGGGGTTCAACCCCACGTTAGCTGACCACTCGTTACTGAAACCAATTTAAATCCCACGCAAGATAACAACCACTTTTTGTGATTGGAAATTTCATTACAGGTAGCTTAATTGTATAAAAACGAATAGTGAAACACATACCACTATTTCTTGATACTCTATACCTTTTAGCTAACTGTCTACAAAACACACTACATGTGGTAATAAAATGTTGAATAATTATATTAAACAGTAATAAAATATAATTCGAACACAGTAAGAAAGCATGGCAAATCAGCTGCGAGTTATTCTAATAATTTGTATCGATAATGGTCGGTCTATGCTTGATCAAAGCGCGACCTTGTTTTGGTTTTCTCGGCGGCTCCGAAGAAAGGGTCAACAAGCATCAGCTGTACGGTGTCTTTTACACGGTTTACACATCACGAGCCTTCGTCGTATCCAAACAAAAATACGTTACCATTAATTAATATTCAAAAATGTAAATAATTTACATTATCGGTCTAAATTAATCAATTGGTATGTGAAAACTCCGCCCGAGGTGGTTCTCAGCTGAGTAACTCGGATATCTGTAAAATGTAAGAAGCGGTGATAAATAAATTAGATATCCCAAGATCCGTTACATGCTAAGTATTATGTTATCAACGTAAATCTCCGATATTATGCGTCTATAAAAACTGTCGCTTTCGTGTAGCGCGGTGATGGGTTGAAACGGATTTTAATATTTAAGAAAGTGTAATTATATTGTTCATGGAAGCACCGGAGGATAATTATGATGCTGGTGATGTTACGGTTAAAACATATAACTGTGTTGTCTTCTGCTTGCGTGACCACCCGACATCTAGTGTTTTAAAGTAAACGGTTTAATTGCAAAAAATAAATCGTTCTGTTGTCATAAAACATTTAATTAAATTAAAAGCCGAGCATTCTTTAGACCAAAATAAGTGTACAAAGTTATTAAGTTGATTCTCATTTAATTTTAATGATCATATGATTGGCTTTGCTGGCATAGCATTTTGATATAAATGTGAAATTTAGTAATCAACAGACTTATCTATCGGATTATTATCACGAATATGATCCTTAGTCTCCACTAAACAATTACATTCTATAAATAAAAATTTAATGGCATAGACAGAAAGTAAATAGTACAAGTAATTAACAAACACATCAATGATAATGTAATATAAAAATTCATGAGTGACAATTTGTAATTAAAATAACTCCGTCATATGTAGTATTTATAACAAGTGCACTAAGTAGATGTAGCAGTTTTTTTTTTGGGCATATGCGTGTACGGTTCAAGATGCAATGACTAGGTCAGTAATAATAGATACCATTACAGTATTACTTGCGTATCGTTCGCTGGCTGCCTTGTAGCGAGCCAACTGACGTTTCGGGCATACAAAGCTAAACCTTGATGGCCCTTTCCAAACCAAATTTCTGTCAATTGAGATCAACCGGTTGTTACAAAAAAAAGATCTCCACTTAAAATAAACCTTGATGTACTAATCGGTAACCAATAATCCTTACTGCTTGATGCAAGCGCAACCACAAATTTAGGGATAACATTTTGATAAAAAACGTTTACTCATTTGCTCGTTTGATATGCATTTATAAGAAATAACTTAATTTAATGCCGTATTAAAATAGTTCGGATACGACAACGTTTCTAAGAGGATTGATTTATTTGTAATTTAACCAACTATAAATCGATCACGCTATTTTAAAGTGAGTAACATTTATAAAATTTTATCATACGTTATTTGTAGTGCGTAGAAAAATCTAATGTTATTTTATATTCCGTTGTAGTGGTCAAACAAAAAACTGGGCACGCGTTAGCCGTTCCATGCCGAACCCGCTCCCCTATGCACCTCGCCAGGTACGGACCCGTACGTACAAAAGGGGAAGGGATGATGAAAAATAATAGGGGAAGAGAATTTTAAAATTTATATTTTTTGCATTCAGCGCAGGTGATATAACGCGTGCGCGTGCGCCGTCGGCTCACTTGTGCGTGAAGCTTCGCTGCCGCCACTCGCCCTCGCACTGTCGAAAGCTCCCACGAAGCCTCTCGCGATCAGTGCTTTTCGGATCGCCATCCGGACCGGTTGTGCGCGTAATCTTGTAATCGCCCGCGTAAATACGTAAAATGTTGCAAGAGTTACAACTCGTTCAAGGTCAGGCGAACTACGTCGTCGTTTCGTCCGGCTATCCTTCCGCTACTGTTACGAAAACGCCGGCTGAAAAAAGGGTGGTACCGATCGCTCCGGCTCCTGAAAAAAACTACGTTACGCATGATACGCCGCCGAGTTTGCAGTACAGGAAAAAGGTGCATTTTAGAACAAATCCTTACACTGGCCCTCAAGCTGCTTCCATCGCCAGAAGAAACGCTCGAGAACGTAATCGAGTTAAGCAAGTAAATGATGGATTTAATGCGCTTCGCCGGCACCTGCCAGCTTCAGTTGTTGCTGCCCTATCCGGCGGTGCGAGACGAGGCTCTGGTAAAAAACTTAGTAAAGTTGACACCTTGAGGATGGTAGTCGAGTACATTAGGTATCTACAGCAGCTTCTGGATGAAAGTGATGCCGCTTTAGGCATAACACGGGATGAAAATAGAGAAAACATACCCAGTAATAATGCTCAATCGATGTCAGCGATGGATATGGATGATGGATTTTTCTATGGAAGCAGTTCTCCATGTTCAGAGAAACCTGATTCTCCAGCGCCATCTGAGTGTTCCTCGGGTGTGTCATCATCTTATTCTCCCGTCGACCGTTATGAAGTGACGACACAACAAAACCTGGGTCCGATGGATGAGGACGAGCTTCTAGATGTCATCTCTTGGTGGCAGCAAAAATAACAATGTAAGTGTATTCAAATAAAACGAAACTATTTCAATCAGCAGTGTTACATAACTAAGCAACGACGATCAAATAACCTTATTAGATTTTATCTGTACTTAAAATAATTTATTTATATTCAAATACACCGCAACTCCTCCAATAAAATAAGCTTTGTATTCCATGCAAATAATTCTTTGGTTTTGTTTACAGGTATTTAGTAAGCTGACTCAAATATGGACAAATCCCTCCGAGACAATGTGCATTCACGAACAATTGAAGTGCATTTTTAGTGAAGACGAAAAGACTCTTATTATTTCTAGTCAAATGTTAGTTAGTGCCTTACTAAGATAGATGTAAGTTTTACAAAGTTATGTTAAAAAGATGCTTGCAATCGTTATTGGTACGTTTGTTACCCGGTACTGGGCTGTATTTTTTACGTATGTATATTTATAGCCAATAATAATATTGTACATAAAACCTAGGTGTAAGACGCACTAAATAAATTATTTATTGAACATGAATGAACAGTGTTTAAATTCTTTTTAGAAATTTATTGGAATTAATTTTAAGATATACCTTACATTTTAAATTACACGAACAGCTAGGTCAATCAACCATTAATGTAATATCTCAGAAATTAATAAAACTGTTTATTAATTGTAAACAGATAATTTAAGGTACTCTTTGACACTTAGTCAATATAAAAAAATATTTTTAAATAAAAATACCTTTTTTCAATTAATATTTTCAAACATTACCTATATTCTACTCAACGAATTTTATTAAATACTGGACTTTGTATGTTACGTAATTAAAATAATTTAGTAACTTTGTTATTTTGTTGTCTATAACCGCAGCAATCAATACGGCTGCGTATTTAGTGATCAAGGCATCTTATAGCAACGTTAAATAGGACTACAGATCTGTTAAACGTTCACCAGGAAGGTTGAAGAAGGAAACAAGATTATTAGTAATAAACATGAAATTTAATGCGTCGGATTTTTACAAAGTAATAATTCTATTGCGTGCGGTTATTATTTGGGAAAGAAAGGATTATACTTTCAAAAGCAAGCCAGCTTACTGTATATAATAAATCAAATTTAGAAACTTGTGTAGATCGTCTTGAATTTCTGTGTTATTACTGCACTTGTCGTGAAGCAAGTTCATCCGAGCAACCATTTTATTTGCTAAAAAGGGTGTTAAGGGCAGCAATTATGTAAATAATCAACAAACGACTAGACTGACCATCTTATGATAACCACCGCCCATGGACTTACATAATATCAAATTTATGACCGTAGTGTTGCCGACCAAGAAAAAAGTAACCTTTTTCGCAACTTACAACTTATTTTTTCAACAATTTACAAATGAAGCTTTCTATCTCAGGCCTGGCGATTAATGTATTTACTGTAAAAAAAAAAAATTATCGAACATAAAAATTTATCGAACCCCGGAGCTTTCGCTAAACAAAGATCATCATTACCAACCTATGAGACGATGTTTCGTGTTTGTTCCAAAGTGCCAATCACCCAAAATGAAATGTCACTTAGAGGGTGTATAACAGTTTATTCTGTTTGTGTAAATAAGTGGGCGTCCTAAAATAGCGCGCGTGGTAAATGTAAAGAAATATTGAAAAATCATTTCAGAATTTGTACCATAAAAACTTATCATCATCATATTATCATACTCAAGGCAAAAAAATTAACAACTCATTCTAATCAAAAAAGTCAAATAATATTGGTGGAAAAATAAATTTACTTAAAAACAAAAGTATCGCAAAAGACTATCTTAATAAACAAATTTCTAGACATCTTATAAGTCTTACATTATAATTGAGATTATGAAAATAACTTGCTTATAAAATGTGTAATATGAGGTGTCTATTGAATATGTAATTATTTAGAAATAATTAATTTGTTCAAATAAAAAAAGAAAATGATGTGTCTATGGAGCCCCGATACAATTATTTTTATTTGCACTTAGTGTTGCTGACTTAAGAATATAAATTATTTATAACAAGTTATATTTTCTCTTTTATTTTCTCACCGAACAACTACAATATTTACTACTAGTAGTAACCAGCTTTCGCTTCGCTTTAGACAAGAAGATTTTTACGTATACAATCAGTAATAAAATCCTCGTTATTTTAGTTTTCGACATTATCGTATTCAGACGGAGACACAGGTTGTTTTTGAAGTACCTTTCGAATGGTAATTTTCAAATTATGTTTCAATTAGGAAACTTTTTAGGAATTAGGAATATTTCAATTAGGTGCGGCGGATCCGAAGATAACCCTCCGCATTCACACAAACTCGCAAAATTCTCACTCTCTCTTCATTATATTTATATATAAATAAAGCCTATAAGTCTATTATTTAAAAACTATTCTATTTCATTTGTAGGTTTTTCCCCTCCTCTTTCACTGTAGGACATTATATTCTTTTAAAAATACCTATCCGGAATCACTTTTTTTAAATTAATATAAATATCATTATTTATATATTTATACATTGAAAACATATATAATCCATGATTGATACAAACCGCTGTACTCTGCACCAACTTCAAAAAAGAAGATTATTTGTTCGTATAACCATAACTCCGGTGCTTATAAACCGATTTTGATTATTTCTGGTTTAGTTTATAGATTTCTTAGAGTTAGTCTCTTAGAAATATGGTATGGATGTGAAGATGAGTTCTGAAGATAAAAAGACCGAAAGTTCAGTAATGTCTTAAAACATTGTGTCGCAATAATGTGGCAGCACGCTAAAAGTTCTTCTGCCGTAAAAGGTCATTTGATTATGACCCGAATGATAAGTTATCATTTTACCACTTTTTTTTTAAATCGGTCCATTATTATTATTGATTAACATACAATCAGATAACTCAAACAATGAGATAAAATTTTAAAAATATATTTTGTTGGGTATAGACCCGATCATATAAAAACTACTTTTTTGAAAAAATATTCCATGTACAAATTATTCATCGTTACTGTTTTATTATACGTATAGATAAGATAAAATATTAATAGATATTTTCAAGACAAGACAATTTTTGTCCATGTTCTGTAATACTCAAGGAGATAAACTGTGAAAATAGTTATAAATTTGTACAATCTTGCAGCAAATAAAGAGAGGGTATAATTTTTAATTTTTTTTTTTAATTTACTATTTTTTATTTATATGGCCTAATTGAGGCAGCCTAGAATACTATCCCCCAATCCCATGTACACAAAACGGAATGTCATAAGAGGCGACAGAAGTCAGCCTGCTTGGTGGTAGGGCTTCGCGTAAAGATTATATTATCAGTATTAATATTATTATGTCATTAATATTATTAATCGTAATATTATTTTTCCGTGAAGTCTGCCTGGCTAAGTACCACCCTCCTGCTTGAGTCAGCCGCCAAACGACTCGTCGTGTTCCGGCTGGGGGCTTAAGAGCTATTATTTTCTTTCTTACCTTCTTCTAATTTCCTGGCCGACAATGCATCAGTGATACCTTTGGTCTTGCTGATGCCATTGGCGACGGTGAATACTTACCATCAGGTGGCTCGTCTGCTCGTTTGTCGGCTATTAACATAAAAAAAACATTACTACGTATTTACTTTTTTGGTTATCAAATTAGTTTAGATTGCTTAACGCTGAGACACGGTAGCTGTTAGCCAATCTTAAGGTGCTTAAGTACTCTTCTTTGGGTACTTAAGCACCTTAAGCATTTTAAGTCAAGAATGATAAAACAACAAGATAAATATAAGGAAGTAAGATGCATGAAATTATATAGAAAATATAACTATAGAACATTGAGAACAAAGTTTTTAAGATAATATAGTGCACAGAATAATAAGAGTGGAGTCAAACGATATGACATACCAACTAATTATAATATAATAAATGTAATAATGGACTATTTAGTTGAAATTTAATTTACTTGACTTTAACATTATTTGAATCAAAGTTTTGCCTCAAACTGATATCAATAAATATTTCCACAGCATTTTTAAATAAAGTAAAATAAATTAAACAATAAACAAAACTAAACCTTCATAAAATATCGAAAAATTTATACTAGTTTTTAATGATTTTGATAACGAATCACGTACGTAAAGAGTTGAAATGATATTAGGTAGTTATTATCATTTGCTTGTCATAAATCATCGTTGCCCACATGGAGAGAATTAGCGGAGAAGCGGTCGTAAGGAAACATTTCCTAAAACAACATAAAAAATACCTCACACGAAACCAATCAACTATTATTATATGACAGGGATGGGGGTAGATTCTATTAATTTATAACCAATGTGGGTGGATAGACTGACATTATTTTTTTATAGGTCGCAGAATGTGCTTAGAATAACTGTAATTTTATTATCTGGAGATATAAGTCTGTTGAATGGGCAACTTATTACGAACACATTTATCTCATATACAGAAGGAGAAGGATCTTAGGCTTAATGTATGGGGAGGATCAGGAAGAAATGTTGTTTTTTCTGTCTTCTCAATATTTTTTATTATTTATCCCTTCACTAGATACTTCACAGTTGTACATATAGTACATGGAATATATTACTTTAAGACTAAAGTGAGTTATTTGACCTAAGGAATTTGTCATTAATGCAAAGGCTTGTAAGTTAATACATTAATAAGTAACATTGCCAGCCAATTACTAGAAAAGCTAAATATATGACGTTTTAAATATTTTTTATGCATTAAGCAGATAAATGAGGAGAGAGGTCTGATTGTAAATGATTACTGCTATCCATTGACATTCGCATCACCACAGAGCATCGCCAACGCGCTGCTGATCGAGGGAGGCAATCGATCCACTTTTTGAAAGACCCCATATAATTGCACTGTGTGTACACCGATACAGAAATAGGAACAGTTCTACGTTACATTCCCATTTGAACAGCACACACAGGTAGCCCACAACTCTCTGCAACTCAAGCGATTCAATACTCTCAAAGCCTCTTGACCGAATAGGAGATATAACACCCTATGTGCGGTATGACTTGAATTTGAGCTTAACAATTAATGCTGATAATTCATTGGTAATATTTAGTTAATTAACGAGTTTCACTATTTTCTTACGCCTATTTCTATACCTACACTCAGTACCTTTGAATTAGGCAGTGCGATCTGGCTGCAATCACTTAAAGGATTCCATTTCGTTTTTCTCTAAGCGCTATAGTAAAGAGACCATTAAAAATACCATACCATCTTCTTACACATAATAAACAAAACCCGTTTTTACGTGAGTTTGCAAACATTTTGACGCGCCACTGATCCGGCATTGAATTCCTATACTTGATGCAAAAGGCGTGCAAGTAACAAAATTGAATATGTTATAGACAAAAAATGAAAAAAAAATTAAATGTTTTGAACTTTTGTTTTTTTCTTCAGTTTATTGCAAATGACGTGACAGACCAACACTGGAGTTCAAGTCTTGAAGCTGACCAATTTACTTTGCCATGATACAAGTTTAACCCAATTAATTTTATTGTCTGACAGAATCAATGCCTTTAGAAATAACTAACTAGTTTTGATAACGATTTTAGTAAGTAGTAGTAGCCTACTGATTTGGACGTTGCTCTCACACACAGGATGGCCAGGTTCGAATCCTGCACCCATCTCTACATTTTCACAATTATGTATTAGAAATCAATCATCACTTATTTCGTAAAAGAAAACCATCGATAGGAAACTTGCATATCTTAAATGGATTATGGGTTGTGAGACAAATAGAAATAGAAAAATCTGTATATGTTTGTATTGATATCATTGATAGGCCATATAATTTATCAAAATCTGTTAACCACTCTTTTTATCCACGAAGTAAGCTGCATGTACTTGGAAGGGCTACTTTTTTATAATTTTTTTGTGCGCTACTAAATACAACACTACATAATTGTTAGAACATTGACACATTAATTTCTAGCAGCGTGTGACCCGCAGTAGCATCAGATAGTTACATATTTTGATAAAAAATGACATGCCATGAAGGAATCTGATAATAAGCGTGGGCGGAGTCACAACAAAAGAGGAATTGGTTAACACCACAGATACAATACGGGCTGAAGTTTTGATTCGGGTGTAAAATTAAGTTTTCTAACATCGGTCTTCCTTTGTCTAGGTGTTTTTTTTATTTATTTTTTGTTATAAGCATCCCGGACACTACGATTTGTACCATTGTTTGTTATTCGAATTGACATAACATAACAGGTTTCAAAAACGTTATTTGTAAAGACATTTAGGGGTATAATTTGCCAAAATATTTACATTGTTTCTTTGATATTTTTAATAAAACCGATGTTTTAAAAAAAATCTTAAAATTTCAAAGTATTCATTACCAAAGCTTGTTTGTTATGTAATATTTTTATAATACTTTAACAGATTACATGATAGGTATGTATTTAATAAAATGTGAAAACTTAGTCATTTAATTATAAATTTAGGAAATTAAACGCCGGTTTCAATAAAGTGTTGGTCTTTAAGTGATTGTATTTGCATAATCGTACCTATCTAAGGCTGGTAACCCCGACCGCCTGAAAAATAATCTTTCGTACTCATATAGTTATCAGAAATCATGTAGTTGGTACGTATACAACATATAAAACATTCGAGTTAACGCGTTAAAACAGCAAGTGTGAACTTTAAGTTTTATCGTAGTAAAACAATTAAAAAGAATTAATCTGGTCCTACTGTGTCTATAAATGAAAACTTGAAGGAGCTATCTGTGCAACTTCCTGCGCCTTCAGTTTCGTAGAGGCTTTTAGGAAGTTTATCTTGCTAATGATGTTTTACGACGCTCCACTCCCTGTTATCACTCCCTGTCGCATACGGTAGCAACTATCCGTTTTTCTACTACACGTTTTAAAATGAACTTTATTATTTGAAATTTAGGATTGCTAATGGTATGCGAGATATTTTTATTATAAAATAGTACAAGCGGCTGCGCCTTTGTCGCGTCTCGTATCTGAAATATAAATTAATTGACGGATTGTGGTAGCCAGCCTCTGATTACAGGCCTTTTTGTGCGACATCAGAACTCTTTTGTCACCAGACTATCTCATCAATGTGACGCCTACGTCTTCATTCACGTATTATCGGGCATAAAAGAAAGGTGATTTGAAACGTTTCCTAATTTTTTCGAAGTAAAGATTACGACTGTCATTTATGTCATATCAGGTATTTAATGGCGTTAAGACAAACTTTTATGTTCATAGCAGTTCCCTTTATTTTAATATAGTCGAGGGGTGTGCTGCGTATTAGCGATGAATTTCTGTGAAGTTCTCTATACATGTCCTTACAAGAAAAACCCTAGAGCGATGTACAGTGTATCTCTATCATTCATATCTCACGGTAATTCCAATTGAATATTTCGGGAGAACAAAGGCCGGCAACACGGCTGTCGGATGCATTAACGCCCTACTACAATAAATCCAGGAGGTCCGTCGCCAAAGGGCTAATTACTCTGAATATCGGTTGATATACTGTCTACTTAGGAGCCGTGATGTATGGCCGCATACAAAGGATCGGACGCCGCGAGCCCGCGGCTCATACGCGATGCTACGATTATAAATAAGCATATTTAGACCAACCGTTACCGACAGATCAGTTTGAGATCTAGTAAAAAAATTGAAGTACATCATAATACTGATCTCTCGTTTAAAGTATCTAGTTGTCAAACGTTATCCGAAGTCATTTTAAGTTTCTTGGTTCTTATTTTGTTTACAATATTATACATACTTTAAGAATATGATCCTTCTTAATATTTTGGTATACCTATACGATATCAATGGACTAGTTTGAAAAAATAAGCTAAGAAACAAAAAAAACTGAAACGCATCAATCTAGTTAGAAAATACAGATAAAACAAATCGGTGAGTCATTTGTATGTCATTTTTCGCATAGGCCTTGGTAATGGACTTGCACCGACAAACCAACCAACCAGCACCGACTGCAAATAGCGTTTTCACTAATTATTCTAAACGTGTAATTAAAACAAAGATAAATTAGTAAATCTTTTGGCAAGAATCGTAGAAATCAATGAGAATAAAATAATATTGATCCAACGTATAACCTCCTTATTTTTTGAAGTACAGTTACATTAATATATATTATATTCTTCTGTGCGTGTATATGTCACTGAAATTCTGAGCGGCTGGACCAATTTTGATGAAATTTTTTGTGTGATTAATTGGGTCTCTGAATGGTCTTGATTCAAAATTGGACCCAGAAAAAACCCTAATATATAGTTTACCGAAAATTATAATATAGGAAAAACATTCGCTGAACCCGCATTAACATTGGCTATCTACCATTAAGCGAGTAAGCAAACATTCGGGCAGAATAACGTGTGCCGGGTGTTCTATTTTATGTATGTAACAAAAATGTGTTACATATCTGGCTAATATTGTTTAGTAGTAAATAGTAGTACTGTTTAGTAGTAAGTTAGTGTGATTTTGCAGTCCAGGACTATAAAGACATTATCTCATGGAATTCTAGCCTAGCATTATCTTATAATAAGTAAAAAAAATATGATAAATGAGAACATGTTCAAATAAAAATATATTCTTATAAATATATCTGTAAATATATTTCATTGTCTGTTACCACAACAGCGTGTAATCTAGATAACTAACGCACCCATTTACAAGTAAAGAGTCGAATGCATTGTATTCTGCGCAGTCGATTTTTATTGACATAAAAACGATACCGTCAAATATTTCTATTAAAAACACTACAACAATTCTCTATATATCCAATATATCTATATATTGGTTCAATTAGTATTAAATTTTTCTAAGAAATGACTGGTTCTAGGTTCAATTTTCAGTCGAGATGATGCGAATGATAAAATAAATTTGTTTTTGGGTTTCGATTGTTTATGTCTCATTTGGGTATGTCCTTGTTATCGAGGTGTGGTTGTGTAAGATATATTTGTCTTTTTCCAAAATACTAGGCAAAATACAAAAATACTAGATTAGACTAATTGACAATTCCACAAGACATTAAGTCTTTTAATTTATTGTATGAATATTTTATATTTATATTATATGAGTATTTTAATTTATTGTATGAATTGCCAATAAAAGTTGACCAAAGAAATAAAATACTAGGTGTTTTGACAGAAGTTGTTCTAAAATACATTAAATGTAATAAAATTAGTCTCTATATAAAGAATGCATTAATAACTTGACTATAGTACCAGCTGTTGGATCGTCGAATACCTACATAAAACACATCAGCTCGATACAAATATATTGCACGAATATGACCCCAGTTGATCAAGCATTTTTTAATTTTATGAGATCCCATTATGTACCTATATACGTACCAAGGATTGTACACACAAAATTATTTTTCTTTAATAAAATTCCGATATATCTACAAAAAATATGTTCCACAAATAATACGATAATCAACCGACCATACAAAGGCCTAATAATAATAACATTAACCACACATCACAGTGATCTCATTTATTGACGTGCCTTTATCGCGATCGCATTGTGTGGTAAGTGCGGATAAAATGGTCAATACAAAAACAATAACGAACGGCTTATAAACCATAGAACGTTCCCGTATTTCTTTCAAGCCCTAATTGATTTTGACAGCGAACTGCTCAAAATATGCTATATACATGTGTCGACTTGCAAGGGTAACATTAACATTGCCGTCTTTAAGCCATGAGAATGTTGTTCATTTGAGTAGATAATATTTTTGATCCCTATAAAATCCTCTTTATCCATCTGAATCAGCAACAAATATATCAAGATTCACTGACAAACTATAATAGTAAAAAAAATTAACTAATTATACATTTTAAAAAAGTGCTACGGCAAACAAATGGTGAGTGAGTGATGGTTAATTTTTGAGTCGATGATTATCGAAATCTAATATATAAAATACTCGTGTCACAGTTTTGGTTACCATACTCCTCCGAAACGGCTTGACAGATTTTGATGAAATTTTATATATGTATTCAGTAGGTCTGAGAATCAGTTGTTATCTATTTTTTATACCCCTGAGTGATAAGTCCACGCCAAATTTTATTTTTAATTTTTTGGACAAATTTTTTATTTTTATTTTTTTAAGATGTAGCATTAAAAAATTCATACAACCCAAAATTTTCACCTTTCTACAATCAACTCCTATTTTTTAATAGCGATATTAGTAATTCAATAATTTTCTATTGCGTTAAGGGATTGATATTGTTTTTTTAGTAAAATTATTATAATTAACGATATATGTAATAATAATTTATATGGCAAAACAACATTTGCCAGGTCAGCTAGTTATAATATAATAAAGTACGTAATTCTAACGACATCTTATTGAAGAACTTTTTTTTAACTTAAAGTGATAATTATACTTAAGTGATAATTATACTCTTATGAGAAAATTCCACGTGTAAACGTAATTGAAATGTAACACATTATTACAGAATTGTACAGATCTTTATCAAAATGCATGTGGTCTTACTAGGAGCACAAACAATCAAATATGTCGGTCTCGATCGTCGTCTCAGTAGAAAGGTATGTTCTCAGTAAAATATAATATAAACAAATTTCAGAACGTACAATAGATTCCGATAAGATCAAAACTCGGGCTTCAATGAACAAATTGTTCGCTTTCATAACACTTGTTAAAATTATATCTGTTTACAAAACATGTCATTCTTGGAGCATTATCTCAAAAGTTTTGCACCGTGAAATTGATTTTTGTGTATTCCATAAAAAATATTTTTGTAAATGATTTTACAATTTGTTGTTATTACTTCAGCAGTTGACTAATATTGAGACGAATTTAATTAGATCGGGGAAAACTGTACTCTAAATATGTTTCAGCATTTATTATAGGTACATTAGCTTTTGTTTCTATTAGATAGTAAACAGATATAATTTAGATACGAATAATATGCATTTTTATAACTTGTACTATGTTTCAAGGAGTACAAGTTCTTTGAAGCAGGATAGTTGAATATTTTGCACAAGTTAGTTTTAATATAGAAAAGGTTTAATAAATAATTCATATATTTTGGATGCTTTTTTAGCTGTTGCAAGAAATATGTTTATTTTATTTATTTATTTGTTTTGAACATCAACATATTGTACACCGATTATAATGTGAATAAGGTTTGCACCAAGTTAACAGTGTTTTTATATAAAAAAGAGTGATGGAAAATTAAAACAGATAAGTAAAATAATTTCAAAATTAAAGAAGTCAATAATACAATGAAAATTAGTCATTTTTTAAATTAAAGTATAAATAAAAATGTATTTGACCATACTATGTAAAAACAAATTATGGGTCAATTACATTAGGATAAATTAAATATGTGAAGTTGAACAAACATAAATAAAAATTACATTATTGAAATTGACTGATAAATTAACAAGATCAGTAATCCTCGCAACATTTGGAAGTGACTAATGTCACAGGCGATAAGATTAATACCATTATAAAACTTCGAGATATACATAGTTATGTATATTTCAATGAACTGGAACTTGTAAAATTTAGGAAAAAATTAGTTGCTATTTTTCAGGTGCGATTATTACTTTTTAACGTATTGTTGTTTCCTGAATAAAGGCGGATTACTGATACGCAATAAATTAATATTGTCATTATTATTCTTCACAAAACAGGAGTATTAAACGTTACCCAAAAGTATTTCCTTCGAATCCCCGTTCCTCTGTTTTATTATGTACAGCGTGTCGCTTCGTTACCACTTACCACAGTACTATAAACCTTCATGTTTATTTCCCCATTCATACTGAGCCAAATAAAGCACCCAGTTTTGCAGTTTCAATAAAATTGCCAATAAAATCCGTACTCGATGAGGATATTTTACAAAAACAGAAAATGCTCGTTGACAACAAATTGCTTTGTATCGATACGAGTATTGCAATTCTAATTATCTGGCTGTTTTTTCGATAACAATCCAAATTCTGTTGTAATTACTGTTGATGTTATTTTTATTGTTATGATTACATTCACAATTTCCGGTTCATACTAATCTTAAACCTATATCTTCATAAGTGGTAATATTAAGTTCCAAATTTAAGATTTGTAAGTGTAATTCACGAATGAAAAAGTAGTTATTTGTTCGGCAGATGTTAAAGGATTGCGGGTAGCAAGGTGTCCACCTCAGGTGATGTTTAGTGGCACAAGCCACGGGATTGTCAACCGAGTACAGTCACAGAGAAAAGGATTTATAATATTTACCTACTTTCGGTAGTTATGTGTAGATAGTTTCAGATAATCATAATTGTTAAATGCGACATTTGTTCATATTATCCCTGATGAGAGATGATATTAATATCCGCTAGTAAAATAGGTCGTTTTATTTTCTATATTCAACAATATTTTTCTAAGAATAATAGTATTATACATACTTTCTAAGATTCAATTATTCAAAAAAAAAAGAAAGTACAACAATTACCAAAAGACCATGCATTTAAGAATAATAAATTTAAAAGTAACGATTTTGAGTTTAAACCGATTTAATACGAATGAGTTAAGTGAAGCAAGTTAAGTCTAATAAGTACTAATAGACACGATGTATCTAAAATGTATTTCAATAATTAGTTTGTTATTTAGGCTCTATATTTTTTCTATACGTAATTGATAACTTTAAACATTTTTTTTTAATTCCTTACGAGCATACCTTCTTGCCTCAAACTTGTACAATGTATCGAACTGTTTTACGATATAGTTGGCGCAGTAGCACAAAAATGCACTTTTATGTTTCACTTGATCGTTGATAGCCTTTTATATTAAATGGTTTATCCTGCTTCCCATTAATATAATATATTTATGGGGATATAATACCTTCCCATTGTAGAAAAGGAGAATATATACTCGTACGTTAAATCTTTCTTTACTGAAATTATAAATTAATGTTAACATATTTGATAATATATTTGATATTAATATTATTTTGATATTGCATACTTAATCTCACTTATAACACAAAGATAAAGAATATTTCGTCAAACGTATATTTTTATCAAAAACTAACTAGGAACTGATTTGTATATTTAATTAATAACTCATATTAAAACATTTGTAAACGACTATTCCTATATGTGCGCGTACTATTTTATGTAACGAATTTGATTGAAAGCTGCAAATTAAATGAAAGGATGAGTATCCTTGAACGTTGACGGGTGTTTCGATCAATGAGATTGAGTTTTGGGAATCGGCAAAAACTTTCTATTTGTACCCTTTCCTTTTGTGCAATTGCTATCTCCCTTATGTCGGTAAAATTTGCACAATTACGACGATTGGCACATGCTATTCCAGGTGAATTATTCGTTAGACTGCATTCATCTAGCGTCCATATTGGAATCAACAGAAACTCATCACAGGAAAAAATAAATTTTAGAGTTACTTGTTACGACATTAGAGAAATGTTTATCCATTCTATATCGAAACTTTGAAGATTATACCTCCAAATTTAAATGACAATGAGATGAACCATATAAAACAAGACGCCTTCTAAAATATTTTACGTCACGATGACGTTTACATTGGTGTTAACGAGGGCTCCCTCTATAAAACTTTTGTGTCCAGATATAAATCTTGTACTCAAGAACGGGAAGAAGACATTCAAATGTAAATAAATAAATAAAACGTTGCGTATTAATGAAATAACTTTACAACTTTAATGCTGTAAAATAAATATGCGATGGGAAATCTAAGTTTGTGAGATTAAAATGGTCAATGGCTTATACTTATACAAGATTATTTATATGTAAGTTAAATAATATTCAAAAATAAACTGTAATAGCTTTGAAATGAAAATAACAAAATTATAAACTATTAACTATATAATAGTAAAATGTTCATCGATCCTTATTGAGATTGCTCGCGTATCTGTTTTTTGTGAAATTTTGTAGATAAATTAAGATAACTTTTTGCTTCGTTCCCATGCCAAATCGCAAATTTTTATTGTTATCTTTGCGGTCAACGAATAAATGTTCTTTCGTTGTCTAACTAAAAAAATATCTCAATTTCTACCTTTTTACCAAAGCTTAGCCTCGCTAGATGTAAAAAAACGAATTTGTCAGTTTAATATACTTTGTTGAAACAAAAATATAAATGAATACCAAAATATTTGTGTGTAATATCACTTAAAAATTTGAAGTTAAAAAAGATATTGTATTATATTATCGAATTTAATGACGATGATGATGATGATGATGACGGCGATGATGATGATGATGGTGGTGGTGGTGGTGATGGTGGTGGTGATGACGGTGATGATAATGAAGATGATGACGATGGTGATGATGATGACACTTTCATAACAACTCTTCCGTTTCCTACGCTTTTTATGAAGAAATATTTTTGCTTCGTGGAGTAATGATTAGTATACCAATCTAAATTTCAAACGAAATCTCAAGTGACATCGTCATTAAGATAAAGTAATTAAAAGTTTGAATGCTTCAGTATTTCACGAGCATCGAAAGGCTTAAAATAATATAATGATTTGGAAGTGTAAAAATTGTGATAAAATATACTAGGTATCGTCCTTTGCTTAAGTGGCCGATAACGCGTGTAAGAGAGAAAAGTTATTTTTTTAATTAACACATTAAAGGCAAGATATCTTAATCTCCGTGGCGCCAATTCTTGAAAGAGCTTACCCTTTGATAACAGTCTCGACTCGACGTCTTTATCAAATATAACCGTAGGGCATTCCTATAGATCGGGATGCGTTATGCAAAAAATCCATTGGCTCTTCCTTTAATTAATGGTCTTGAGAAATATTTTTTTAAATACAGACCACCTTGATTCACAGTTATGTTTTAGTATGAAATGAATTTTACATTTATGACGTAAGAGTTATAACATCCTTTTTTGAAGTTGCTTTTAAATACAATTTATCTATAGAAAGACTTATAAGTATCACGCGTTGGTAATACAGAAACAATTCTTATATATTGAAGTTAATAATTTACAGACGGGTATAAAGGTTCTTAATCTTATAAGCTCGTAAGAAAAGTTAGCTTAATAATTTAACAACAATAAATAAATTATTCCCACAGCTTTTCTCAATCGGCTCATTAGCTGAAACTGCACTTTATCTTCGGTATAAGATTTTCAATTTGAAATGATTATTCATTAAAGTTTATTAGTTTGAAATCATATTTATATTATAAACTTATTAGTAACATACAATATTGTGTACATATTTATAGTCAACTGTAAGTTGGTGCTAAGTCCAAATTATATATTTAATTTTCCATTAATAATAACCCATAATTGTTCCACTCCTCTCACAACGAGAGGGGATAAGGACAGTCAGTCACGCCAGTCGAGGGGGATTGGCAGGTTTCACAAATCGTTCAGAACATTATTGTTCTTTAATTTTTTCTCACGATGCTTTCCTTCGCCGAATCAAGTGATAATTAATTTATAGCACTCACAAAATTTGGAAATTTGAGGTGGATGCAGGATCGAACTACGGAAGACCGACGTTCGAACCAATGAACTACCGTTGGTCGGAACGTTTAGTGGCAAAATATCTTGACGCACCTTTTGTGTGAAGGTAATCTAGCGCAAGAAGTTCGAGGAATGCCTCGAGGTGGCTGATATCGTTCGCCGAAGAGGAACGAAGTGGTACAAAATTCTAATATGTGCATTTCTGCTATCTTAAGAAAAACCAACACGACAGCACCCTTAAGTTCGTGACAACTTTGGTGAACCTTTATGAAGCTATGGCCACCGTGGTGGAATCCAAACCTCCCCAAGCTTGAATCCTATGTCCTGGGTAGGCCTGTAAATGTGGATTCATAGAGTGGAATTTCCTTAAGTCGGTTAGAAAAAGTTACATCGATTTGTAAGAGAAGACCCTAATTCTTTCTACAAACTCCTATACTAATCAAGGGGGTCAATTGTACTGCATTAATAAACACATTTTAAGTTTTAAATAGTTTGATAATTTTAAAAAGAAATCATGCTAATATAAAAAGGCCCGTTTACTTCTATAAGGTTTGTGTAATAATTATGATTGCGACGTGAGAACGGCAGCGATCGCCATAAGGCCCCATAATAAATCACGTGGCCAACAACCAGTGATTTATACTATGTCGGGTAATTATGTACCGAATACATGAAGGCAGAAGCAATATTATGTACGCTGTATGTTTCATATTATAATTTGTACGCTAAAAATGCATGTCGGATACGAGCGTTTTGACATTCGATTCCTATAATTCTTATAAATGAAGATAAATACCGTCTACATTTAAACTAAACTAATACCCGATTCGGATTTGTTCGAATATTTAATTATTATTACCTACGTTATTTCACAACTGGGCTCGCTACCAACCGTAATTATTGTTACATTAAAATCCATGTTTACATTATATTATGTACATAGATTATTGTTATGTTAATGTACGGTCTAATTATCGTGAATGGTTACCATCATCTTTAGACGTCCGTATCACAAAACATATCACCGACGCGTTGCCCACCGTAAAAGACAGCAACTACCCACTTATTAGTGATACTCCGACACTACAAATGATACACGTAAAATATATCAAATTAAAAAATTGTTTGCTTCTGCTTTGGGTTGGCAACTAAGTTCCACGATATATTTTGACTTTAAAAAACATTGAAAGAGAAAAACTCAATAATAATAATGTAATCTCTCGTATTTTTTATAACTTCTTCTAACTTTGAATAACATTTTCAAAACCTCGTTAGTAGAAATCACCCGTTTGACAGTCAAAAATTGAATCCAACCAAACTAATATTACCACAATAAGAAAAGAATCCCATGCTCCACACTTTTAAAGTTATTTAATTGAGTACAAATGCTTATTAACTCAATAGCTTTCTATGTTCCCTGTCTGCTTCCTTTTCGTTTGACGTGAATTTTCGTGAAATAGTTAATTAAAACGCTCTTCATCGAACTTAACTGGGCAGCCAGAGCGAGCTGCGTGTTTAAGGTCAAAATTTCCATTTGAACTTAACATACCAATCACTAGCGGTTCTTTTAAGTATGATACTCGCTCTACGTATATCAGAAATGTCATAAAGAAAGACGAAGAGGGAGGTGTCGAATATACTATTTTTCAACTTAACTTTAATTAACTCTAACAAAAACAATATAATATAATCAAAGCCATGTTTGACAAATGACAATTGGTTATTTAATGAAACATGATCATATTATGCCGGTGATTTCAAGACTATCAATTTGACGATTGGACAAATATGGACATATATTATTGATGCGTCAGCAAATTGATTCTTTGAGGTGATGCATTGATAGGATCGGTTACGAGGCGCTGTTGTTAAGTTACAAACAAATTGTATGAGTATATTCTTAAGTCGAAATTATTCTCGGTTAAATAAGCAAAATATTTCTGCCATATTAGCTAGTATTTAATAAATTTATAACATTAGTATTAGTATATAAAAATTACTGAGATCAGAACGCCTGCAGCAATGCAGAGCCACTGTTCAGACCGTATTTTTACTACATATGTTACTAAAAGGTTCACTATCTTTAAATCTCGTTCACATGATTTATCATCTGAGCCTAAACTAAACTCTACCCTAAATACTTGTTAGTATTCAAGGCAGATTTGCATGTTATTAGGGCCATTAGAAATTCACATTTTGTGCCGTACCGTATCTAAAGATGATGTATATGTTTCTAATTCGATGCCAACATCTGAATAATAAAGTAAAAAACTTAACGGTTATCTTTATCGATAAAAGAAGAACTGAGTTTCATTAGAATTTTAATTAAAAAAAAAACAGTCACACTGATATGTTATTTATATACGCGATTACCACCGTTCTATCCTTTGTCCTATTTTTGAAAACATTCGATCGTATCAATTATTATAGTGATAATGTTTAATAAAATAAAACGATATCTCAATTTTTAAATTTTGCCGAGCCCTGCTTTATAATCGAATAAAATCACTAATCTTCCTTTTATAGATTTATTATTATAAAAATTACGAACGATTGTTTCCTAAAATGATACTTAAATGTGAATTCCGCCTTCCAATTTATCGATCATCGTACATTTCATTATGTTGACAAAAACAAAATAAATTTTCTTTTTTAGCGAGCCTATTCGCAACGTCAAAGCCTGTCAGTTATGAGTGTAATGTACCGAAGTCCTACCACAAACATCTCAACAGTTATTATTATTTTAAAATTATATACACATATAGCTTAATATGTATGGAAATTCATTTATTAACCAAGGTGTGAAAGGATCAGAACACAGAATTTTATACCAATCGCTAAATTAACAATTGCTTCTTGCTGGCAATTGCGAGTCTCTCGGAAGATACGTACAGACTTTTAGTTTGTACAACAATTTATATCAAGAAAACATAAGTGTGCTGTAATGATATCAGTTTTATTGACAATAGCATCCTGTTCGCGTTTTAAATTCATACAAAGCTTGCAAAGGACCAATATTAGTTTAAAATCGGAGGTCATTCATATAATACAAATATGTACTTTTTAAGTATCTAGAAACTCTTATCGTATTTTTTTAGTTGTTAAACGCATACCAAATAAATATTTTAACAACCAACAATACTCGTAATACTACATTTCGTGATTCAGTTTTTTTTTTCAAATGAACTAATTATACTTGTGATTTTATAAAACTGTATGTCATGGAGCCTTGCCGCCGGCTCCCGCCAACCGCCCAGGAAGCGCGATTCAACGCGCGAATAAGAAATAAATTCCTGGCAAGCGTAACAAAGGTAAAGTAAAAGGAAGCGGGTAGCCCCTAGGCCATGCGTAGCCGAGCTGAGAACCGAGGAATAATAAGTGTGTGCCTTATGACTCGCTGGAACCTGCGAGGTAATCTAAGGACTGAAAACTATTACACGTAATAAGGCTGGACGCTAATTACTACGTGAAGGTTTCGCTTTAAGTGTTCTTGTAATATTGTTATAGTTATTAATTTAATTCTTAAAGTGTTAATTGAAAAATAATTTATAAGTAAAATTATCTGATCCAGGAATGTTTGTGATACGGGTGGCAGGATATAGAAAAATGTAAATTAAAAATATTCTAGATTACTCTCAAACAAAAAGGTTTCGTCTGTTACCAGAGTCCGGACCCTTAATTTATAAGGTACGATCAATACCAACATAGTTACACGAATCATCTTAATTATTATTTTGGAAACTTTATACAATTTTATGGCATAAAGAAGCCAAAAAATAAATAATAATGCAGAAAATAAGCATTTTCACCTCCATTGTTGCCAGTATCAAAATTGATACCGGTCACTAAAGCTTAAATAAATGGTAACAAATTAATTTAAATAATTGAGTAACCGTATGTTTTATAGTAGGTATTTTACAAGCTTCCAATTAACGTCATTGAGCTAACAATAAATCAGTAAACAATCGAACATCAGTAAATGTTCAGCGATACTGGTTCTGTGGAAGCAATTTGTCTTACATCATCTGATAAGTATCGTATCCAACATCTTACAAGGATCTATTGACCCCAAGTCCAATATAAAGTTATAAGAAACACCGGAACGTTACAAGACTTATTCGGAACACAAAAAGTAGAAGATTTGGCTATGTAAGGTTGTCCCAATCACTAAGTTTCCTCGCTTATTTGTTATTTCTTAATTGGAAGGTCCACTTATAACATTGCTTAATGGTACATAATACTCCTCACAATAATATCGTAAAATAAAGCCACTTCAATAACAACAGAAAATCATGTAAACAAGATTAAAAACACCTTGTTAAACTTGTATTTATAACTAGTAAGCCGCCCTCGCTTTGCTTTCTTTATATTGTTTTAGGACTGGGTTGTTCTGGTTCTGTGTATCTATACATATAATAAAATTGGAACTGATCGCTTTCTGTACATGAACGATTTTAGACAAAAATATTATTAGAAGCTTTTATTAACGTAATAGAATACAAAACAATAGTTGTAAGAATTTTTGTCTGTTTGTCTGTATATCTGTGCGTTTGTTCGCGCTTATCTCAGAAACGACTTAATCGATTACGTTCTGGTTTTCACTTATGTATTGCAGTAATCATCATTTAATACTTAAATTTTGTTTCATAGCAATTCGTCCATAAATACAAAAGTAATAAATTAGCCAATTTGGTCGGCAAACTTCATCTGTAATAGATAACATTAAGATATACTACTTTTGAGATATTATGTGGGTCCGTCCACGGATTTTTCATTTTATCAAAGCAATTGAAAATACATATATTTCAAATATGTAGACCGTTTTAAAAACAACTGGTTCGTAGTATGCGAACCTACGAGTAAATCCTGTGTGTGGTTGTTTGATTTTTAAAGTACGATGTTATCATTACATACGCTCCAGTTTTAACTTAATGGTTAACAGCCTTCTTATCATTTGAATTTTTTTTATTATTGCTATAGACAAATTAATCACACTACCACAATATTTATGTACAATGTGAAACAGTTTAACCTCAAAATCTACAGCACAAAAAATCCATGTTTGTATATTGTTTTGAGCTTTGGATAATGATAACGAAGCAGCTGTATTATAATTGTACATTTAAATATCAAACAACCGAAAATAAAGATGGATGTATGGTCTTCATAAATTGCTTTATCATTTATTACAATTTACTGTTATTAAAACGGTAGTTACGAAGAAGTACATAAAAATTATACGTTGCAATTAAGTTTTGGTCAGACCGGGATGACACCTGAAATTGTCCTTTAGGCACACGCCGCGCCATTCGCAAATTAGGACAGGGTGTGCATAAGAGTCGGTAAGACCTCTCCAATCAACGGAAATTCAGGTTAGGTTACGGAATTAATTGTACATTATTTGTCAACATTTACCCTGAATACCAATACCAAGTTAAAAATAAATAAAGGTCTCTTACCGAGGCACAATATAAGACATGATGTAAACTTATAAATCATAATTAGTAATCATACATCATGATATTTATTTCCGTTGAATAAACAAGCGTTTATTCATTTTTCCCTTTTCCTAAGTAAACATTTATCTTCGACTCCATAATTTTGCGCAGTAAGTTACCTCACCGTTAGCTTGAGCCGCGGGACACAAAGTAATAAGCAAGTAAATACATATGAAACTGCTTTCAATATTTTTACATAATTGTAAACGAAATTCTTACAGTGGCGTTAATGATCGAGTGTGGGACATGATTGAACTTTTCCATGAATGCAGCGGAATCACCTTAATTTGCAATCACAGTGAAAGTAATAATACTCACAACAAAGTAAGTATCCGGAAATAAATATGCTTGAATGATACATCTCATTCTGTGCCGGAGTGAACAATGCCTTCAAATACGGTAGTATTGGCAATTGAAGAAATAATATTTTCATTTCCTGTTTGGTTCGTAAGTAAAATTTTGGAGATCAAACTTTTTGCATTGTACGCATACATCCGTGGGAGCGGCTACCTGGCTCCCGCGGCGCAGTAATTTCTTATAAATCGACATTGAGTGAGATACCAGGGGAGCGGGCTTTTTCCCGCAGCGAGGGGTGTGGGACGCGGCCAGCGGAGATCTTGCCAACAATGACGCACAATAGCTCACATGATCTAGATTAGTGACGCGCATTGTGTCGCCAAAGGGTTGCGCGCTTTGTACTCCATTCAATCCGTGCGCCCGCGCATAATGTGAATAACCCGCAAACATCTCGATACTAAAATCGCACGGATTCTATGAATTTGTAAAGAAAATAAATATAACTTTTGACAGCGGACCACGCATCAGTGCGATCTTTATTTGCAAGATGAGAATTGAAAGCACTGATACGCTGTAAAAAGATTCCATGTAAAAGGATTCTTTGTGTGGCGATTGTAGCTATTTTGATGATAATGTATCTCGTCAAAAGTTTCATTTGTTACGATATCTTACGTGGACTTATTCGTAATTAATTTTCATTAACAAAACTAGCAATCTGACTTTTAACTAAATTAATGCTTTTAAAATGACGTGGTAAAGGGTAGAGGATCAAACCATGATTTGATATATTGTAATAGTATCTAATGATGCGTTTTTGGCTCAAATTGGACAACCGTTAATTAAAAAATTTAAGTGTGGGTTCATAGATATGATAATTGCTCACAGGGTATTTTAAATTTAGATTATAATATTTCCGTTAGCGAGCATAAATAAAAATTATATAGACACAGTTCAGTGTATTTCGTTTGCCCATATTTGATTTAATGTGTACAGTAGGTAAAAAATAACTTTACCTACGAGACGACAAAGGATTAAAATACAAATGATACAAACATAACCTGCCTCGCTTAAGTCCACTAAAAGAGTAGTCAAAATATTTTATGGACGTAAATGTTAACACTTTGTAAAATGAGATCACACACAGAAGGCACAATGACTACCGATGTAAATCTTCGCTTTGTATGCCGCAAGATTTGTCATAAAATACGGATATTATGAATATAATACATACGCGATGCACTAATCGCAATAAATATCTAAAAGCATTCCATTGACAGTACAGTAAAAAAACTTCTGTATCATAATATTTTTTTTTTTAGTTTTGGAACCGTGGTAAAAAATATAAAAAATAAGGGAACAGTGTCGAGCGCTGTCCTTTGAATGGCCAAGGGTTGACAAAATTTTAAACGATTTGTCTATGACTTTGGATTCCATCTCAATTCATTTTTTTCGCAGTTGTTCTAATTTGTAGCACCTGTACGATTGCTTTTTTGTGTTTTTTTGACTAGGAAACGAAGACAAAACTAAGCGTCGAAGGAACTAAGTATTGGAGGTACAAAGTTTATCGTTTTATTACAATTAACGCTGGGGTACAGGGATATACAATCAAGTTCGGTTTCATTCAAGTCGACCGCCTTAAATCAATGTAGAGCCATTCATCACGACAGTGACACTTTTTTTGTGAGGTGTTTTATTTTTTCCCACCAAACTCAAACGAAAGCCTACTCTAAAGTAAGTATCCATTCAAACACTGTTTGTTTGTGTTTTTGTCAGTGTTTGTTAAACTGAATTAAATGAACATTGAAGCATAACGATGTGGCATATCTAATTAGATAATTAAAATCGTTCTCGTCTTTGGTGGTATGATTATTTGATTTAATTATCAAGGAATTCTAAACTAGATTCAAAATTTATTTCTATACACGTCGCTCGCTCGATAACATGATATGGTGAGGCTAAAAGCTTCTTAAATAAAGTAACTTTTTCTTACGAAGTTGTACGAAGAGCAATGACGGGCAAAAAAACTGGCGGAAGAGGATGGGGCCTTCAATATTAGTTTTATATCTGGCAGAAAAAAGGCCTGACACTTGAGAGGGATTGTCGATCGAAATAACAATAATAAATGGAACCCTTTGGAATGAAGAATTATTTACGAACCCTTTCGGTATATTGTGGAGCACCTGATGCGGAAGCTATTCGCGTACTTCGTGGGAAATTTGATTTTCGTTCTGGTGTCACCGCGAGTTCGTTCTCATTTACGTTTTATTAACAATGCAGAAACTGTTTACAATCTTGTCCAACATTGTCATGTTATAGACTTTGTAAGAAGTATTTTTTCTAGTAGTAGTACATACGATACTGGATAGATTATGCATTTCACTTAAATATAGCTGTCATATTACTGTAACTTACTATCAACAAAAAATTACTTTGAAGTTTATGTGGTCAACGTTGTATATGCAGTTCTTAGGTCTCAAAGCTTTTAAATCGCAATCTTAAATACGCTGTTATACTAACTGCAAGTCGATAGACAATTTATGATAATAGTGGATTAGAATCGATTTAAAAATTCTGTTTACATGCTTCTTTATCTGCAATTTTTGTTTGTGTTCTCTATTTATGGTTTCCTTCCTTTCTAAATTGTTTAGGTTGTAGTATGTGGGTACTCATTAAACTTCGTAAATCAATGAACAGCTTATAGAGGAAGAATACCTCGTTGTGAAGTTTAACATTCTTATGTTTACATGAATTACGTTTTTAAGATTCAGTTTGTAGTCGTTTAAGAATTTATTTCATCAAATTAAATATAGTGCTTCGTGAAAATTTCATCTGAGAACACTTCATTTTAAAAATAATTCAGATTCATAACAATTCATAACGCAGTTGTAATTAATTTAATTGAAAAAATATTTTCATTTACATTTCTCAAAAAATCGTACATTTATGTCGTTGTTTTTCCAAAAGCGCTTACCTGTGTCAACTTGCAGTCACGATCTAAATATCGTCGACAATGGATTCTAAGGCAAAGGTATAATACGACATTGCAATGTAAATTCTCTGACCTGATAATAAGAGTACTTTTATAAACTGTGTAGATAGTATCAGAAGCCCGCATGAAGTAGTTTACAGACACGCGCCATCGCATCGAAGATAGTACTATCTGAATTACACTTGACTGTTAGCCTAACACGTGACTTTAAACATTACTTTACTTCATTAGATAAAAATGCTTAAACAAAACAAAGTAAGTCACTCGACCTTTTAGTTCTGTATCCATCGTCGAGCATCTATTATGCAATCTTCTGCTCTTACAAATGTTTATTTGTTACACAAAACAGATTGAGTCATTACATTCACATATAGTCGATTCTAAAAGTCTGTATAAAATAAGTTTGTATGTTTGGGATATTAATATTTGATTTGTTACGAAAAACACTGAATTAAGAGAGTTAAGAAGGTATATTCGTATATGCAATTCATAACACTAACATTAGTACAAAGTATAAAGGAGTCTGTCTGTCTGTTTCGCTCAACGAGATGATGTCAAAAATGCGGATTTCCATGCAAGATATATTTTAGTGTATAATTTACGAAGTAGAAAAATCTATATATTTGAGAATTTTTCTTTTCATCAACAAGCATACGCAATTATACATGTAGGTTAAAGCAAAAGAACATTTCAAATCTTGTATTACTACTATAAGATAGATTCAGATAAAATTGTATGATGTACGTAACGAATAAGTCATAGTTATTGTTACATTTGGAATTTATGATCATAAATAACGTGGGACCGCAATGCAACACAATAACTTCCTCAATTTTATATTTCGTAACCAACTATTTTCTCATTAATATTTTGTCACCTCTCTATACACCACAAGCGACTGTCCACTTATTCTAATGTGACGGAAGCTAACCAGCTTTCGATAATTTGAGGGCTGTCATAACAGCGGATACAGTCCATTTAAGCTTATTTCAGCTAATTGAATCCTAGCGCATTAAGCCTTCCCAAGCCGTAATCCTTTTTATGAGATTCACGCCGCCTTTTTTAAGATCTCCCCTCAACTGTCGCCTTAAGTAGAGTTTTTGTGTCAAAAATTTAAAGCCAGTTGCATTGATACCTTTTTATGAATTTGATATTTACACAACCCTTATTTTGTTCTAGTGGGCGAAGTGTAGTATTTATTTTTTACTTACATGTATGTAACGTATTGCGGGAAAGTAATCAGCCATTTTTTATGTATTTATCTGTAAGGTGGTAGTCTTGCGTCTGATCATGCTTATATGAACTTTTTACATTCAGTATTTATATGATTTATGTGCTTTCGGGAATAAAATAATTTAAGTTACACTATCTTTATATATAAACACTATCCATACCTAGATAAAATTTTGTGGTCTGATTTTCATTTATAATAAGAAGAAGTATTGCCAATATTTAAACATGCCATTTTTACATTTAGTGCTCGATGTTACCTGTTTTTTGTTGCTTACAAAACCCACAAAACGAACTATTAGTACTCGTTTGAAAAAAAGTGGAAGCTATAGACATGGCATCGTTAGCACGAGAGGTAAGGTACCTATAAGAAAGAGGTCCTACAATCAGAAGGAATCACAATCGGTCTATACGTTCAGTTAGGACAAGTCTACTTTGTCAAGCCGCACCAATAATAGGTCATAAATATAAGTATATAACATCTATATAGGTACACTCGATTAAGAGTTGTCACTAAACATGCGCTCACCGTTCACATAATTATCCCAAACTTTTAATTAAATATAAAACCCATACATCGAAAATTCAGATTAACTTTAATACATTCCAATCATTATCATATCGTTGTAGTTAAGTAATGAAAAACACAAATTTCGTCAAGTGCCAACGACATGTATAAATCCAGTTTCCCGTATCACGTGAGAAACTATAAACATAACGGGTAACACGTTAAGTGTCCAATTTATCGATAGTATTCGTTGTGATTTTGTATATTAAACATATTACTTAAAAAACAACCTATAAAGAGTTATAAAAAACAACTTATCTACGTTTTACAGTGTTTTTAATTTTGGAAACGGTAAACCGCAATGAGATGTTGTTGGCTTCTGCATGACAGTATGTGGAAGCTACTATGTTAAATGAAAGAATGGAGAATTTATTTGAATCCCTGTAATAAAATTAAGGTAATTTACCCAAAAATCTTTTAAAATGGAAGCCCAATTCAAACCCAACAGAACAGAGTAAGTAGCTAATTTCAGTTATTCAAAATTTTACACACTTTTAATAATTTTTTCGTAATCATTCGTAATATTACCTTTATCATATCATATAAACATAAGTTGGGGTAAAACTATCTATTTTCGACATTTCAATCGTATTCATTCTTTTAGGAGACCTTGCAAGCATTGAAATTATTGCACATAGAATTCAGCATATCTATTAATCATTTTGTAAAAATTACATAATAAATCTTTCAAGCACATTACTCATCCTTGAAAAGTAACAATTATGTACGGTAAGATGCAATAAAAATTGTTATTTTACTACACAAAAATAAACATTGAAAACGCGTACACTACAAAAACTTATCTATAATTTTGATACAATGTTAACCGCGAAATAGTAATATAAAAAAGCCATCCAAGGAAATAGGAAAAAAGTAGCAATCGAAGATGGCGTTGACTATTTGGTGCAGTTCATGCGGAAATCATTCTCAAATTGCACACCCCAGAAGTCCTTCCGTTTGCGTGAATTCACAAGAGCCACTAAAATCTTTGCGTGTTCCATTTTTTTGTAATTAACTGTCGAAAATTTCCAATAATACATACATACTTAAAATCTCCATTCTTCAGCTTAAAATCGAATTAAATATTACGGCTTTCTTCAAACACCAACAATTTTATTTTTGGAAACAAAGTATATCAAATATCAACAATCATTCATAATTTTTGTATGCGTAATAGGATACTTTATCGAATTACGGTCAAGTGGCTCCATTAAAGTGTTACCTTCGTCATAACTTGTAATTGCTTTTCCAGATGTTTCTAGATTTCACCAGTTGCAAAGATAATGCAGATGGACGAGTGGCTCACACTTTTTGAACACGTGTTAAAACGCTTCTGTAATGTCAACAGGTTACTTTGAACTTAATTTATGTTAAATTTTCACTAGTAATTTTTCATCGCAAAATTTTTCAGCTTACGTCACAGGGTTTTGTTAAGAAGGTTTAATGGATTATGTAGGATTGGAATCTTGAAATCGAATCGAAAACAATTAGAGAAGAACTGCAACAAAACACACAATGTATTTTTCTAGTTGAAGTGACAATGCTTCATGAGACAAATTGAATGTACGTAAATTGCACGTTGTTGGGAAACATTTGAATTGAGTATTTTGAACTTGTTACTATTGCTATATGGTTAGTAAAACGACTTATTACTGCTTACTGATGGCTTATGTTGATGAGTTAGAGCACTGTACGCTATAAGACTATTGACTAGAGTCTTGCACGTGTGATATATTCTCGACTTTTTCTATTACTGCTATCAATGTTTCATCTCTTGTAGACCTTAAAAAATAAAAATATATTTTCAATGTTTTTTTTTTCTATTTTTATAAGTAGTTTTTCTTGTATGTTGCTTATGTTTATTAATATTACTGTGAAACATTAAGGGATATCTTGTAATATTAAAATTAAAGATGTAGATATTTTAAGAAGATTTAATGTATTTAAGACTTCCTGGCGGTTACAATGACTAAAATACATACAAAAATAGTTACAAGATTAAGAAACTAAAGAGAAGGTCACTTGTAAGTAAGAAGGTAAGCCCGTCGCTTCTTTGGCGGGCAGCGCATGAAGATCTCGGCGACTGGAGCGTGCGTTAAGGGCGCACGGGACGATCGGAGTCCCCGGCGTTCAGCGCACGGAGACCGCCTTAACCAGGCGTGCGTTAATACGCACGAGACGCGTAGATTGTCTCGTTCCGTAATTGTGATTACACCCGCGACACTGTTCCGATAGAGACTTTTAGCATGAGACTCCTTCAAGTAACCACTGTTGCGACCCACACGCGAGAGAGACTGCTCCGTATCGTAATTGTAACTTCACTCGTGAGACTGTTCGTGTCGATATCCAAGAGTTGCGACCCATACGCGAGAGAGACTGATAGAGACTGGTAGTGTAGAGATCCAAGACTTGCGACCCACACGCGAGTAACTGCTTCAAGCTACCAGTGTTGTGACCAACACGCGAGAGACTGAGAGAGACTGTTAGAGAGTCCGATAGAGAGTGTTCATGTCGTCACAACTCGCCTTTTATAACTTGAATCTTCTGGAAAAATTCTCTTATTATATTCTATTTATGAATTTAAAATTTATATTCAGCCTAATAAAGAACGTTAACAAAAAGGATAAAAATTATCTAATTAAAAATAAAAGTAATCATGATGACAATAATTTAGAACATATGTCAAACATTTGACAACAATAACAAAACATTTAACTAATAAAATATATAAAGAAATTACAGAATAAATGGATAAAAGATACAGGAAATTATAAAAGAAGTTAACCAAAGGAGTACTATAAGAGTTACAAACTATGCGAGTGCCAAAATACTAGATATAAAAACATGTAAGTATTGTAAATACTACATATATTTCCCCGACCCAAGTAAATGTTGTAGGACAGATAGATCGGATAAGATATTATTCCATTCGTCTACAATATCTTTAAGAGCTTTTTGGCTGTTACAAAAAAATTTTGAATTATAAATAGTGATTACCTTAACCATTCATAAATCTCTTTTATACTTCCCTATCATACATCTCTCTCAAAAATTAGGGGTTAGGGTTCACATTCAATGACGCCTACTCCAAAGGTAACACTAATACATTTGACCATGGCTTATTTTAGGAGTTGTCATCCGCTCACGCTTAAAACCCTGAACTCGAATGCGAGATATCTTAATAATTCTTCTTAATGCGAGATTCCTCTTAAGAATTAGCCAAGAAAGCTAACAAGTAAGAATTAGCAAGAAAGAGTAGTGTTGGCTTATTTTACGAGTCACGACCCGCTCGTACCGTAGGCTTATTTATAAAAGAGTTGTAAACCGCTCTTAAGAGATAGTAGAGAAAGCAAGAACTTAAAATGAAATTTAAACTTCCAGAAAAGAAGATGAGAACCTAAAAAGCTGAGTGTAATGAATAAACTCCGAAGTGAAAGCCGAAATTCGAAGTTTAGTGATGCAGCAATAAGAGGGAAGAAAAAAGAGGGCTTTGTAAAAGATTAAAGAAAGAATATGTATATAAAATTGAAGTTGTATAATAAATAAATAAAATTATAAATAAGTCTCTGGCAATTTACTGCATGTTACAGGTCTATTTAGTCTCGGAGGGAGCATTTATATAACATTTCCTTATCACTAACCAAATCAACAACCCCATATTCGAGTTCAAGATATTAGTTCAGATCATTTAAGAGTTATTAGTCTAGTCATAGATGAGAAAAATAAACACTAAAGCTAAACATAAAATGTAAGTCATGTATGCCTACATATAAAGAAATTAAAGATTGTAACCAACAAGAAAGAAAGTAATAAAGAATCTCAGGGTGGTCAAACAAAAATAAGCTAAGAAATTAAATAAGTAGACCAAAAGGAAAATCAAAGTAATTCACTTGTGCAAGTGTAGTTTTAGAATTTGGAAAAATATTTTTATATTGGGCGCCAAACTGTAACGTTAAAATTAAAGATGTAGATATTTTAAGAAGATTTAATGTATTTAAGACTTCCTGGCGGTTACAATGACTAAAATACAGTAGTTACAAGATTAAGAAACTAAAGAGAAGGTCACTTGTAAGTAAGAAGGTAAGCCCGTCGCTTCTTTGGCGGGCAGCGCATGAAGATCTCGGCGACTGGAGCGTGCGTTTAGGACGCACGAGACTACCGGAGTCCCCGGCGTTCAGCGCACGGAGACCTCGGCGACTGGAGCATGCGTTAAGGGCGCACGGGACGATCGGAGTCCCCGGCGTTCAGCGCACGGAGACCGCCTTAACCAGGCGTGCGTTAATACACACGAGACGCGTAGATTGTCTCGTTCCGTAATTGTGATTACACCCGCGACACTGTTCCGATAGAGACTTTTAGCATGAGACTCCTTCAAGTAACCACTGTTGCGACCCACACGCGAGAGAGACTGCTCCGTATCGTAATTGTAACTTCACTCGTGAGACTGTTCGTGTCGATATCCAAGAGTTGCGACCCATACGCGAGAGAGTGATAGAGACTGGTAGTGTAGAGATCCAAGACTTGCGACCCACACGCGAGTAAATGCTTCAAGCTACCAGTGTTGTGACCAACACGCGAGAGACTGAGAGAGACTGTTAGAGAGTCCGATAGAGAGTGTTCATGTCGTCACAACTCGCCTTTTATAAGTTGAATCTTCTGGAATAATTCTCTTATTATATTCTATTTATGAATTTAAAATTTATATTCAGCCTAATAAAGAACGTTAACAAAAAGGATAAAAATTATCTAATTAAAAATAAAAGTAATCATGATGACAATAATTTAGAACATATGTCAAACATTTGACAACAATAACAAAACATTTAACTAATAAAATATATAAAGAAATTATAGAATAAATGGATAAAAGATACAGAAAATTATAAAAGAAGTTAACCAAAGGAGTACTATAAGAGTTACAAACTATGCGAGTGCCAAAATACTAGATATAAAAACATGTAAGTATTGTAAATACTACAATCTGTTGCCCATAAGTTTGAACTAATTACTAAGGGATTCTCTACTACGTGATCCGAAATGGAATTTATCGTTTATCTACTTCTAAATATATTAAGTATTAATTAAAATATTATTAGTAAAAACTTTAAATAAGTTGCCAACTGAACAACCTTGTATACATATATGAACGCTACAATTTTTTCACAAACGCTTTTTATACGCGGCTGGTCCCGACTTCGTTCGGGTTAAAAAAAATATTTAGAGATTTATAACCCATGTTCATTCGAAATAATGTGTATTTAAAAGGGTTAAATAATTTTCAGATACGTGCCGTGGTTTCGGAGATAATTTTCCACATATACACAAACTCACGTAATTCGCACTCTCTCCTTTAATATTAGTATAGATTAATAGAAGAGTTCATCACCTAACATTAAATGTGTAACTGAATAACAAACATCGTTTTTAAATAAATACTTTGAATGTTTATGTAGGTATGGTTATAATCCAAAAACAATTTGTTGTTTAATACGCTTTAATTCCCACTATTATTTATGACATTTCATCTTACACAACAATAAGAACAGCTACGCTTAAAAGCTTACTAAAGTTATTACATCTGAAATATATATGTGGAACAATAACTGGTTTTGAAGAGTGAAAGTGAAATTTTAATTGTAATTTCACAAATGAATGAATCCATTGAGGAGTTGCAACAATTGCATTATTCTCGCCAATCGACACAAGTGAAACTTACAAACAATGGGAAGTACAGAACAAAAGCAGTTAAAACATAGAGCCGCTTCAGTAACAATAGCTTGATTAGTCTGCAGAAAATAATTAACAAATCTTTATTTCCTATGATACTGATCAATAGTATTTATCTCCTATTAGGTAACCATGTTGTCATTATTCTGCAAAAAAAAAACAAATTATCTAAACATCTTTGTTATAAGACGAATTAAATATTAACCACAGGAAACAAAATATGTATGGGAAATTAGTCTGAGAGCACTACTTATTCCTAATCAAGAATTTCTTTCAGTAAGCTCAAAACTGAAAAAGACGTACGGCAAGGCAAACTTAGTGCGTATCTTATTAATAATTATATCAAAAACAAAGATGTTATATTATATCCTTCTCCTATTTAGTACCGTATAGTATAATAAAGAACCAAGAATACTCGTCCAAAACCTCAGTAGAATGGTTTGTTATCTAGCTACCACCCTGCATCCGGAATCAATCATGGAATGGTTGGAGAACCAATAACGCGGCAGTAGTGCGTCGCCGGCGTCCATTATTACCAGTAACGTATCAGCAATACCTTAGTTATTACGAGCGTCCGTCGATAGCCGTGATCACTTACCATCAGACGGCTCGATTATCGCTAGATTAGCTACACTACCTCTTAACAGTAGAGGCATAATCATTTTTCGTAACAGACGTTGTTTGGTGTCGAACTTTACTTCGGTCTTAATTGTTCAATTAAAAAATCAATTATGCTTACGGCCTTAAACATACACACCATACAATTCAAGTATACCTATCATAAAATATTAACCGTATAAGTGCACGCTGAAATCCATTGAACAACGCTTATCGTTTGCTTTTCGCAAAAATCACGAACAGAACAACGCTCACGTGCGCTGCGAAATACGATTACCGACACAAAGCGAATCGAATTTGATTCGATTTAACAGTTTCCGGAATTTGCCGGGCCGATTTTGTAGCGAAACAACTTAAGTTTTTGTTCCCAAACCGACGAACAGGAAACGCACGAGTGTGAAAGGCATCTTGTGTTATGATTTTAAATTTATATACATAATCATTGTATGTACACAATTTTAGTTTCACACGAGGACTTACGATGTTCAAGTTTTATGTCGATGTTTCTTTGACCTATGAGATTAACTCAATTTATTGTGTCTGAAGGAAACAGCCATGCAGTCTTCTATAATTAAAGCTCTATTTGTTCTATTCTTGATAATAAACTATTTAATTGGTGTTTCCCCTCCAAACGAGTGAATGCAGTACAATAATTGTATCAAAACCTCAACCTCACAAACTCCTTCCAAATCTTATTAGTTATACTAACCATAAAATTGTATGTAGGTACCTACTGCATAGAAATGCAATTCCTTTCAGTACATGCCAGTTAAATTGTATAAATCTTGGGTAAATTAAAAGTTAATATACGTAAAACTTCATTACAATCATTACGTTTCAAATTAAATTACTATCGTTTTTATCAGTGTAGGCTATAATCGTAAAGTCCAATCTGCATTTCTGTATAAATCTACGCTCATATTATACACACGGATGCTCAGTTCGGTAAAAGATAACAAGTTCATTCGTAGCGGATCTACTACTATTTACGGTAAAATTGAAAACTTTATTAAGATGAGGAAAATCAATTTAATTAATGCGTAGGAATGATTTGCATTTAATTAAATCTTAATCCGATATATTGTATGTCCCCTGTGCATTTAACCGAAGTTTTTGAACCGCTAGCCTATAACTGTTTTTAAAAGTAAAACCAAGTTAAACCAATTAAATAATTAAGTAAATTAAAATGAAATTACGGGATTTTGGTCTTTCTTTTCAAAGTAGTGAAGACCTAGCGGTTAGAACTACAGTTACCTGCACGTCGGGTCGGATTCGAATCCTGCACTCGTGTATTTTTTCCAAAATTCGTACTCATTAGAATATTATTATCACTTGTATTGGAAAAAGAAAATATTTTGTGAAATCCTGCATACTATTACTACTTAGGTTTATTTTTCTTCCTTTGTATAGGTAGACCATTAGAATGTGCTAATATGCATTTGACCAACGTGAAGAAACATGGATTTAAACGCGTGCAACGTAGCGGTGACCTGATCCTCGCAATGGGATGATTATGGGCTATGGTTATCTTATCAGCCTTATGTATGAGTAATAGCCATCTCGTTCATAGACTATTGTTTCTCAATAACAAATACGTCTATAAACTCAATCCATTGAGCGTTGCTGTTTAAACTTTACACAACAACCTCCAAGAATACGGAAACATAATACTGGTTTAACGTTTTCAGCTGGTCCTTAAGTAAATAGACTGTAATGTGGCTCTATTAAAACTGGCCACCTGATGGTAAGAGTTCATTGCCGCTCCTTGAAATTGCCAACACCAAAGGCATCATCAACGCATTGTCAGTTAAGAAGAAGGGTGAAAGCCGAAAACATGCAGGTATTATAGTGACTTTCTGTCAATGGTAGATTGAAGTTACTGGCTTTTGTTAATTATATTTAACAGTGAACTATTTTTAATTATGTTGAAATTGTCACTAGTAATTATTCCATGGCAACAATGACATTTCTGCCACGTCAGATTACTATCCGCAATTAATCTCTTAGGATCACATCTGATGTACAATAACATAAGCATTCGAGTTACGAGTGTTTTTAACAACTGTTTATGTAATTTGATTAAACTTATAACTTTACCAACTAAACTGAGTTTCCGGAGACTGTTATAATGTCTGCCATGATATAAGCTTAAAATCATATTCTTATAACCTTAATTGTTTTATTCCAAACCGCCGTGTATCTTACACCCAAACGATATGCAATGCTGTCCTCATTCGATACGAACTTCTTTGTCCCTTTATCTGGTTCGTTTTATTCGCACATGTAAATGCATTTAGCTCCCACTTCTTATCTCACCGAACACCATTAATCTTGTATAACAATGTCCCCACGGTGTGATCCCGCATCGATGGCTTAATCAACTCGGCAGAGGTGTGATATCAGCAAAATGTTATCACAAGCATCGATAACATTCTTCGCAGAGATATTGAGCCGCGAATAAAATGAACATAACTAGAGTAATTGTAATCAGAGATCAGATAATTTACTAAATACTTGGTATACTTTTTATGGTTCCATAGGTTAGCTTCGCTTCCGCATTTAATTAACTGCCATGTTTTAAACTGGAAACTTGATAATTATCGCTTTCGTTTTAAACTGTTTACGTTTCGAAATCTCGAAGAGTTCAACATATAATGATTTGTGAAGTTAGATCAACCAATCATGAAAGTATATTTTATTCGCTTTTACTGACTCATAAAGTTAAAAATAAAATTAATAAACAAATGTTCACATTTACAAGCCTCACACAAAAAGTCCCCGAGTTGCATGGTGCACTGATTATATACAAATGACAAATCATTTATCTTCCGCGGCCTAGAATCGAAATCGGTACCGGTCTCTCAGGAGTCATGGTCACCATTTGCGTCGTCGGTAATAAAATAATGTTAGTGTTAAGTTCACTGAACTGTAAATTTTTGCATGCCCTAACTAAAGTAACGGAGAGCAGGATGTGTGTAAGTATGACCTTAACTGGGTAAAAATGCGAGGTTTGACGTCAAAAATTTTATTATTTATTCATTCATTTCCACCAATATAATATTCGTAGATTTGCGTAATGAGTCTAAGAACTATTCAAATATATTAATATCACAGCCATAGCCAATATTAATACATAACTATGTAGGCACCTTAAAACAACTTAACATCATATTATTGCCATATTTAAAAAAAATTCTAAATTATACAAAATTGACTAGCTTCCTAATAAAAATTATGATACATAGATTTATGACATATTTTTATCTACTTTTGTTGCCACCAGGATAAAGCGTCTAATAAATCGTCATCATTAACAGTGCTAATCATTTTTCCGTTGAAGTAATAACTATACGAATAGTATTCGTTGTTAGAAGAAGGATTCGAGCAAACACCAGATGAGAAGTCTGAATCGGCTGGAGAAGGTACTGATTCGGAATATGGAGAAATTCTTCCGCCAACAATGCCTTCATCGTTTTCGTACGTCGTATCCATTGTCATATTTGTATTCGCTGTATTCTTAGAATTTACAAGGCCGAGAGCTGCGTCGCTTGCATCCAATAAATTTTGCAAATGTTTGATGTATTTGACGACCATTCGTAGTGTGTCCACTTTACTAAGCTTCTTCCCGGATCCTCGACGCGCACCTCCCGATAAAGCATTCACAATAGCAGTGGGCAATCTTTTTCGAAGCGCATTAAATCCATCGTTCACTTGCTTGACACGATTTCTTTCGCGAGCGTTTCTTCGGGCGATAGATGCAACTTGTAGCTGGCCACCAGGATTCTTGTAATTATATCTTGTCTCAATTGCATTAGATTCCTCCAATTCTAAGGTCAGTTCTTTTCTGTCGCGTATTGGTGCAATTGCTACGTATTTAGGTTCGTATGACAATCCGTACGCCGTAGATGTACTTTGAATACCACGAAGCATGTTGAATATTATTCTCCGAGAACGTTGACGTAAATGAGCCCTGTAGGGAGCGGCATCGCTTTTATGGGAGCGTCTTTCGAAAAAAATGGATGTGGACCACTCCCACCGCTGTATAACTTTTTGGGTCGTACCTGGAATACGTTTCCTAAACGCACCAAAGATGCGGTGTTCCGTACACGTGCCGCTGAATTAATGTTGACCAAGACATACAATTGGTACCCTTCAAGTTTGATAAGCTTTTGTGAAATGAAGTGTCTGAATAAATCGTAATATTAAAGTACTTAGTGTGCAAAGGGCAAGAAAATTTTTATTTAATTTTGTTACACTCAAATTAGTTCGAAATTCAGCAAGTTTTTATGTTGTATGTCGTTTTTAATGTACTGTCATTTTCTTGTTCTAGTTTACAACGATTTGCTGTATTACATGAACAATATTATTTTATCAATCAATCAATCGTTTATTTGTGTAATAAGATTGTATACGAGGTGAAATTAAAAAAATACAACAAATAAAACATTATAAAATTGTCAATTAGTTAATAATTAAATTACAGGATGTTCTTAATATTTAAATGTCAAGCTATTACAAATTACTTTGTCAATTACAAAAGTTTGCGGATATTGTGTTGTTTGCATAAATACAGATATAATATTTAAGACTCAAAGAAATTAATTAAAATTTGAAAATGTAAAGAGTGGTATGTTCCATGTATCACATTGTTTTATGCCAAATAACAATACACTAACTAAATAACTAAACAATTCACAATTTTTTTGGTTGTATCTTATTGTAATCTTCATTGGGGCACTCAAATATCGGCGCTTACAGATTTTACCTAAGTAGTTATGGTAACTGGAATTTAATATTTAGTAGCAGAAAAGAACAGCTAGACAAAATTAAAGGGCAAGGGCAATTATATGTTAATTAAATACGGGTGAGTCGTAGCGGGAAAAAAATAAAGAAATATATGTGTCTTACCGTAATATCTTGATAGATTTATAGGAATTTAGCAAACATCCAAAAAGTATAATTAGAAAAATGATACACTTTTGCCGAACAAGAAATAAGCATAAATCGGTTACATCTTCCATCGTCTACACAAGGTCCAGCAATCGTGTATACGCCGCGGTGTATGTTTTTGTTTTAATATATAATTGTCACAAAATTTATTTTAAAGTGAATTTTTAAGTGAAGCGTGAAAGTACATGTTGTAGGTTAAGGACATTATAGTATACAAGATTACATCAATGTCAAGGGCATTTGGATAGCGCTATAATTGTAAGTAAATAAGTAAGTATGTATACATTATAATTTTATGTTAGTTTTAAACATAAGCTGAGGAGTTTTGTTCGCTGTTCCTTCTCCTTAGTGACAAACATCTTTTAAAATCGCTAGAAACGCACGTAATAAACACGTAAATAATTAAATAATTGTTAAATTTAACATTCAGGTGTATTTGTAAGCACTTAAGCTGAACTCTTACTTGCCTAAGTATTAATATTGGAACGGGTATACAAAAAAAAATATTTTTTACTCACAATAAGTTACTGCTTCATAATAATTACATTTAATGGAAAATAAAGATGTAATTGAAGACAGTAAGCGAACTAACTTTGACTTGAAATCTTTTTTTTGTATATTAATAGCCGACAAACGAGCAGACGAGCCACCTGATGGTAAGTGGTCACCGTCGCCCATGAATATCAGCAAGAGCAAAGGTATCACCGATGCGTTAGCGGCCAGGAAATGAGAAATCTATTTGTAATATTGCCATCAATAAAATAGTCTAATGTTTTATCAAATATTATTCTAGACTATTCGTTTTTAACCTATTCCTGACCTCGAAGTGGCTTTTTCGTATTGTTTTTATTAGTTAATATAATAGTAATACTGTTAGTAGTGTTATTTGATACGTAAGTTGCGTCCCCAGCCGACTTCGTGATTATTCAAAATTTTATGTTTTTTATATTGATTAGACGTGTTCTCGTTACGCACCAGTTTTCATTATAATCGGTCAAGTCGTTCTTGAGTTATAACGGTACATACAGACGGATAGACAAAAATTTTCAAAATTGTTAATAACAAGTTCTATAACAAATATTTATCATGAAACTTGAAAAAAAAATATTTACAGACAGAAAGAGACTGCAAAATGATATAGAAAGCAGATTATTGAATCAATCGGTCTTTAATTACATAACTAAGGTGTTATAAACTGTTTCTTTTGACAATTATTTTAACGTAATTTTATTTCAGCTATTATATATTTATGTAACGCCTTGACACAATATGGATTAGAAATTAAGTTTGCTTAATTTTCATTAAACCTCAGTTAAGCGACAAGTGGAAACCCAGCCGAGATGCATAATGCGCAATTGGAAATTTATTACGGGTAGAGTCCATGTCAGAGACAACGACATGTTTTATTGTGTTTGTAGTAACTACAAAGACCAGATCGAATGTAAAATACCTACAAGAATCGATTAAAAATATTCGACTTAATGTTTATACTCGTAACGTTGGTTTCTCTTGTACGATTCCCAAGCAAAATTACAAAGAAGCTTGAAGACTGCAGTGCGCCCTGGGCGGCAGGACTTTAAACTCAGTTTCTGAAAAAAAAAAGTTACATTAATTTAGAACTATGAGTGTCAGTATTTTACACTTTGGACTTCAATGGCGAGGGATCACCATTGTCGAAGCTATTATTCTTGAAAAGATTACACAAGGAATGTGGGCCAAGCCATTGAGCGTTGAGACACTGGAAAAAATGAATTGTTTAGAGGCTTTCAATCATTCCATTGATGGAGGCGCTAAACGTGATTTTAATAGACTTCGTGTCGCCTCTAAGAAGTTATTCGTATTTCATTTTGTCCCATTGATTTTCTCTGGTCTACCTGTTCTTGACGATGAATGTAATACCTGATTTGCTTACTATATTGATAGCTGTTTAAAAGGTGGTACGAATAAAATAATAACAATATGATATATATAATATTATGTGTATAATTATATGATTTGTTCTTGTTCGTTATTTCACAACACAGAAATTACGAAGTTAATGTTCCAATATACATTTTAAATTATTAAAAATATTATCATCAATGTGACACCAAAATCAAGAGTCTCCATAATATATTCGTAATTTAAATTTTATTTAGGTATAATGGTATTGTAAGTAGATTTCTTTTTTAATAAAAATGCATAACACAAAAACAGAAATATTATGAAATAAATTATATAGTTATTTTAACATAAAACTTAGAAAATAAAGCAAAATTACGATAAACATTTTTCAGGAGGATAGTCGAATATTCAACTAGATAAAATTTTATATCTCCCCAGAGTCATATAAGTTCGCACATACCGCTCATTGTGCGTTTGAATGAACACTAAAGCCATCCATCATTTACCTTCGAGCGCCTTCCTGCAAGTGAACTCGCAAACTAATATAAAAATGTGGGAGTGATACGTCGAGAAGCACAATAGCGCTGCAGGCGTGCTCACAATACTATCGTCAAATAACATTTAGCCAGCCCACACCTTAGAGAATCGCAAAATAGAGACATCTCGACAGCACAAAGACGGATAAAGGAGCAAACGGAACCATAACCGATAATTACAACCTTTGTTAAAAGATATTTTGCAACGCTATAATGGTATATCCAAAATTACAATACCCTAATACCCATTGTTCACTCGAGGTTCAAAGTTTTGATCGAGCATCTTTTGCCTTTATCGAAAATTCTAAATCTCAACTACTAATGTATGCAAAATTTTAGAACTCACATTTTTTGTATATATTTATTATTCAAGTTTATTGAAGAACAAGTAAACGATATTGTTATGCAGCAAAACAAATCTGCATATAAGTGGGCAGTGCACTTGTAATAAACTCATTCGGTGGATTATAGACAAGAAAAGATCGTCGACATTTCCATTACCAGGGCAATGTGGAGCTAATATTTATATGCCGCTCATACAATCCATGCAGATACGAAGCCCGGTGGTCCAACCTGTATTGGATAACTCTTTGATCGATAAAGTTGTTAGTTTAATTACTAAACTGGAACTGAGCCGTTTCAAAAGGCACCGACTTGAGCATCGCGTACATCCTCGGTACCATCTCGATGTTGTAAAGATGGAAAATAAATAATAAAGTAGAAGTTGACATTACTCTCCGCTAAATTTAAATTCCCCTCACAATTTATGGTGTAGATGTCATAGCCTTACAAGAGTGGAATGAACAAACACGAGAATAATTAAAACGCTCTTTTAAGGTTCTACGGTGTACTTAACTATGAGCAATTGAAGTACGGGTTGGAAAATAACACGTGGTGTAGTATTCAGATCGTAGTATAAAGCAGCTTACGAAAATCTGACCCTGATATGATCGCGTCCACTTATCTTTCTACGTTACCAGAAAGGTGTTTCGCAATAGACGAGTATGGCTTAAAAGAATCACCCACTCAGTCAAACCCACACTGTTTTTCCAAAAAACATATAGGTAATCGTCTCTTTCATATCATACTCTTATGCTGTCCATTCAAGATGTGTAATTATTCCGAAGTAGAAGGTCATACTTACCAGCCTCATGTAAATAACAATAGTGAATCCTAATATTGTTCAATACTTGTTGTATCATAGTGCATGCGTTTGGCACAAGCCACGCCATGGTGAAGAGCAAAGAACGCACCTTGCCGGCATGTGTGCAATCCTTTCGCATCTGCCGATCTTGCACTCATTTTTATTTATGAATAATATGACGAATTATGGCTGCGCTTTTATTTGCACTAGCACCTTTCCGGATGTGCTTCGGCGGCGGATGTTACTATCCTATAAAAGGTATCTACAAATTTAAGGCATTTGCTGAGTAATCCTTCTGCTTTCTTCTCCAATTTTACGAAATGTAGTGGCAGTGAAAAAATTGTGAATAAATTCAAAACATATTTTGAATTAAAAGCATATTTAACACTGATTATATATGTTGAAATATTTAGTTGAATGTAACCAAAAGTACAATGATTGAATGATTTTGCGAATACGATAATGTTCTAATTTAAAATTATTTAACACTTCTAAAAATATTACATAAAATAAATATCTGCTGTGGATAGAACAAAAAGACTATTATGGCTTACTCGTTCACAGTTCAGGTACAACCTGAAATATTTGTTATTTTCTGGTTTCTGTTTTCAGTAACATGATTTACTAAATACTTTATAATTTTAACATAAAAAACAATACCATCATTATTTTCTTTAAAAAATTATAATTAATAAACACAATTTGTAGGATCATAAGTTCTTATTTATCCTATTTTTTTTAGATATTGACTGAGTCGTAAAAATGATCAATGGAAGCACTCTACAATCTATTACACGTGGAGTGTTCATAAAATATCTTAATCCATGTCTATTTAATTGCCACACGTCCGTCCCTATGCCCCGATCAATCCTACACGGGGGCATCTATTTAACAAGGTTACACGCATGACAGTGCCTCCAGAATAACTCATTGTTGCGCAACATGTGTCCCCTATTGACATATTAGCTTTTTAGTGGCTCATCTCCCATTGTGAGCAATCATTGTGGTTTATAAAGAGATTATTCTTAATAGCAACCGACTTTTGGTGGAATCGTTGCTGCAAATAGAAGAGGCTCAAGAACGGTTAAATATAACCGATATTTCAAAATGTCTCTGTATGTTATTCACGAGTACCTAACTACTTAGTTAAACACTTAAATTTAATTAATTCATTTAATTACCTTAAGGACACATATTTTTATAGCAATTTCATATGGTATAAAAATATGTATCCTTAAGTTAATTAAAGAAATAAATTTCACATAATTCATTTAATTTCATTTAATTTCACATAAAACCGTGACAATATCGTAAAATATATCACCGCAGCAACCGTGAGAACGAACCATAAGTTCACAAGTTATGTGAAATACGATTGAATTACATTACAAGATTAAATATCATGAGTTGATTAGACAATTAATTCACTACATAATTATTTACATGTAAAATCACTGTGTGTTATATTAGCTTTCCTCGGCGTTCCCTGCTGGGAGGTGCTAATTTAAACTCAATTAATATGAGTATCTTAAGTTTAGAAATTTTAGTACCATGTTCAGTTTACAACGGCAACTGTATGTATTTCAAAGGCAGGGTTCTACGTATTTCCAAAAAAATTCGGAACTATCGTTTCATGTAATACAAACAAGTGTAAGGAGAGTGAGTGATGTGAAATTTAAGGTATAACATTAGAGGTCTTTTATGTTTCAAAGTATGAACTTCAGTAAGATATTAACGTTACATATTTTATATTAATATTATTGTTACTACATATTATTTTAGCAAAATTATATAGAAATCTGCCTGTGTGAAGAAACTAAATTGGTTTTTATTCCATTTCATTTTTCATTTCATCTCTCGTTCTTTTGTTGAATTTGGGTGTAAGCGATTCCCTTAAACTTTGAGCCCAAACCGACCTCTCCCGCTTATGTTGCACTCTGCTGTACATTGGATGAGTCTATGGCAAAAAGTTCCTCCTGTTGTAAGTCGATGGGCTCTATACCAGCCACTTTGAATATATACATAAACATGTACATAGTCACCCCCGCACCAGGATTCCTTGTATTGCGGGTGGCACGGAAATACACAAATATGAAATTACAACACAATCACTTATCTGGCACTTAAATGTATGCCCCGGCCGGGAATCGAACCCGAGACCCCTCGCTCGGCATGCAGGGTCACTACCAACTGGGCTGTGGGGTCGTCGTCTTAAAATCCGGACGATACTCGTGCGTGGTAGTAAGTATTTTTGCCCGCAAGGAACGAAACATGTTTTAAATTTTATTATTTTTATTTCAAAGAATTAAGCAATATCCACAAATCTAGCAGAACTTAATATTAATAATACTCTAAATAATGTGAATATAAAATACCTCATTGAGATGATACTTTATTAGTGAAATTATATTGTGTTTATGAGGTTTTTATTTTGTTAACATATCTTTCAAATAGATACAAATTTACCCAAATAAGATTTATGCCTTACATATTTAATGGCAGTGTTGATGGTCAGACCAAAAATAATAAAACATAATTATATAATGACACAATCATAATTAAATGATCAGTATCTCTATCAAATATCTAAGCATTTCTAACACACTCGCTGATTATAATAATTTAGCCGAATTACTTAACAGCCCAGTCTTACGTATGGGTCTTTTTGAGAAGACCTGAAGCGTACTCCATCACACTGGCCCAATTCGCATGGATCGCGTGGTTAATAGTCAAGCGCTAGTGTCACAACATCTTGCATCCTTGGGAATACTACGCCATGGCTTATCAACTGTTAAGTAATACGACAACAGGGTTCAACAAATTGACGTGTCCTTAAGAGTATGGAAGCACATAGAATTTTGCTATTAGCGGACACTCATTCTTGACATTGTATTTAAATCTTAAAAAAGTCGTCCCATTAATGACTCAGATCAGAACTTCAGACGGATAACTTAAATGAATAGTTCGGGATCGATTTGCATTAGCTAATAACCTTTAGTTATTCGACGCAGTAAAACGGACATTTATTAATTGCTGGGCCACCCTGAAGTTAATTTGGTTTTAATTTGACTATAAAATTCGAATTAATAACGCAATGCGATCGATTTCAAAGGTACATGTACTGAGCAACTTGTACCACATAAATAACGCTATAAATTTATTGTGCGTTATCATATTCATAATTTCTTAGTTTCAGGATTTTATGATGAATTTTATTCACCGTATGCAAATGCTTAATGTCACATTTCATATTAATCTAAAATATAAAAACTAAATCTCTTGTTCGTTTATAACAAACTGAAGCAATTACAGTATCAACCACAAAACGTCTGATAACTATCTTGATCAAACAACAATCATACTGTCAAAAACTGTTTGCGTGGTGGTATTTTCACACCATTTAATTAACACAAGAATCGTGCGATTTTTGTACTCAATTATTTTCTTTTTCTCATCATAATTTCACAACACGCGCAATAAAGACTTCGCAGTTAATTGTTCTTGCCAAATAAACCATAGGAACTGTTTAAAGTAAAGCTACAATCTCATAAAGCATTTTAATTAAAGTCAGCAATACGCGAAAGGTTAATAACGAACAATTGTTTCTTGCGTAGAAGTCAGAACTACATACATATAACTACATCTTATTTTACGATTTGAATTAAAATCTACATACATTGACTATTTTTAATTTAAAAACTTACTGTATTTTACATATCGTAACAGTATAAAATATTATTATGCTTTAAATTTAAATAAACGCAGAATTTATAATTATTTTTATAATTTACCAACTAATTATTGCATACAAATACCTAAATTACAAATATAATAAAAAAATGGTTTTAAACGGTACCTAGGTACAATTCAATGAATTTTTGCCGCAATTAATAATTTCCTGAATATTCGTTTCCCCTTTAAGAAGTCAGTTATAGACAGGTAACAGAACAGTTTAGATAGCTCTTTCGATGTAGGAAGCATCTAGACTTAGCTATTGAAGGGCAAGCTTGTTATGGAGTAATATCTCAATGCGAACTTATCACGTTTATAACATATGTTTTCATTTATTTTTACAGAAGATGCCTCTATTTGATATTTTAGTCTATTAAAGTTCTATTTCAATCTATCTCAATTTTAAATTAAGTTTCTTCTCAATGTTCATAATACATACTTTATATATTAATTATACAAATTTCACTAAGAATAAATTTAATACAACTCCATATAATAAAACCGTGACTGACAGAAAACAACAAATAGTTAACAGAAAACAAACTCATGAAACTTTCAACCAAAATATAAACATTTTCCCATATTATTTGCCAACGGCCTCCAGCTATTTGGATAGCAAATGATGTATCTTCGAACCGGATCATCTCCCAGATAACATCCGATACCCAAATAACATTGCTTTTCTTCGATAAAACAAACAAAGATTTGCATATCGGGATGTTCGGAATCAAACGGTTTGTTGATTGTTGTCATACGAACTTGGACAAAGTAGTTTTGATATTGTATAATTATAAAATAAAAATATGTTATTTTGCAACCTTATTATATACAGTATATAAGATACAAAAAACTGTTAATCGACTTTGCGGTATTAAAACTTAAACAGTTACAGTTAAAACTTACAGTTCATAGTAGAATGCCGAGGGGTATATTAGTATAACAAAAGTAGGGAATAGTAGCAGTACAATAGATAATTTGGACAAAAACGGGTCTAAGAAATATACAATCGGACACATTAAAACCTTCAACATTTCAGTTAATTGAAACAACATGTTGATTATCCTTTCGTTGAGAAGGATGTAATGTCTAGTGAGACTTACAGACAAGTATTCTATCCGAGACAATGGTCTAGTGCTAGGTCTAATGCTAGTTCTTAGTTTATCGATTTCGAACCAGTGCAGACGCTTACTTATGATAACTCATTTTTGCATGTCCACGCTACCCGCAAACAAAGAAGTGTTCGTAAAAAAAAAATATTTTAATTTTCTCCCATGTATCAAAACAAGTCATCAAACAAATTCATTTAATCATCAGTTTATTTGCCAAACCAGAGCAGTTTATATGACTAATAGCTTAATACCACGTTGCGTATACGAAGGTGCCTGTGTTCTCAGCTTCAGCTTTACTCGGATGAGGCACTGTTTAAAAAATACATGTTATTAAACACTTTGGAGCCTTACAAATAACCACGAGTAACAATAGCTTGGCTAATGTTTAGTTTGGTGTTTGATATTCAGATGAGGAGTTCCGCTCGCCTTGAATTTGGAGCTTTGAATTTTGGTAATAGCATCCATCGACGTTTAAGATATTCAAGGCTCAATGTTAGAACTCCCATCGCTTTGTTTATAAGTATTGTACACGAAATACCTAACTTTTTATGCATTAATTACGATATTAAGGATTATAAGTAATTTATGAAGCTATGTATCTTTTATACACAGAAATTATAGTTTATTTAAGAAATAAAAATATATTAATGTTAGATAAACATTGTTAAAGAATTCAATTTAATCTTCATATATAAGTTTGTTTAGAACAATTCACGGCGCATTTTAAGCTCAGCCATCTAAGTACCTTAGGTAATTATATATGGTATAAAATTATATGAATTCATTTTTTTATTGGACATTTTATCGTACCTATAAACAAACACTAAAAATAGGGAGTCACTTGTCATGGTAGCGTTGGATGTCGTAAAATATCCATTAGCATAGCGCTATTAATAAAACGAGCCTAAAAGTAAAGTATGTACTTAATTTAAAAAAGGTAACCTTTTTGTATTTTCATATTACATTTAAATTGTTTAAAATGGTCCATAAAACTCTTTATAAGATCATATAATACACGAAATGGGGATATTAAAGTCAATTTAATGTAATTTAATGTTAATTTTTATTTATATGCATATTTACGTAAACAATATGCTTGTTATCAAAGGTAACTTACTTTTTGAGTTTTTAAATATTTATTTAATATTATAACATTATTATAATTTGATTTTATACTAGCAAATGCCCTCACTTCGCTTCTGAAAAACTACCTTACCTTTAAGATAACATCTGCATTTTTCTGGGTTTTTCTCGTACTGTGAATTACAAATACATATATTAATTTATAATTTTTTTACTTATGGACGGATAGGAATGAAACTTTAAATATTAAGTGACACTTACTGCAATATATTAGTGAAAACCAGAACAAAATCGGTTAGACCTTTCTTAGATTAGCGGGAACAAACGCACAGACAAACAGACAAAAAATCTAACAACTATAGTTTTGGATTCTATTGCGTTAATAAAGGCCCCTAATAATATTTTTACTCATATATCGTTCATGTACAGAAATCGATCAGTTTCAATTTTATTATTAGTATAGATAAAAAAGACACAAATGAAACTTCTATTTCACTTTCTTGCTTAATACTCTTTCTACAAAGTCGCGGACTTTTGATTGCTGTGCCTTATCGATATAAACCTTTGATCGCTTAAGCATATCATTAAACGGTGGAGGCCACCCATCTAGCGCCCCACGCAGCGTCCTCCGCCACTGTGACGGATTCCGTACCCGCCCCTCATTTATTATACAAATTTTATACTACCCTCCGAGCGAAAGCTCAGTAAACCTTCGTGGCTCTCCCAAAGAAACAATGGCTAAAACTTCACCGTAAATGTATTTATGATGCTCGGCTGCTTTTACAAATTTGTTGAAATATGAAATGTAACATTATCTACCGGTCGTCCCTAAATCGACTTTTGTCTCACATAACATTGAATTATAAAGATGAATGTTGCTTAAATAACTTCCCATTTCTAAACAGCAACAGAAAGATTTATTGGACGTTGTTCCCGCCTCGTGGCGTGTATATTTAAATGAAGTGTTGTTTACAAACACGCATTCAATAATGAAAGTGCAAATAGTAAAATAACTACTGATTCGCATCGGAAGGTAAACGAACAAATTCCATTTTATCCACTATCACCTCGGGACAGTACGCAATTGTGCGGATTGCACAGCAGTCGTGATTGAGACGGCAGAAATGGATTACACAGACCAGCCCCGGGGTTTTGGGATAAGATATCGCCCCTTGATTAAATAAAACTTCAAGTCAATGTCACGCCGCCGGCCCGTTGTGTCTGTCTTCGGCATATTGCACGGATCCATGCATCGAGAAAATTTTCTTTCTTTAATTTGGACGCGAAATACATATGGTGCTATTATTTATGCATTATTCGCACTTCAACAAACTTTAACAGAGTACAACATTCGTAAAAACTGTTTTGAGTTATAAAATTACTTCAGTGAGAGAACTACCGTAAGGACCTAATCTTATTAATTAGCAAAAACAATGCCACTAATGACTTGATGCTGTGTTTTACCCATTTTATTGGAAACGCGAATTAGCATTGAGAATATGAATTAAATAAGAGACAACTGGCATTTTTTGTGCGACATCCTCAGAGAGTCTCCGATTAATATTCATTACGAGGAACAAGTCGTTTACATATTTGCCATACAAAAGAAATGGTTCAGTGCGTTCTGTCCTCGGGGTATGGCGGTACTCATCAATTTGTTAAAGGGTAAAGAGCTATTTGTCTGCGCACTTTACATTAGTCACTGACTACTACATCTGCTGACTTCTCGTGCTAACTTCAACAGCTCTTTGCAATTTACTACAGATATCATAGTCAGTTTCATTGTTACACTGGTTGATTTTTTTTTAATGTTTTGTTAAATGTCTTGGTTATGCTCTTCAAGAATTTTAAGAAGGGGAAAAATATTAAAAATAAACACATACATAGATTTCATAAAATATGTATAGGTAATACAATTAGCTGACCCGGCAAACGTTGTTTTGCCATATAAATTATTAATTATATATATCGCTAATTATAATAATTTTACTAAAAAACAATATCAATTCCTTAACGCAATAGAGTGTACAATATTATTTGTTATCCCATCTTTAGCTAACAAAACCAAACTGGTGGTTTGCCCACTCGAGGACATGCCACGTATAATTAATTGTTCGTGTGAAAAACATGGCGTGATATGAATTAATGATAAATTTATTTGAAAATAACACTTAAATAGTAAAATGATAGTTGTAAACGTCACTATTACGATTGATGCACAAACAATAACAATAATGGCCGAAAATGGTAGGTAGTGAGAAAAGATACCTCATCCCTACTCCGTGCTGTTTACTGGGTCAGGAGTGGCACCGGTAGACGCCTGGAGGGGATAAGTGATCAAGTGGTAATTAAACAGTTATTGACCTGGGCTGAGAATTATTGAATTATTAATATCGCTATTAAAAAATAGGGGTTGATGGAAGAAGGGTGAAAATTTGGGGTTGTATGTATTTTTTGTTGCCACAACATAAAATAATAGTCCAGAAAATAAAAATAACAAATTTGTGGTGGGCCACCCTTATCACTTAGGGGTTTAAAAAATAGGTAATAACCTATTCTCAGATCTACTGAATATATAAAATTTCATCAAAATCGGTCATGTCGTTTCGGAGCAGTATGGTAACTAAAACTCTGACACGAGAATTTTATATATTACATTAGATTAGAATATATTTAACATTAAAATTACTGAATTTCGTTCCGCTCAAAATTATAACCTAATAAAAATCCATGTGTGTAGTATTCTATAGTAACTTAAAGTAGTAAACGACAATTTTGGGCAACTCATAATTTAGAAGCGAGAAATCTATTAACTACGCCCAGAACACCATCTCACTCCCGAATGAAATGATTTAATGAGACTATCTCACGCTTTAAATCTCAATTAGTTCAAGCAACATTCTAACTTGAACTTGTATCGTGTTTAAAAAATAAAAGCATAAGGTATATATGAAGATACACTTCGCAGTATTGCTATTTTATTTTTCATCATTAGACATTGTTTAGTAGTTTTATTGTTTTATAACACTCCTAATACTCATAACAAAAAAAATCCATAGCACACTTACATATTGTTAGCTCATTGAATCTGCTCGTACATCAATACATTATATTTACCCTTATTTTTTTTGGATTCTATACATATTTATTACCCATGTGTTTATTAAGTATGAATCTAAGTCAATTTCAGACCACAACTTTGTTTAAATTCGCATAAATCAGCAATCAGACAATAAACTAGGTACAATAGGAACATACGTAAGTCAGTCGATTCGAGCGAGCGGCTAATAAATTCAGAGGATTGACTCGCGGAGTAGTGAGAAGTCGTACATTTACAGAAGCCGCCACGTTACAAGAGCATAAATCTAAGCCGAGTGTCTTCGGCCTCTCGGTTCATGAATGGCCGGGATATGAAGGATGACCGGGCATTAAGGCAAAGCTTATACGCGGCATGTCAAGCACGGCCTTAAACAGGACATTTTGACAACGAACGATACGTGAATTGAAATATGAAAGACCCCGCTACGATTTCGAGTGACAGGGAATATGAAGTATGATAAATAAATGACAATTAACTCTGAATAAGTGTACTTTGGACTTCTAGATTACAATGAGCTTAAAAAACTGCAGATATGAGAATATTTATTGTGACAGATTTATTATACTTCTTCCTATTTCAGACTCTGAACTGTCCAGTACAAGATAGCAACGATCAACAATAATTATTCATTCAGTTATTGTCTTTCTATTTACGAAAATTATCGGCGTTAATTATAACATTACTTTTCATCAACGCAATGATGTAGTTTTTACTATGAAAACCGGAATCACGAGATGATTCGGAATTCATATTTTTTAAGCATTGCTTTCTATTGGTTGACGTCGATTCACCGGCTTTGAGTAGAAATTCAAAGCCTTGAAAAAACACAATGGGATTATGCAGCCCTAATGGTGCTCCGAACATGGGCATTAATCTCATCATACAATATTGATGTTTCTTAAATTTATAGCCTGGGCTTAACGAAAATCTCAAAGTCAATATGGCTTATTAATGTGTGAAGTAGCCCACCTCAACACAGAATGGTACCCAAAGACATATTTTTATATATCTTTCTGGGATCATTAGTGAAATATTCTCGTTTCCATCCATAGAATACAATTGAATGTGATCATCAAAAACTGAAGTTATAATTTTAATAAATCTATGTATTGATGTTTGTTCTTTAAAAACGTTAAACAAAAAATAATTGTCAGTTGTATGAACACGATTTCCAGGACTTTTTAAAATACTTTACATATGTATATATGAGAATCGCTGTCAGGGGTACAAGGATTCCATTGATGACGTTTCAAAGTTGACTTTAATCTGTGTAGAATCTGCAGGACATTTATTTTCGAGGCACGTTCCGGTGCTGAATGAAATTTAATCTGATTCGCTTACGAATAGATATATTAACGTTTTCTTCAATGAATTGTTAATCGTTGAATAATTTAGTGCTTCGTGTTTATTGTTCATTGTATCTGCGTTTGATAATGCTTCATTAATGCGCTATCATGATCACACTTCGAAACTAACATGGAATTAACTGCTTATAAAATGACAAAATAAATTTAAGAAACTTTTTAAATAAGTCTACAGAATGCGGCTTTTTTAAATGTTAACGGATACTATGTAGTGAATTTACCGAGTTTAAGATTTAGTTGAATTTACGTAAGTTTCCGAATTAAACTTTCGACTCGTGAGGTATGAATATTCAAATTCTCATGGAACATTACGATAGGATGTTTATGGATATTAGAAAATAATTACACCGGTCAAAGCACGGTGTCTGTGAAAATTTATTATTTGTTTATATATATTTAAGCGTCGCTTCCCGAATAGTCTTTTCAATTACGTGAGTATTAGAAAACTTAAATCGATAAAGAAAATCATTGTAAGAAAATCTACACTGAAACTTCTCCATAATGCTTTCAAACAATTGATTTGAAGTTCGCATTAATCTTTTGGCCCTAATAATTAACTGTTGCTAAGCTATATCGGAGAACTTCGGGCGCAAAAACTTGACGCTCGCATGTTTGGTCGTCCAGTAAACTCTTACGACTGTACACTGCAGCAGCAAGGTGAAGCGTGTTCCAGGCCTCTGCAACCACCAGAAAAGACTTGTACTTTGTAATTATCCGGGACTGGATTAAACATGACACCGCCCAAGCTGCACGATATTTCCTAATATAATATTATCAATAAAAATACTACCTTTCACTTAAAAATCTGCTACGGAGCTCTTTTTAAAAAGTACTAGTTTTCGCCTCTCTCGTCTCGGCCCTGATGGGTGCAACTGATGAAGCCCTCGCTAGTTTTCGCCTAGTGGTCGAAATTTGACCATAACCATTGAATATAGGTTTTTCAACTACACTAACCAAAAAAAAAAATTTCCCTTCCCTATTCATTTATTGATTTATCTAACACAATTTTATTTTATTTTTATTTTCAATACAAATAAAAAGCAATCGAATCGCATCGGATCGGGGTTCTCGATAACTTTACACAGAGCTATGGATGATATATACGGTACGTGATACCGTATGTACTGGGCGTAACGATAGTGTCTGTTATAATTTGCATCGCAGTTTCTTGGCAATAAAAGTATTTAGGTGGTAACACGTGACGACAGACGCTGGGGGCCACTGTCCGGTGTGAAAATTATGGCAATTCCAACACCTACGAGGCGCTAACTGGTGTAAACCTGCAATTTGCGGATGAGAGGTGCTCAACGTGCTGCCGGCTAAGCCGTGTGTGCTCTCATTTACTGGGAAAAAACTTGTCCACCATTTATACCCCACACATAAAATATATGTGGCCACAAACTGGCCCAACATATAATCACGTTCTTCTGCAATATACGTAAATGTTAATTTCGCTTCAAATTACTTTTTAATAACTTGACAGGCATATTAGATGCCTGCAATCGGATTCTAATAGAGGTACAAAACATAATATGTATAAATAAATTGATATATAAATTTATGTATATTTATATAAATTTACACAGTCACAGTATATTGGTATACAGTAAAAAAAATCATTTCATAAAGAAAACGAAGATTAAACATAAAAAAAGTTAAATGATAACCATTTATTTAGCTTAGATCATGAAAAGAGTCTTCTTAAAAGTAAACATAGCCGCTGAGAATATATTATAAAGTTTTTCAACAACTGACAACTACATTTCATCACATAATTTCTAAACATGACTATTAACGATTAAATAGTGCCAATATTTTTTGACGTGCGACTATAAAAATTAATGATTTTCAATGTAATACCTAACCTATATAATTTCCAATGGCTTACGCATGCTCCACATTCGGCAGTTTTTAGAACGAAGATATTCCCGAAGAGATAAGACCGTGCCAGCTGGCAGAGCGAGCTGCCGAACGCAACTGTGTGTAACACGGTCCAGACTGGACTCGCCTACCGATCTCTACAACCGTACATCCTCTATAAAACAATGGCAGGCCAACCGAACAAAAGGAAACAAGCGATCGATTTTAAAATCGGCCCCGCAATCTCTGCGCGGTGTAATCTTACAAATATTTATTATATGTCAAAACAATATGCCGAAATGGAACGCTTATTGTGGTTTTTACAAATGTGTCTGGTTTGCTTGGAGCGCTCGTTAGTGTGAAGTACGAGGCATTGTGGGTTACAATGGGGGGCGGAGCGAGCCTGCGGCGCCTGCGCAGCGCGGGAAAATGCTCTCCTTCCTACATATTTAAATCAATGACAGTCGCCGGAATCTACGAACCAAACATCTCTATCGACTGTGTATCTAATAATAAAATGAATTGATGAAGGTTATGTTCATCTACCGTGTCTTATGTTTATATTGTATTATGTTGTATTTATCATTATTTAAGTTTTAGTCCTTTTACTCTATAATCACCGTTACGATACGATAAGTGTTGCTCGCCCAGTAGTTTGTATTAAAGGCTTCTAATCGATCCCGATTAAAAACCTTTAATTTAATTTAATTCCAATTAATAATAATAATAAATAATAATTAATTAAATTTAATTCCACTTCAAACCACGGTTTGTATACACACTAATAAATTTTTGCAGTTAATTATCAATTCTCACTTAGTATAGTGACGATAAGTATCGTGAAATATTAAGTATTATTATTTATTATTACTATTATAATAAGTATAGTATTATTACATGTACTATGATGGTATCGAAATTTGCCAACTTGCCATCGGTTGTCATTTTAAACTTCGGATTCTCATTCTGAGAATAATATCAATAGCTTTTCCTTGATAATAAAGTCTTTCTTTCAATTTTAATGATGCTTTTCCTTTTAGCTGCTTAAATGTTTGATATATTTAATTTCATTGTACAAAAATACCCTAAAAATGTTTTGTTAACGAAGCGAGCATGTAACTACTAATACTTACTCTCCAAATTCAATCCTTCAATTGCACACCCGACTAGGATATCACTTGCGTTTATTATTTTCAATGTACAATTTATGTGTAACGTATCACGTATTAAGACGCCCATTTTAAGTTAACATGATACATATGTTGCGTCGAAACACTGATCAAATAATTTTGCATCTTAAATATAAATATTATTACTTGGATTATACCCAGAAGTCAGGATACTTATAAATATGATACTTTATTTATATTTCCATTAAACTGTTTGATTAGTGAGATAAAGAAATAACCAAATCATAATATACGAGAATCCCGTTAATTGTGGCACGGGCACGGCGCGTGGCGGTCGCGAGCAATCCCATCCTGCCACAGTTTTACGACAAAATAATATTCTTTAATTATAATGGAGCGTTGTGAGGTAAAAAGGCGACGCACGCGACATCTGTATTAAATTTTAATGGAATTACAGTTGCACCTGCCCAGTACGAAGACCCGTCGCAAATAGAGTCGATCACTGCGTATTGGGTTCAAGAATCCTCCGAGTGTATCTAATTATATGTGACAAGTTACAATAATTACATTCAATTTCAAATTATTACATATGATTAACCCATTTTTTTAATTATATTAAAATAATTGTGTTCCCTTACGTTAGCTTATATTACATTCGGCAGAAATTGAATACATATCAATCAATGAAAAAGAAATATGTTACAAAATAAATAATCGTATTTTTTTCTGTGTTCTGTGGGTAATTATTATTTTCAGACTCCTATCATATTCATTTAAAAGGTTCTTCTTAAAGGATTATGTAAGTAATCTGAAAAATTCTATTACATAAAAGTAATTAGCCAACAGATTCATTCTAAAAGTGTTTACATAACAAATATATGTTAGACTTAAGTCTCATTTCGTTTTGTTATTTATTAGTATGAAAAACAATTTAAAGTATATGGTGTTAAATAAGTGATTTTTTTATATCATTATTTGTATATTATTTCCATCCTTCAATTAAGGTACCACCGCATAAATGTGAATTATTCGATGTGAGATTAGGTTAGGTCATTATGCTAGTACATAAATAGTAAAATTGGCTCGGTAGGTTACTCATTGAAAAACTAGTTAAATGAAAGTTTAACAAGTAACAAAACTCGTGAAAGTTGAACTGACTGGGTCACTTTAATATTAACGAACGTGATGTCTTAAAACAGAGACAATAACTCGTACACTTACGTAATTAAAACAGCTGAGGTAGGCTGGACATTACAACCGCCACAAGGCCCATTCTAGTTACCGTCACATTGGATAAATTATATAAAAATAAGCACATTCAGACAAGGACAGCTTTATATAGATCGGCATGGAAAAGACAGTGATGGGCAAACTGGCAAGGGCAGGTGTCACGAGACATCTGCTGGCCTCAGACCGGCACGTGGCTCAACCCTCTAAACCGACCTCTACGACGTCCAACTACAGGAAAAAGTTGAGAAATCTCTCGAACCATCATCTAACTAATTAATTTATGATTATTCAATTTAATTATTCAAGATAAATTCAAAGAAATTTTGTAGTACAACGTTTGTCAGATTGAGAATAACGTCAAACCATTATTACATCAGTTTAACAAATAAAGACAAAGGTTACTTGGAACGTTACAAAATTAGTGATTATACTGGCGGTATTCACGAGGTTATAACTAGTAGGGTTAATTAAATTCTCTTATTAAAGGCAGTGTATTTATTCCATCATCTATAGACTTTATATTATCTATAGACACTGAAGATCACATGCCAAATTCCTCTGTATAGTAAAACTTTTGAAACAGTTTGAGACGTTGATCTGTTGGTATCTTATGCATTTCAGTGAAGACAGAAGGACTATGTACTTATTTCTGAAATATATTAAGTATATATGAAAAATTACTCTCCTGGCGTTTAACTTCGTGACGCGGTCTTGAATAAGACTTCAACGAGGTTACTACCACAGTGAATTTAATATATACTAAAAAATGGAAATATGGATGTCAAAACAAGAGAAAATCATTTATTCGCCAAATAGATGTCTTCCTCAGCCGAGAATAAAACCGTTTTTTAACTCCTTACGGTGTCACTACCCACTAGGCTGTAGGTTGAGGGATTTTACGTGAGGGTTTGAGTCCAATTCAGATAAATAATCATATTATTGGAAACATTATAAGAAAATCTATTTGTCTTATACTTCTTATAAACATGTCAAGTGTAAGCAGACTTTTATCTTTTCTAAAATTTTTATTTGTAACTGTATCAAAAATTGGTATAAAATACGTTTATAATGAATACCTGTTACATTTAAAATGTTAAGTGTTCGCGATAATATAAGTTTAAAGTCGAATGTGCCAACCGTCACTTGCATTATTATCCCTTTTATTGAGTTTATTATCTTAACCAGTTTTTCGTACATTTTTATTATTTCATAACTAGTAAATAACCCTCACTTCGCTTCAGTAAAACTACGCCTTACGCTTAGAAATAAGACTTGCATTGTTTTAGGACTGGATTTTTCGCGTTCTGTGAATTAGAAATATATTAATTTATAACTTTTTTATTTGTGAATGGATTGAAATGAAACTTACAGCTAAGCCGTTTCTAAACTTCAAAAATTCGAGCAACTATTGTTTCGATCTATTGCGTTAATAAAGGCCTCTTATAATAATTTTTCTCATATATCGTTCATGTACAGAAAGCGATCAGTTATTATTTTAATATATGTATACATAGAATGACATGAAATGATAGAATGATAGAAGTGCCATAATCAACGTATTGCAAACTATGTACGCCATTTCTTTTAAACGTCCGTTCCTCACGTGGAATGCCCGAGATCAAATGAGCTTTTAATTGTTAAGATTTTTATGCATATATAACAATTTTCATTTCAGTGAAGGACAATATTATGAAGCGACCCGCACTGAGAGTTCTCCATCAGGTTCCCAAAGGTATATTCTGCTATTCGCACTTGACATTGCAGACTATCGACGTTATGCCTTTACCATCGTGATTCGAGACTCCAGAAGTGGAATAGATATGATCGTAGAATACTACAATTATATCTATTCCATCAATAGATAATCAATATGATCAATAGATCATCACCTAATTCTTCTCTTCTTATCCTGATTATCTTTCTCGCTCTCTAACTCTGTCTCCGAGAAAGCATTCTTCTTATGTCTACTTAAAAACACGACTGTGTAATACCTAAAATAAAAATATATCGAAATCCTTTTATGAATAAACAAAAAATACCAACGATTTAAATACTTTACACATTTTTTTACTAATCATAATAAATATATTGCAATTTTCTCCTTATATTTTACATCAGAGGCTATATTTGGCATATCGATTGAACTAAATGACACCCCCTTTCGTCCCTAAATCGCTGTAACATAATTTCATACAAAATTTCAAATTGGCTTATTTCCATCACGTACCCTTTTCAAACAAGCGTCCATTTAGGTAATTGATGCCGGAAAGTAAATTATTCTCAAAAGTACGTTGTATTACCAAAATTAAACAGGCTTCAATAAAAATAAAAAAGTTTTCAGAAACCTGCAGTATCAAATTTATCTTTCTTAAAGACAGGAATCAGCATACCTTTGGTGATTGTTTCCTTGTTAGTTATAAAATATATAATGTCGATTTATATACGATGAGTTTTTGACCAATACCCGTCAATTTCTTTTCTTGGCCTTTTCATCAAAAGATTGGTTTCGTTGTACATTTAATTAAAAGGAAAGAGCAGTAGGGATTATAGCTTTAGAAGGATTGAAAATTTATAGCAAGAAGTAAAATTTAAGTGAAGTAAAACTGAAGTGATTGTCTGTAATATCGGATAATAAAAATATGTAAGTGTATTTTAAGAAGTACGAGCAACCCGCCATCGCTACTCTTTGGTAAAAATAATCCTTAACTACCTTCTCGTTTACTATAGCGAGCCGTGTGGGTTTGAGCTAAGACTGGAGAGTTAATATCAGAATGAAAAAATATCAAAAATCAGTTTAAGTTTGACCTGCCATCATCATAAATTAAGTTATAAAATCCTACTTCGTACAATTGCTGCTCACTCGTTTAGGCGTTTTAAAAATTATGTATACTTACCTTACTTCATCCTTAGGGGTTGGTTTTTTTTAGATTAAACTTATTTAATTGTTGCAATAAGTACAGAAACCACTTAACGCTTAATTACACAAAGCAACCCTTTATCAGAATTTTTACTTCAGGGGGTTCACATCCATTTCCCGGAATAGAAAACATCCTGTATGGTGAATATTGTTCGATTAGCCAAGTATATGATGTATATGTTTAGCAAATTACTTGAAATACCATAACTCACGATGATTTAAACAGATGTCATATTTATATTTGTGCTTATGTAGACGCATGCATCTACTTAACTACGGGACATTCAATTATGGCGATGTTGATTATTTAGGGCATTTCAGGTATCGATCTTCGATCATTCAACGAACCAGAAGCTAGTGATGGAATCTTTACGGTCATAGATCATGATCGTAGTACAAGTTATATTTCATACAGTGGAACGCTTGTTAAGTTTTATTTCTGCTTGTATTCATACCCGACTCAAGGCCAATTTAAACTATGTACATACATTCTTTTATGCGTAGAGATGAACGTGGCACTGATGTCGATTAATCTGTATATATACAAATATTATAAGGAGCGTGCGAGTTTTGTGAGTTTTTGTATATGCTGAAAGTAATATCCGAAACCACAGCGTTTATTCTAAAAATTCTTTTGCTGTTTGAAATATACACAGGCTATGTAACAGGTGTATAACAATTAATTATTGTTTAAGTGGCGTCTTCAATCCTAGAGTCCGAGTCAACCTCCAAAGGGAAGGGGCAGTTTAACGACAGACCACTTCGTCTCGTTGGAGGAAATTGACTTCTTCGTGTCTGGAAATGAGCTCGCCTTCTTAAGATTGTACTGAACAATGCATGAAGCAAATACCCCAGGTCCTTCCCATTGTAGATGTTACCATTCTAGCCCTGACGATACTTGTGCAAGGTTCTTTACCTGCCTGGCTAGCTAAAATCTCCCGTTTAAGATTTAATTCTTCTTCTTCTTTGTCGTAAAGCTCGTGTTAGTGCGGTCGTGGTTATCATGACATACCATTGGGCAGATGTGATTTGCTTCACAAGCATTCGCTCTATTTGATATTTCCCTCTATTTGAGGTTAGTTTGGTGCACTCGTGCAAGGGACCGCCCACTGCCGACTTGATTGTTCGGTCCATTGCCTGGATGACCGTCCCCTGTACAACTAGGGGTTCGATGGAGATTTCCTCTCCGGGAAACGTGATCAAAGAATTTTAAAATTTTATTGTGAAATGTATTCAAGATGTTTTGCTCGTGGCCGAAAATACTTCTGCTAAGTCCTTGAACAACTATATATATACCTGATCTCCATTAATAGCCGTGACCAATAACCATTATTTGACAAGTCTGCTCATTTGCCGGCCATTAACATAAAACAATAACATCGTACGAACAGTTTTGAACAAAAAATATAATAATTTCAAGACAATTCAATATACTTACCATTAAGATGAGAGTGTCATGTTGAAACTTGATCCATCCATACTTTTTCTCGTTGAATGATAATGCTACTGTTAACGCCGATATTCGATTTCATCGCTGCATATTAACATTATTTCTTACTTTGTGTTTTCTTACTGCTGTCGTGTAAAATGTTATAACCCGATTATAATCAAAGGAATCAATTTAACGATGAGTACTTCCTTATGAGTGTTACAGCGAGATAGCACTTTTTATACTAATGAACTATTTTTTTATGGTTACAGCCGGAAAGTAGGCAGTGGAGTCACATGATCATAAGTGAGCAACAACGCTCTTGCATACCTACAAATCTAGGCGTATCATCAACACTTTATTTGGCAAGAAAGGGCTGTGGACACATTTGATAACACACACGAATGTGGTAGTTGGTCATACATTACATAAAAAAGCTTACTGTTCTATATGAGTACCTATTGTCTGAATAAAGCTAAATAAAGACCAAGGTATTCAGCCTACTAGACCAGCAACCTCGAAAAGAAACGGTAATGCCATAGTTTTGTTCGTTGCTCAGCAAAGAGAACCATGACCAGAAAAGGTTGACTTGGATATCAATATGAAATCTCTTACATCTCGTAGAACTGATTCCAATTTGTGAACTTTAAAAATAAAATTAACTAAAAACATTAATCTGAATGTTTGGTACTCTCTCCATATAATTGTAATTTTCCTTAAAACATCTTGTTTTTTTTTAATGGTAAAAAAAGTTGTTGGTGAAATCGTTCCTTTTTTAATTTAATAATATTTACAAACGACAACTGATCAATTCACGATGGGAATGAATAAACACAATTACACATTGAATTGACCCAATCATTTTTACAATATCATTTTAATTGAATGTGAAAATACAAACCGAAAACTATTCACGAAAAATATTATAGAACTAACATCGTATAAAACAGTTATCAATAAACTTTAAAATCCCATTTAAATGCATGCAAGGCAGGCCACATAAACAACGTTCGATGAAAATAGATTGGCCATGAAAAATTCATGTGATTTATTAGATTTAAGTGTGCTAACGAATAAACAGCACCGCGGGAAGTAAATAATACCTACGGGTACGCATTTGTGTGACTTGTTACAATTTATCGGGATAATAAATAACAAACAGTAGCACCGATGAACCGCTGTAACAACGTGTAAACAGCCTAACTTGGTAACATGTAATGCTAATGAGTTTTGTATGCGTCTGGATCTCGTTGTCAGGAGATACGATTGGAAATTTTAAGCATATATTATAAATTGGCTACTTAATGTCAAAGTCGCTAAGATACATGACTCTATTAAAAACAGTCATGTAGAATTGATTCAACATTCTTTGATTTAAAAACACTCTCGTTCTTTTTTAATTTATGTTTAGATATTAAATGATGAATGCAGCACATCAAGTAACAAAAAAAATATCAAATAAGGGCAGTAAACACGTTTAATTGTGTTACTGCAAGAATTTATGCAAGTGTAATGTACTTTAAAAGTTATTAAATAAGAGTAATTATTCTGCATTTGGATTAACAAAATAACAATTATAATAATGCTTTAATTAAAGTAACTTTAAAATGTGTTTTAGCGCCTAAATAAAGCTTATAGCTATATTCGGTTTTGATATTTTATTACACTGTTTTTAAAAGGCGCCACAGAAATTACCTACTAGAGTAGATGCGAGTTACTAATGTCCACCGGCGACGTTGGCTACTTACGAACTAATGGCTCGTCCGCTCATTGTCGATTACTTACATAAAAAACGTATGTATCTAATTCATTGTTATTTTCTGTAAATAAATATAAATACAATGTTATAATTATATTTTGGTATAAAATTAACGCGCAGTAGTTGTCTAGAACCTTTATCTGAGAGATGTATACATATATGTAATCTTTTTATGTTACTGGGCGTAAAAATTAACTCATGTTATGTGTATCATTAGATATAATTATTAATTATAACAGTAAATAAAGTGTTAATATATGTATTATGTAAAACATATAAAAAAATCTTTAACGTATCGACTTTGTTTAAATAAAACATGACTGTGGCTGTAGGGCAGTGTAGTTCTATTTTAAAGCGTTCATAATAGATTTACTTTACAATCATCATACTGTTAGACACAATTTAAGACTTAAATCTTTTGAATTTTATTGTTAAGGGAATTATAATTTGCTTTATCGTTTCTACTCATTAATTTGTTTTGATTATAAATTTTTGACCCAATGCTAAAAAAAAGTTGACAGATTTACTTTTGCTAATTATAAAAAAAAAAAAATTCAGAAGTTTTTAAAGTTTCAACTCCTAAGGATGATGAAACGGAATGAAAATATTTGTTTGAACGCATATGTAAATTGATATATACACACATAGAATTGAACAATTATACAAAGTCTGATTAAGAACCACGAGTAAAAGAGTAGGTGTACGAGAGGGTATATTGGTGTGTATAATTTCTTACTTATAATTTCAAAATTCATATTTTGTCATACCAATCTAAATTCATTTTTCTGGCAACATCTAATTTCCTGTAGTCATTGAATTCGATAATAATAAAAATACTCTTCAGAATAGGTGAATTGATATTCGTTTAAGAATTTTTCAAAATTAACTTGGTACAATTTCCATGTAGTAGCTGGTAGTAAAAACTTTAGATTTTGGATAGAGTTTATTTTTAGAAATTTAAGTTTTACGTGACGAACAAATCATCTTTGTAAATTATTTAAGTAAAAAGAATACGGAGTTATTCAAACTAAATAATTTGCTCAATATCAGGAAAGCGCCTTACTATCTATGGATAAATTGTTAAACATTTGATCTTCTGCATGCACATATTCGTAGGCGCACGCCGGACTATGTTTTTAAAAGATTACAAGTGACAGAAAATAGATAGCATGGTATATTCATAATAAACTAAATACTGATGTATACAATACAAAGAAAAATAAAGTATTTTAATTAAATACATTACATCATACATAACATTAATAAGTATAAAATAAAAACAATAGAAGTTGAATAATGTTTTATTGATTCAAACGAAAAATATTGTAAAATGAAATAAAAATGTATATTTTAATGTTGGTCACCTTAGCCTAGGCACGCGACAGGAGGTATCAAGACTCGACGCATTGACAGGTTTCCTAAACGGGAATGAGATGTGGTCAAGAATGCTACAAGTATTATAAATAAACGCTACGAATCACATGTCACCTTGCAACAATTTTGAGACTAATAGTCTCAAATTACTTAAGATATTTATTTAAATGGAACCTTTTAAATTATTACAACCTTAATTGTTTTCAGTATTGCATGAACTGTCTGAAATAGCAATGGACTGGGCATATAGATCGAAAGGCCAGTATCCGGTGAAAAAGAAATATGTTCGTACTTCAACTATGCCCTGAAAAATTATCTATTAACAATTACTTATAACAAGGTGGTATGATGACCTAAAATAACAAGTGATACCTATGGCGTGGACGGCTGGTTTGTGAAGGAGGAAGGAGGAAATCCGAAATTTATCCGCGTGATAAATTAAGGCCTTCATCGCTCTTATTATATGAAAAACTCAAGCTTAACAGTGATATACATGTACAGTATACTTCCAAAAATTGATGAGTAGACGAAAAATATAATGATATAAAATGCTGATTTCTTCGATAAAAATCCCTCATATTGCGAAGGTATTAAGCATTCGTAATGAAAACACTTCGACTAATAAATACCTACAATGCTTGATTGATATACAATAGGGGTGTCGTATCGAGGTAATTTTTACAAAACGTTTTTACGCAAAAAAGTAAAGTAAATGCCTTCATGAACAAATAAATTAATTTTTCATTTATTAATGATGTAATTGATATAATTATAATATAATAATATATGTTTGATCGTGGAAAGGTGTTTTTTGGAAAGCAGGAACGGTCAGTCAATTCAAATCCAACACAAAAGCTCATTCAATTGACCTTTGGACCCACTTTATCATTATAAACCAGTAATAAATAATATCTACTGTAATAATTATATTGATTTACAATAAATTTGACATATTTTGAATTAAATATTCTTGAAACTATAGCATTATTTACGTTCACTTATTTATCAGCATTACAAATTATTAATGATCTAAAAAACTAACGTTATTAATAATAGGAACAAAAATTAAATAAAGGCCAACAGTTCTGCTACGACTTGGTGAAGCTTCTGAAAATTTATTAACCTTGTTTGCATTGAATTTGAGAATCGCGCTAGGCCTAGCATAATGTTGAATTCACTCACTTTAAATGCGGTGTCAAGATGTGAAAAGGTCTCTGGCGTTATTTATTGCGACACCCATTGTCTACGTCATTCACCACCATACAAGTGAGAATTTGCTCGCGTTTTAACTCCATATGTATTTATCTACTTCTTTATGTACCAAGAATACAATGGTGACGTCCATAGAAGGTGATACTTGATACTAAATGTAAGAGTACTTTATTGAACGATGGTACTCGTATTGTCTCACTCAAGCCCGGCCTTGAGAAGAGCAGAACGTAATGGTAGAACCAATACAGGTAATTTACGAGTTCGATCACCAACATAAATGTTTGATTTGTGCCAATTGGTAGAAACCCAACCTTATGTACGTATTACACACAGTAATTACAAATTGTATAAGACATATGAAGTATGGGCTATGGCTACGCCATATATTGATATACTATGACGTATACAATGATTATGTGACCACTATTTGCTTTCGTGTTTTGAAATATAGGTAAAGTTCTGGTCGTCATTCACCATCATTAAACTTTCGGAGAAGATTTGGGATAGTATAAGAACTTTCGAAATTAACTTCGCCACTAATTCACTTTTACATCATAGAGTACTCTGCATGGGTATTGTACATCGTCGCAAAATAGTTAAACTTCATGTTAAAAATACTCTGATATTTTTTTAAACAAGAGTAACATTCACACTTTTAATCAAATATCAAGAATCAAATTTTTAAAAGTAAAATTCCGTATGTGTTATCCGGACTTGTACTGTTGTTAATTTAAAACCCCTGTTAAAGATATTTTATCGATAAAAGTTACATATAACACATTATAAACTGGAAAATATTTCGGGGTGTAAGCATTATAAAGTTTTATGCGTATTACAAATTAATAATTACTTACTTCGGTGAAGAAAAAACATCGTGAGGAAACCAGCATACCTGAAAGTTCTCCATAATGTTCTGAAAGGTATGTGAAGTCAGCATGGCATTGCGAATTGTCGCACTTGGCCAGTATAGCGAACTATGTTCTTAACCCCTCTCATTGTAAGACAAGACCCGAACCCAGTATTCGGACAATTTGGGTGGTAATGAAATTGATGGTGATGAAGTGTTATGTGTAACTGAGTCGTAAAATTTTCTCCCTGTGAGTTTCTTCTACTTCTCACGCGCGTAGTACCTAAGGATGCTTTGGAGCTATGTAGTGTGACATTTTAAACGTTTTCATTTCATTTCAGTACTTATTTTAAATTAATACTTAATTCATTTATTCATACACCGCTAATACTTAGAATATTTAACATACTATACATACACACAAATTTTCCACACGTTTTAAAAATGCAATGATAAAACCCATCGACAAGGGTCGGGTAAGAGACTGTGTCAATAATAATAGACCTATTTTTATACTGTCAAATTTATCCAAGATCCTAGAACGTATCATGAACTTCCGCCTTGATAATTTTCTAGAGACAAAGAAGCTCCTTTCTCCAACACAGCAAGGCTTTCGCCGAAATAAATCCACGAGTGATGCTGTGACTGCCCTTGTGAACTCAGTAATTGGCAGTCTTGATGAAAGGAGTAAATGCCTAACAGTATTTCTTGATCTAAAAAAGCATTTAACATAGTTTAGATCCCACTTAAAGCAGCAGTTTTAAAGCAGCTGGAAAGACTTGGAGTGAGTGTTGTACCCCTAAATCCCTTCAAAGACTATTTAATACATAGCAAGCAGCGTGTCCAAATTGACAACCAGCGACGCGTTAAATACGCGACGAATAGCAGTGACGAGTTAATTACGGAGTACGGTATTCCTCAGGGTAGTATAGTTGGACCAACTCTATTTTTGATTTATGTAAATGATCTTTATCAACTACAACTCCGTGGTGAAAAAATATAACAGCAATCAGTACCTAATAGTTTTACAAACTGGTTCAAATTGTAAATCTTACCGCGGGAGGGTCCTGGTGACCTGTAATACAGGTTTTTTTCTAACCCACATCAGGCACCAAACTAAAATATAACCAAAAATACTTATTTAAATAAATTGTTATCTTTGTGAGAGAAAATAAAGAAAATGATTATTATTATTATAATGAGTTATAATCACAAACTATATAACACGTAGTATATGAGTATATAGCCAATAAATACGCGTTGTCGCTAGCGTTAAACTAACATTGTATCTCCTGTAACTACTCTAATCGTGTATCTAAAGTAGAGAAAAGCTTTGCTGATCCTAAGGGTAAACATGGTTGAAAAAAAGATTAAACAGCTAGAAATCCCAATTACTAAGTAAATTCACAATTAAAACCTGATGACAAAGCAATTACAAATTAAGACTCTGTAATCCAGTGGTAGTATTAAGTATGTGTTATTTATAAATAATTTAAAAATAATCTTGGGTCATAATGATGGTTACTTGTGTATCCATAGGGAACAGGAAATTCAAGTAGAGAAATATGTGTGTGTGAGCGTTTATTTATTACTTGAAAATATACATAGAAACAACTCCGCTCGTAATAAAATATGAATTTATTTCGACTAAGTATTCAAATAATGGCTCGTTAATTTGAATGCTATACAACCTAAGGAGATAAATAAGTTTTGACGTGATATTAAATACTCATGTGTAATTACAATGCGATATGCTGCCGAGAAATTTGTAGCTACCGTAAAAATCAATTAATGGAACATGTTTAAGGTGGAGCCGTGCGTTCCCAGTTACTCTTTTGTACGTATCTAAACGTGTTAAAAGTATTCCATGTCATTTTTCTTTCATTTTATCCAATTAACATTGCGGTAAACATAATTAAAAATTTAAATAATTAAAGGTTCAAGAATAGCAACCGCAAAACGGGCATGAAGTAATTGATTCTCGTTTTGTTAGTGGGCGTTATTTTTACATCTTTACCATTACCATTGTCGTAAATCACTGTATCTAATTTAAATCTATGCTGTAATTTTGAAATTAAAAAATTACTAGTACTAGTAAAGTACTTTATTTGATAATACCTAGTCAAAGAAATAGAAAACAGACAAGATGTAATAGATCTTTAATTCTATATTGGTAAATCGATCAAAGTCGAATCGAATAATCGATTCCCGGCTACTTACAATTTGGGAATCTTGAAGAGGAAAGTGAATAGGCTTTTATAAGTTAGTGCGTTCAACATCTTAAACTTCATTACCTTCATCATCAGGTGGGATTGTTATTAAGGGTTAACTTATTCTTTGTAAAAACAAAAGTCGTATAGAGTAATAGCACGAAGAGAATACTTTTAAAAACTGAGATGAAGTGTTATATTTATACAACAAGTGTCACGAATTACAGCTGCACCCATAGTTACCGTAGAGTCTGCACAATGTACAATTACTTAACGATGACAATATCCGAAAATTACAAAATTAGTGACAAAATGTTAAAGAGGCATAACTTATTTAATGTCATTTGTCATACCCAAATATATATTTTGATGTTTTCGAATTTCGTTATCGTTAAAAAGGAACATTGTCTACAGGCTCTTTATAGCGAAACTAAAATTTTGTATAAGCAGAATTTTTTCTGTTTGAAATTAAATCTTACATGACAAGGACCAGGTTCAAATTTTGCACACACCTCTGACCTACTAAATTATATAGATATGTAATGGAAAATAAATTATCACTGGTGAATGAAATTTGATTCCCTTTGTAAAGCCCTCCGTACGTAAACAGCAACAAGCATAGGTCTAATATATTATTCGGAGACGTTAAATAAATAAACAAATCCACATTACGCAATCTTTTACACAAGGCATTGATGATTTTCAACTAGAAAACATTTTGTTATTATCGAAACTCATTTATTATATCACAAAGTCTCTAAACTCAAAAAATCTAAAAAATAACAGAATAATCTTACTATTGAGATACTTGCTCTTTAAACATCTAAATATATAATAAATATTGTAGTTAATTATTATTATTATTTTGTTTTATATATAATTCGTAAGTTGCTCGTTTTTATATTTATATATCAATAGTGTTTGTTATTATAATAGATTTTGTACCGTTGTAATAAACAATAAATAATTTAAATTAAATGAAGTTTTAAATGACCAACTATATCAGAGCCTAAAACAATTTAAATAATTTTAACGCTATCTGTAATCAGAACACTAATCGACTGACGATATGCTGCCGCATATATTTTTTACTTAGAGCGATAGCTTATAATTTGATTTCAATTCCAAATAAGCGCTAAATTTATTCTAATTATACCATGGTATGTTTATTTCCGATTGAAAGATTCAAACGCTTTCAATTCACGATACATCGTGGTAGACTGCCCTAATTTGTGCGTTAATTTTGAGGCAGCTACATAAAGAATATATTTCTTTCTTGCTTTGATCTTAAAACTAATCAAGGATTAAATCGGCAGTCGCAAAAAATCGAATTTGCGATGATTAGAAAGCAGATGTCCTCGCTAATGAGCACCTAATATTAGAAATGTTTGAAGCCCGGGAAAAAACAACACGTTGATACACATTCTAAATTATCCAATGGTAATTGGAAACACAGATTATTACGTAAAAATTTATATATTTAAAATAAATATTGTAATATTTAGTACTATAGTTACTTTGTGCTCAACCAGTTTTTATTTAAATGGGTCGTACTATGGAAGTAAAACGTATCATAATAATTATAATAGCTCTTGTAAAAGTTATTATTTCAATGTTGATTATTTGATAAAAGTTACTTTATACAATTCCACTTGAGATATATCAATAAAACCACGATTTGGATTGAAGATTATACATCACCGATTCTCGGTTATAAACGAGGTGTTTTATCTTAGTCAAGTTTAATTTGAATATTTTAATAGTTCACAATTTAAAAAACACATTAAAATATGACGATCTCAAATATTGATACATGTATTAAATGGGCAATTGTATGTAGCCTGGCAGTATCCATTATATCGCTACAAACAATAAAGCAGTCTGCCTGTCTGTCTGACCGTGATAATCTGTAGTATTCGACGTAAAAGATTTAGGTGTACAATTTGTTAATCTTTAGTGTAATATTAGTAAACTATGGTAATAATGGTCGAGCAAATAGCAAATAGTCTACACATTTGAAAAAATTCCTATCCATCACAGACCACTATATTATAACAACATGCAAATATATCTGTAAAGATATTAGGAGCAGCAGGATTAAAGTCTGACCGCAGTGTAAATTAGATTATCATTACCCTATGTACAAGAAATTACTATCTAAATGAATCAGTTTCACTCTCAACCACCACATCATTTCCTTGGTAGGTTATTTGAACCACTTACGTAATCTAAGAACGGTAAGTCGATGTGCATAAGTAACGAACACAGTATCACAACCCATAACTGTCTGTCTTGTTGGCTCAGGTTGCATATGCGATTGCATATGCAAAAACCCTCTCGGATGAGGCGGTGGCCCAGGGCGGGGTGATGTTGGCTATTTCGCTCAATATAGCAAACGCCTTCAACTCCCTGCCATGGGCTAGCATTAGGGAGGCACTAAAGTTCCATAGAGTGCCTCTCTACCTCAGCCGGATTGTGGGGGACTATCTCTCTAATAGGTACATATCGTACCCGGTACGTGGAGGACACACACTCAGAAGAGAAATGACGTGCGGTGTCCCACAGGGCTCGGTTCTCAGGCCGCTCCTGTGGAACATCAGATACGACTGGGTGTTGCGGGGTTATCTCCCCCCAGGAACCACCGTGATCTGTTACGCGGATGACACGCTGGTCACGGTCCGGGGGGGATACTTATGAGAAAACTGCCTGTCTTGCCACGGAGACGGTGGCATTGGTGGTCGGCAAAATTGAGACTCTGGGACTCCAATTGGCGTGCAATAAAACAGAGGTAATTTGTTTTCACGGGCCGAGAAGGGCGCCGCCACGGGGGTCCCATATAATAGTCGGTGATACCCGAGTCGAGGTTGGGTCAAATATGAAGTATCTGGGACTCATCCTCGACAGCCGCTGGAACTTCCGCGAGCACTTCACTCGCCTGGCTCCTCGGGTAATGGGGGCAGCCGTTGCTCTAAAGCGACTGCTGCCTAATCTCGGGGGGCCCAGCATGAGTAGCCGTCGCCTATACATGGGTATGGTGCGATCCATGGCCCTATACGGGGCTCCTGTTTGGGCGGAGGCCCTGACAAAAGTAAATATCACCCTCTTAAAAAGACCACAGAGGGTGATGACTGTCGGGGTCATCCGTGGGTATCGCACCATCTCGTATGAGGCGGCGTGCTTACTGGCGGGGTGTCCTCCTTGGGATCTGGAGGCCGAGGCGTTTGCATCGTTGTACCAGTGGCGCTCAGGCCTCCGGCTACGGGAGGAACACCCAACGCCGAGAGAGATAGAAGTGCGGAAGTCCCACGCTCGACAGTCCATAGTTAGGAAATGGAAGGAGAGACTGGCCGAACCCAAGGCCGGCTTCTGGACTGTAGAGGCTGTCCGTCCAGTCTTAGAGAGCTGGATGGACAGGCGGCATGGGTCACTGACCTTCCGGCTCGTACAGGTGCTCTCCGGACATGGATGTTTCGGAAAGTACCTGTGCAGAATAGCCGGAAGAGAGCCAACCAACCAGTGCCACCATTGTAGCTGCGACGAGGACACGGCGCAGCACACTTTGGAGCTGTGCCCAGCATGGGACAGTCAGCGCCGTGAACTCGTCGCTGCAATGGGGGACGACCTCTCGCTCGTGGCTTTGGTGAAAGCTATGGTGGAGAGCGAGAGGTCGTGGAAACTTGGAGTGTCCTTCTGCGAAGAAGTCATGTCGCAGAAGGAGGCTGCGGAGAGGGAGAGAGAAAAATCTTCTGACCTCCAAATCCGCAGCCGGCGAACCGGGCGTAGGAGAAGAGGCACCCACGCCTATCCCCATCTCCAACCCCCATAACAGAGGCTATGGCGTAGAATACGGGGGTGTCCTGTGCCAAACCGACAAGCCTCGAGGTGATGCGCACGGTGTTCCCGCGTGCACCTCAAAGACAGAGGGATGATGCAGCTCCAGAGTCATCCCGAACAGAGACGGGCTCTGTAGAAGAAACAAACGCCGTCGGGACCGCGTAAGAATGCGAAAGCGTACCCGCAGTCCCGACGAAGGGCGTTCAGAGGAACACGTGGGGTTTTAGCCGGTACGAGTTCGGCATATCCTCTTTCAGTCGCCCCCGAGACGGAGAGGAACCCATGAGGGTTTCCCCACGTAAAAAAAAAAAAAGTTTTCCTTCACATGATCAAGTGAAAACCTTTAATACGTTCATAAGATTGGAAAATTAGAGGCGCTTGCAGGATTCGAACTCAGGTTCTCCGCGGTTCTGCAATATTTAAACTAGGCGAATACTGATTTCACTATTGTGGCTTGATATAACAATAATTTTATTCTATTCTATCCAGATAGATACATTTCTTTTTTTTTTTTTCTCTTTATTTAGGTCAACAAACAGAACACAACAAAAATACTTGACGACTATTACCATGAACAACACGATAAGCCGTGTGCCAACATCGCTAACCACATTTTACTAAAATATGTAACTGAAAGTGGTTGTGTCTAAAGAAAGAAGTAAATAAATGTGTATAAATGTGATGCGTTTGTACTCGTATAATGGGGTGTCATTGTGTAATCCCTTGCTTTATAAGATTTTTGATATTTCCTAGAGGACAGCTTAGAATGTCTATGCAGCTGAAATTAACATTATAATTATGAGTTAATTGATACATTGGTGAGCGCTTGCCAGCGTTAGTGCAACATTTCACGACAGCAAAAGGTGGTTGATGTCTACAAGTATGAGTGCATCTGGGTACATTATAACTAATTTTGTTACTAAGAGGTATACAGTCATACCTTCCATGACATATGTCATAAAGTAATTGAGCATTAAGCTGAATACGTCTAGATTTAAGTGTGTGTATATTGTACTTCCTTAGAAGATATTGATAAGAGAGATAGCTATTATTAAATTTGTAATTAACATATCTTAAAAATTTCTTTTGCACTGATTCGATCGCCTCAATGTAGTTATTGTAGTAAGGATTCCATACAGATACAGCGTATTCTAACTGAGATCGGATAAGAGACTTATAGATGTAGATAAGGGTTGATGATCTGGTGAACTTTGAACAAGTACGCGTTACAAATCCATACATTTTATAGGCCCTGTTCACTATGTTTTCAATATGAGAATCAAGAATTTCACTACTATTTGTCCATGATATTTTTAAGTAAAGTTCCTAATTGAATGGAGACACTCAATTCTCTATCGTTTCTTCCACAGAAACTCTTCTTAGGACTCCCTTAAACTATAATTTGTTTAAGGACAATTTTTTGTGCCAGCGACATTTTTATCTCTCACTTCCAGAGACTATCCAATGCGCATTATCGTTTCAACTTTTAAGTGGCTCTAATGTCTTTCCTCGTAAAAGAGAAGGCCTACAGGGTATCAACTGTTTAATGTAACATTACAAACGTATACGAAAAAGTATCATTTGAAACTTATGTTGCCGTGGACATTATATATTTCAACTGTAACATTTTTTTTTATACCGATATTCGACCCATGTCACTGAGTCAACAAATTGGTATTAAAAACATAAATCGTGAGTATCCTTTACAGTTACAACAAGTAGAAGTGGTTCAATATTTCCAACGCCGTCTTCTGTAAAAGACGTAACCTGATTAAATGGTATCGCGGTTGATTAACAAAGTGACCACTTTCATTATTTGTTGCGGATGACTTATTGCGGTTAGAAAAACCTCGTCCGTCTGTCAATGCAGGTGTGTTTATACGAGTACTGAACGAGCCCCGCCTTGCATATTGTTTCCGGACGATTACCCCACCGAGTAATTACACACTGTAATTTAGGCAATACCGTACAATTTCATTCTGAAGTGTAAGGGTCTTGTTAATCGCTATATGCAACACAAGGTCACACTGGATATAAACGTGTCTTAAATATTTGTTATATATTTATACTATACATAATAATTTTAGTAAACATCTACATATATAATATATTTATTTATTTAACACCTACTGCAACATCCCAGTTTCCTACCTTCACAACGCATTGTGATCTAATGAAGATTCTAGTGAGGTATGTGGATTTTTAATTATTTTTTGAAACTTTATTTTTATTCTACTTCACTGATTGATACATTTAGAAAGGTTACAGAATTACCGTGTGGGTTGGCGTCACGATCGTACTTTACTCCAATCATTATTATTATTTATCATTAATCATTATTATTATTATACCATAGTGTTCTTTAGCAACCAAGGCTATATCGCCTCGTGCCATAAGGTGCGATTGTAATCAAATGTTGACTTAGTTAATTAAAAGAAATGCAATAAGTAAAAACATCAAGGACTTATTTATAATGTTGAATAATTTTTTTTTAGTTAATTATATTTCTTAGAATAACAATATATTAATTGAATTATTTAAAATTGTAATCATGTTTCGGACATTATATGTGAGTGAGCTAATTTAAAAGCTTGTATCCAAAAGCTAGACTTAAATAATTTCACACTGTTAAACTTCCAGATTCTTGGATTCTGGATAATTTTAATTCAGCTTATATTATGTATTCGTTATTATACATTTATCGATATCTTATTTCTCTTTAAAATATAAAATAATAATGATTATTATTATATCATTCACTCAGTTTCACTCTCGCAATATAATTATACAATACAACTCGTAACAAATAATACAATAAAAATAATGTATAGTATTGCAACCGACATAAACGTATAGGTTCAAATTCTACACAGGACAAATCTATAACCTAGAGCGGAAAATAAACATTTATCTTACATAAATCTGACTCAGCCAAAAATCGAACACTGGGCTGTTCATTCAGCAGACAGTTTCATTTATTACCAAGTAACGTAGTGTCAAGTTTAATTACTTGACGAATGTCCTATCAACCAGTGAATATACCAGTGAACCTTAATAATTCACTTATTTCACTTTCGAAAATGAAATGCCAACTATAAATATCTAGTCAAAACAAGTTTTGTCAAAATCGTACATTGACCTGAATTTTTTTATTCATTATAATATGACCTTGCTCTATAATTACAAAACTTTTACCATTAATACATACACATTCAAGATTATTTCACAATATAGGTAATTTGTTATACAGTTTTGAAAATGTGATTTATCTTGTGAAGAATAAACGACGAAAAAACTACTCGGGATTCTTTTAAAACAACGTATAACAATGACATATTAACGTCCTAATTAGCACAGTGCCTTTTGGTAGCGCTAGAATCCTTCGCTTGGCAGGCAACTATCACTCACTTGGTCACTAGTAACTAAGCTAAAGATTATTATAGAAATTGCTATCGATGTTATCTAACATGTTTACAAACCCTAACCATGAACACACGCTTTCCCACGCGTCACAATTTTATGTTATAACGGAAGACTGTAATTAATGCTCTGACATGAATTTTAACTACATACATAAGATGGCCATGAGAATGACAAGTTGATTTTGAAATGGTTTTCTGATCCGATTTATCGCTGGGTATTTTATGTTATTTAAATGCTTTACTTTGATAATTGATCTTTACATAATATGATAAATAAGTTACGTAGCTAGGCCTCTCTAATTTATTCTAAGTATATGATTTTGAAGAAATTGCACCGTATTATTGTATGGGTTGCGTTAGGTTAGTTCAAAATAAAATTTTAAATACGTTATAATTTTAAGTTAGATTGTCAATGGAGATTAGGAATTTTAATTTGCCGGAAACTACATTTTTTCAGTGATAATAGTAGTGAGCTAAATATGTCAAACTGAAATATAATTCACCTGGTATATAGATTTCCGTAAGATAAATGTCTGCAGGAACATTTAAACATTTAAAACTTTTAATTCCCTTGTAAATTTTGTTGAATTTATTTGTTTAACCTGTTTACTTTTTTATTTTTATTTTACGCTCAGTAGTTTTGGAAATAAATGAAAAAATGACTAAATAAATAAATAACTTGTAATTTTGTTGGAAATGTCTTTTACACATATAAATTTCAAGTTACATCTTAAATAATAATTGTCTGTGTCCCTCTTAAAACCGATTTTATTTAATATGATGAACAACGTATTTAATGTTTTTTTTTATTTAACCCCAAAAATTAGTCCTCCTTATTTTACTTACGACCTACGGTACGGTAAATATTAACTTCTAGATGATATCGATACTGCACCTGACTTAAATTTTAAGACCTAGAAATTAATAACAAATTACTAAAGATCGCGTTACTCTGGAACTAAAGCGCCAAGCGTAAAGTGTCTGGTTAGCTATGAATGCCACTGGCATACTGTAACATGACATTGATATGCAGAAAATAGCACAGACATTTGGAGAACGCTTCAATTATTCGTTTCCAAATGTGAGCGGCAACACATACATACATAAATGAGGTAAAATTGAGGCTTACCAAAGAGGTAGTAAGTCTCGATTGAAAAGCTTAATGATATGCAAGCTGAATGTTATTGCATGCTGATTGCTTTGTTGACTTGAGCCTCCCAGTATCTGAAATAAGCCAGAAGAGCAGCGTTGGTCATGGAGGAAATCATTTTAGGAGCTCCGTTTTTAATATCGTTGCATCACCTTCGAAAGCCAGTTCAGTCGGAAGCATACATCTTTTATACCACTATAGAAATACCACCGTCCCACTGAACTTTCTAGCAATAAGGGCTGTAAAATTTATTTGACTAACTTTATTTAAAACAAGTAATATAATAAAAATTAGTCAGCACCTACTTAGGTAATAAAAATAATTTATTACTAAACAAGCCAATTGAGTTTGTATATGAAACACAGTGACGTCTATTTTTCTTGCATTTAACTGTCTTGTTACGTCGTGATAATGTTCACTACTAATTTTTTTTTTTATAGATAAATTATAGAGGGCGCAGAAACTTTATGATTCAACTTGTCATTTTACTGTGTTTAATATAAAAAATTAATTATCAATTAATTAATATTTGAAAAAGAAAACAGTACATCAGGTGTCATCCAGTACAAGTTTAAAAAAAATGTATTTCAACGTGACTGAACGAATAAAAAGTATTTTATTAACAATTAAAATTTTGAACAAGATATATAAATATAATTATTGGCAGAGTGTAAAGTAATAGTAGAAATTGAAGAATATTACTTTACAAGCCAATTTCATTTTTCATTAATAAAAATTAATTTACACAGTCAAGCAACATTAGTGCTGCTTGTGTAATGTACATACTTCCTCACGTCAAATTCATTGTTCAATCGGAAATTAGCGACAGGTTAATGATTAATATTTAGTGTGTATGATAAGTAAATGTGTTATTATATTGACAGGAACAATAATGTAGCACCCGACCTATGTAATAATGTCTTTAAGGACAATGGGCCACGTATTTTGTTGTTATGGTAAATTTAGTAAGGTTAACACTATTTGTATCAAAGTGGGAAATTAGAGCTTAGAGCGTGTTCTGTCTGTCATCTTGACAGATATCTGTGTGTGTTATTTTGTGAAGAAAATTATATAGAGTTCTCTGCACTGTATTTTGATATATATTAAAATGTAAATAGCCATAACCTTAAAATATATTGTTTATTAAAAAGTTTCATAAATAAACTTTAAAAAAAGTTATTATCAATATTGGAACAGTGTATATGTAACTATTTATTTTATAATCTGGGACGTTGAGTTCATAAAAGTGATTGCAATAAATTAAATTAATTCATATATTTTACTAATTGTTATAAAAAACCATTATATCATTGATTCGAACTCTTGTGAGATATTGATTGAAATTGGAAGTTTCCAAGTATTTCACTAGCCATCGAAACTGCAAAATCAATCGTCCACCTAATTTCAGACACCCACTGAGCTCTAAAAGTTATTAACTGTAAGTATTATAAAATAAAAATAAAATACTACTACTTCAGCGCATTGTGCGATATTCATAGCAGGACGATAAAGTACTTTGATGATAATCAACGATTTAGAAACAAGTACTCGATGAGATAAACCATGGTTAAGTGGTAAAACTGCTTTTCTATACAATATCTAGGCGTCCATGACTTACTTGTTATGATTAATAAGCGATGTTTTACGGCTCAACAAATTTCCGTGTTTTACGGAATACTAAGTTTTCAATTCTGATTGTTAACGCTTGCGTTACTAAAATAAAATAAACGCATATCTTATAAAAATGCTAGCATTGTTTGAGTACCCATCCAGAAGATCTTTATTTTTATGTACACTCTTGAAAACGTATAGTATTTATAGTTTTCAGGCTTACAACCTGTCAGTCTAACTACATAAGGCTACTTTAGCATTGAATTTGCAATGACCGATCTAAACATACATACTTTCGATAACGTTCCCTTGAATGTGGATCGCATTAATGATTTTTTTCATTATTTAGCAATTTTTATAATTCGGACGATGTGCTTCCCGACGACTGGCTTTTGTCAAAATTTACACCATTACCAAAAAAGCTAATGCTAAATACTGCGAAGAACATAGAATGATCAGTATCATAAACCATTTTTTTTCAAAACAGGACTTACAAAATTACTGAGGAATATATAGGGGAAACACAGTTTGGGTTCAGAGCGGGGTTGGGCACTAAAGATGGTCTGGTAGCAATCCAAATATTAGCTCAGCGTTGCATAGTTTATATGTGTTTTATAGATTTTGAGAAAGCATTTGATTTTAAAATAAATTTGAATAGATAAAAAGAGTTTGACATCTATAAAGAATTTATATTGGAAACAAAACGCAAGGATAATAATTAATAACAAATTGACTAAAAAGGTTAAAATAGAAAAGGGAGTGAGACAAGGTTGTATCCTTTCCCCTGTCTGTTTAGCGTATACACGGAAACTATTTTCAAAAAAGCTTTCGAAGATCTTGATTTGGGCATTCGGGTAAATGGTAAACTGATCCAGAACATTCGTTATGCAGATGATACCGTCCTTTTGGCAGAAAGCCTAAATGACCTTCAAATTATTCTTCAAAAATTTCATCTGGGACTATTGGAATATGGACTCAAAATTAACACAACTAAGACAAAATTCATGATTGTTGGTAAACATTTAAATTCGTCAGGAAATTTGCGATTGGGAAATGATTCTATAGAGTTAACAAATACAAATATCTGGGCTGTTGGTTAAATGAGGACTGGGAACCGGATCATGGAATTAGAATAAGAATTGAAATCGCCAGAAACAACTTTCAGAACATGAGGAAACTATTGACTAACAGAAAAATTAGTTTAAAACTACGGTGGAGACTAGTTAAATGTTCCAATTCTTATGTATGGTTCCGAAGGTTGGACACTGAAAAAGAAGTAAATTGATAAACTAACGGCTTTTGAAATATGGACCTACAGAAGAATTCTTAAAATTAAATGGACAAGTAGAATATCGAATGTCACTGTTCTACCCCTTTCTTGGAATCACTATAGACTCACGACTACAATGGAGTCCTCATATTGATATCTTGTCAGGGAAACTTAGTTCTGTTGCCTACGCTGTTATGAAAGTGAGGCTCTTAACGGACGTAGAAACAGCAAGATTAGTTTATTTTAGTTACTTGCACAGTGTGAGGTGATGGGAGTTTATATATTAATCCTAAAATATTTAAAATAGCGTCACGCTATTCAATCAAAATCTATATTTTGAACTTTACTATATGACTCATGTTTCACATTCATATGATTGTAGATATACCTACGCGTAATAATAATTACCGAGTTCAGGTCAATGACAGCATATCAGCTGTAAAGGATCGTATCATGCTTCTGAATGTAATGGTTGGTACCGTCAACATAAATAAAATCTTTTAAACATTATATTTTCTGTGAAAACTTAGACATATAAGTAGGTACATATATTGCTACACGGCTTAAATTAAATTTTTATTTTTACTTATCAATGTTTTTGTTTTTGAAGTCTGTTTTTCCGGTTTATTTAGTTTTAATCGATTCAGTAATCAGCCTAATCAATCATCGTAAAATTAACCAATTTATTGACAATTTTTTTAGGTGATTTTTTTATCTATTGAAGGGAAAAAATTATATTGATACAAAATCACATAAAAATACACAGCTACTTAATATAAATACGTTCGTCATTAGGTTATCAATTGTAACTTAAACGGACATAAAATTGATAATCCAATTACGGACGTAATAGCGTAAAAACTCATACGACCAGTACACTCTTTTTTCATCCACTTTATCTCCCAAAATACTCAATCTAATAAAACACAATATATAAGTTTGTATTCATAATTTACAATAAAACAATTATTTTCTTAAGTTCATGTTAACGTTACATGCGTGACACGAATTCTCAGCTTGATTGAATTTCAGAGTATCATTACTACGAGTTAAGTAACAATATATTTTCGTAGAATCTCAGCTTTTCTAACACATTTTCCAGTTCAATACTACGTCGCAACGTATCGCGAAATTGAATATTTCTTATTACTATTATTTATGAGCTTACACTCAAATTCTACTACTATTATTGTACATGAGAATTAAATACCTATCCCAACAAAATGTTTACTAATATTGTAACGAGATAGAACACATTATGTCGGTTTGTGTGTATTCGCAATCTCCGGAATTACGGTACTAAAATTTTTTTACCATTTGATATGTATTAATTAAGTTATTCCTGATGGACATAAGCTATAAGCGAGTCACTAGTGTATACTAATAGTATAAAGAGAGAGCACGAATTTTATGAGTGTGTTTTACAAATACTCATGAGCCGAGAACAAACATTTATCCCCACTCTGTAGGCAGACAGCGTCCTAAACAACTTTGCTACGGAGACGTGATATGTAAATTGCAGAGACGTGCGTAATCTCAATAGATTACGATCGACATCGATTCTGAATAGGTTAAGTATGTTACATCAATACGTAAGTATATACTAGGGATGTTATGGAGCTCCATAATTGTAACTGAAACTATCGGATATCCGAAACAAAAATATATCCGAAACCGTAACTGAATCCGATAAAAAAGTTTTGAACAATTTCGGATAGCGCCAGTCTAAATGAAACACCTTATGCCTGATTTTTGCCAGCCGAACTTATATACTAGCAGTGTCGGTCTCATTTTTAGATTGTTTTTTAAGGCTATTGTCGTATACCAAAAATACCTAGCAGAAAGTCAAACTGTTACCTAGTAAATACATTGTATGTATATTTTTTAAAGTTCTTAAGCCATCTAATATCCGTAACCGTTACTGAATCCGGTAAAGTATTATTCATATATCCGTATACGTATACAGATCCGAAATTTCATATCCATTACATCCCTAGTATACGTACGCAATATTTTTATTATATTTATAGATTGGTAATACAAATAACTATTTATATTAGTCGAAACTACCATTAATCGAAAAACCCCCATCATCATCCCCACTACCCTAATGATAAGATTTATTTTTAACTTCGACGTGTATATAAACAAATATATCAACACACAAAATATAGCAACGGAAAGGAAAAACTGTCATTTCTAGCCTGACCATCGACCGATAAATATTGGACTTTAATAAGTTGTTTTAAGTATTTGTAAATATAATAAAAAAACAAGGTCAATATATGTTTCTCTCCACGGGATAGTCTATTCTACGATTTTGACTCGTTTTTAGCAGTAAATATAATGATTAACATGAAAGGTTTATATGTACGTGATTAAACATGAAAAAATCGCTTGATAAAAACGTGGAACAATAATTTAGGGTAGGGTGGGTCACTATTTGCGAACTTAAAACGGAATGAAAATACCATACCATATACCATACCATACCATACCAAAATACCAAATATCAATCTATTTTACTTTACTCCTTAATTTAACGGTCCAACTAAAGTCTGCCACTTTAGTATACACATTATAGATCACATTTTAGATAGATCCACATTATAGATAGATTAACCATTTTAAAATACAAAAAAAAGACATCTCATTCATAATTTTCCCAAACTGTTTGCTCTAAAGCTACGTAATCCTTCCTGTATCACGTCCACTATGCAGTTATGTGCTGCAATAAGTGCCGCGGTTAGTAATACGTTACTTACTCCTCATTCAAGAGTAATTATTGTGAAATAGGAATTGAACCAGTACTGTACTACGTCCAAGTAATTCAGGCAAACTAACACTAATCAGCCTTAACCGCTCGCTCACAGACTTAACTGTAAGCAAGAAATGACGCTATCATTAACAATATTTTTATTGGCATAACACACATGTGAGGTTATAATAATTTTATTATATAATCTACAAGGTAATTATAATTAAGAAATTGATTTTGGGACCCATGAATGTAAAAAGGCTTAAAAACAAATGCATTACAGCATATTATAGCTACAACAATGTATTCTTATTTATCTGAGAGTAGTAAAAAGAGGATGGGACATAAGAATATATGTTCTCAATTAGAACTAAAATCTTATTTGGAGTCGTTCAGAGATTGCCACTCCTCTAGATTCAAATGAAAGACTAAGTTAGGTTTGACCTATTAAAGTGCCATTAGATTCAATACGGTTTTACCAAAATGTAAAGTTGCCTGAAGTAACCTTCTTCAGTTCATGTGTTGCATCACGTTTCCATGCATTGCATTCACGTTTTGTATCAAGGTATGTTGTCAATACATATCACTGGCATCAATCCCCTTCGAAATCAATCGTTACTTCACAAATTTAGCCACATATATTTTACAAACACAATTTATAAAACAGTCAAATAATTATATTTACACAATGTTACGCTAAGACTACGTGAAAATAATTTTCGCATATTCAATATTTATGGTTTATCGCAGTGTTTTTATTAAAATGCTGGTGCAAGGTCCTTGCATTAGTTTCCTTCGGCGCGTTAGTTTCAGCGCACGAACACTATCATAGCACGAACTGTGCTAAATAAATCGATCCGTTTATATTTTCATTTATTTAGAAATTTATTATTTATTATTATTTCAATTATTTAGAAAATTCTTTATTATATTATTCTGAGAGCCTATTCAACTGATGCCGATTTTATCCGCCTCCTACAAATTACCATATTTAAATATCTATTTTGAATAGAAATATCTCAATACTTTTTAAGTATCCCATATAAGATAAATCCGTAAATTTTTATCGTATCATATGCCATAGCATTAAACTAAACCAGTTTGTTTGTTGTTAAATATTACAGATATTATCGATTTTTTACTGTTTCCATTCCATCTTGAAACATATACCGTACACTTGATGCGTATTTGACATGTCAAGAACTTTATTATGTCACCAAAGCTTATGAAAATGGAAACTGCATTCACATGACATTCGCTAACAATTAATATTTTAAGTTTTACATTACCTAGTTTTTGCTTCATAATTTCTACTTCGAGTGTATAAATGTATAATCAAAATTATAATTAAACATGAAAACTGAGAAATTCCTTTATTTATCTATTATTGGTTCTTAGTTAGTTAATAAAGATCTTTTAGGAAATCTTGATTAAAAAGTGAAAAGTTAATTGATAAATAAAAGTGACGGATTCTATAACATTTGTACATATGTATATGTGAAATTAAAATAAATAATGACAACGTAACGCAAATGACTTCAATCATCTTTAACATACAATAGTTTACGCATCTGTTACTATTACTTCTTAAAACTTGATTGATTGAGGTTATTACTCATACAATCTATCCGTGTTCTCGAGGTGATTATAGCCACTAATTGTGAGAGGTGGTCCTGTAGTCATATCCTATACATATTTATGAACTGAAGCTATAAATATTGTTAAAATATATTCGTACCGTGAACTAATACACGATCACATAACGTCTACCAGTACAGCCTATCAGTGATTCTCAACGACTGTGCCGCGGCACTTTTGTGTGCCGCCAAATTTCAAAAGTGTGCCGCCAAATTTTGCAAATATATAATAATGTTAATATTATTAAATTATATCATTTAAAAAGAAAAATATATTTAACATGAATATATATTTAAATCCACAAAAAAATAAATTATTTTATTATTTGCTTTGCAACGCGTTTTTCTTAGTGCCAAATTATGATGAAGCGGCGTGCATAGCAATAGGAATATGTCTCAAGTCGGCGCACACTTGCCACTTCTGCGTACAAAACGTGTTGTTTTAGTGATAGCATTGTCATTTTTACGACCAAATATAAATGAAATTATCAAAAAACATCAAGCTCAAATTTCGCATTAAAAATATTTTTATTATTAGCTTGTAATTAATCCCTTAATAAACGTTTAGTTATTATTGTAGTATATATTAGTTTATTTCGTATATTTCAAATTTTTGTCATAAACTATTTATGCAGTGTGTTCTTTGTGTGCCGCCAAATTTTGAAATCGTTAAATACGTGCCGCAACAAAAAAAATGTTGAGAATCACTGGCCTATATTCTTATTTCAAACTAGCAAACTGCCCTCGGTTCGCTTCGGAAATCTTCTCCTTACGCTTAGAAACAGCATCTGCATTGTTGTGGGACTGGGTATTTCTCGTTGTATGAATTACACAGTATAATATTTATTTATAACTTTTTTATTTATGGAGGGATTGCTATAAAACTATGAAATAATGCTTACTGCAATACATAAGTGAAAACGAGAACGTAATCGGTTAAGCTGTTTCTGAGATTAGTGCGAACAAACGCACAAGTAGAACACAAATTCTAATAACTATTTTTTCGGTTCTATAGCGTTAATAAAGTCCCCTCATAATAGTTTTTCTCGTATATCCTTCATGTACAGAAAGCGATCAGTTAGAATTTTATTATATGTATAGATCTAAAAAACGTACGCTATGGCGGAATTTCTAAGGTTGCGTTCTTTTCATTCCTTCATACGATACGACGCTTTTGGAAGGGGAGTGGTAAGTTTTAAATAGTAGGGGTACGCGGCTGAATATTAGTCTCACTTGAACCGCCACACCTACAATTAGGCGGACCGAGAATAAAAGTACGTAGGTTAAAACATATTAATCAAATTTTATCTTTTAAATGATAAATATAATTATTGTTTCAATAAAATTATTTTAAAAGTTTCAATAGTGACGTGGAAAGTATAAATCTGAACATTGTATTTTGAAATTTTACAGTGGTTTAGTTTAATGTACAGCAGTGATAACTTAGCGATGAGGTTAGACCACGGTTGGATTTAGGTTCGAAGCCCGTAAATTTTAATATTTCACAAAAAAAATTTTGCAAAAATTCGAAATTAATTATCATTGCTTCGGTGAAGGGAAAGCTGAAAAGTTTTTCATAATGTTCTCAGATACGTGTGAATTGAGTTGAGTTGTATGACAAAGGGAAAAATAACAAAGTTAAAAGAGATAATAATAAATTAAGGTGATACCCAACGAATTCAAAAGTATTATCTTTTTTGCAAATTAATCTTATATGTTATTGTAAAATGTTATTATAACAATCATTAAAAACCTCGCTGACCGATCAACACAATTTAAATTTTTTCACGAATACAACACGATCCTTAGTTACAATTATTTAATCGGCTCTATTGATGAAGTGTACTAGTAAACAGTAAATAAAATTTAAAATCAGAGTTACGATTCGCATAACACCAAAGAAAATTTCAACGTGGCGGGCTACATGGCATGAATTAAGTTACGCATAAATTTATAGGCTAATTGAGTCTACTTATCAACATATCAATTTTACAATCACATGCAATCAATAAATGTCATGCAGATAATGAGTTTATGTTGGTAAACGTGATGAAAATTCTCATTAAGTTTATTTATACTGTAGTGTCCAAATTTAAAACCTGTCAGCCGAATGAGTTTCCATATACGATTCCCTGGCCTGCACAGAGTTTATACAAAGTTAAATATTCGTTTGCAAATTGTATAATATCGATAAAAGTTATAACTAAAATTAAACGCTGCCTAAACTTTAAATTATATGAATTAATGAAATTGCTTCTGTATTCAGTACAGTGTTGTTTCATAAAAATGTTGCTATTCACAGATCGAGAAAAATGGATGCGCGTGTCTTCTTTTTTTGCTGTTTGGCCAGCATCGTTTCTGGAGCGGTTAAGTTACAAGAACTATATTCATGGAACGTTTTGGATTGGAATTATCCAGACCCGTTCTCGAAACAAGTAGCCCTCCAATCAGGCGCTCTTATCCCGGAAAATGCTCTTCCAGTGGGTATTGAGCGGTGGAGGAATAAACTTTTTGTTAGCGTTCCCAGATGGCGGGCGGGTACGTGATTTGAATTCTCTTCGCACTATATAATGAAATAGAATTTAAAGATAATTTTCCAACGTTTTGACTATTGTAAACCACTGTGTGAGATAAGCAACTTTGGATAGTATCAGATTTTAGATGGGTGGCAGTTTGTGACCAAAATTTCTTGAGCCTTTATGTTTCGCAAAGCGCGGTATGCCGTCGATTCTGATTTTTGTTATTAGATAAAATTAATTTTGTGGTGTCTAAGAATCGAGTGCTTTCGGGTAACTAATAAACTTTCAACACTGGGGTTTGCCGTTTACCTTTCCATCAATCCGGACTACAACATGCTCTAGGTCTTCCCGATTAGGAGGAGATTTTCGTAGGCCGTAACGAACTGGTAATAAAATAGAACCACTATCTAATATTCAATATATAGAGGCTTGGATAATTTATTTATTTTCTTCTTGTTGAATTTTAAATGTATATTTCATTCTCAACAGTAAGCTATCGTATGCCTAATCATTGACTCTTAAAAGTCAAGCAAAAAAACGTTTGTTATCATGTTTGACTTCTCTGTTGATGAGAGAGATAACAAGAGACGTCACCACTTTCTTTTTGCCTTCGAAATAACCACTTACCACCAGTTGGCACGCCGTCTCGTTAGCATAAAAAAGTTACAGTGATCTAGTTTCGTGATCGATGCAACAAGTGAATAAATTTGCCTATATGATGAGTTCATTAGATTTATCTACATTTAGGAAAAAAAGGTTGCTAAAAAAAGAAATCCGAATGATAAGTCAAAGACATTATTTCGGTAATTATTGAACCGTTTACGATCTATGAAATAATATAATATATATACCAAAGTACCGTCTTAAAAAAAGGTTCAATAATTATTGTTAATCGAGTTCTAGATTTCACAGACTTTTCATAATCAACAAAACGAATTCTACATGTTAGATTATTTTAACGTATTTGTTGCGTATTTGGATTTTTATAAGTAGAATTAAAATATTTTAGTACAAAACAAAAATATTTTTAGCAGCGTTTTACAGTAACTTGAACTTAGTTACAGCACTTATCAAGAGCACAGCAGAATAGATACGAGATTGTTACACCTGATAATAGAAATAAACTCTTCATATATAACTATTCAATTGAAACGAAGTGGTTTTTTTCTAATTGTGTGTCACGGTCGGCTTATTTCTATGCATGATAGCAACGTACTGTCCTGATAAGTGATAGCAAGAAATTTCGTATCGCTGATTACTAGTAAAGCCCACATTATAATTTCACATAGCGTGTTGATTATGTAACTCCTACAACAGCACTGGCTATGCAACAACGAAACCATTAGACGATCAAGTCAAAGCTGAAATCAGTAATGGTAGTATGATTTAAAAATAAAAAGAACATCTGACATGATGCCCGAATAACCTACCAGTATCTTTTTGCTATATATACTTTCTGCATACGGTACGCGCTGTATCATTATAATAAATTATAAAAAATAACAATGAAAATAAATTAACATTAAACTCAAATATATGTATGTACCTAGTTACGATACAGTACTTATTACTAAACTCATAATCTATTCAAAGATCATATAATATACAAAATTATAATACCATAAAAAAAACTAATTAAAAACACAATTAACATTATTTAAGTTATTTATTTAATAGGTGTAAACTAGTTGCATTCAGAAAGTTCGAACAACCTTCGTCGGTATATTTCTACATTGCTTACGAAATCTACCTAAAATTATGTAATAACAGGGCGTAGGCCTGCTTGTCGGCAACGCATGCAATGTTGCATGAATTTGACTAATTATCAAGCTGTGTCCCAAACATCATAATCAGCTGTGTTAGTATAGTTAGGACAATCTGTAGTTCCTTCTGCACACCCTACTAAGCCCTACTAAGCACCAGCAAGATTCATGCATATATTTCAGAAACAATCTACATAACGTTCCAGTCAGTATTTGAACAGCATTAATTACTGCGAACTCGCAGAAACTCAATATATAATTAAATAAGTCCACTAACTGTTTAATATAAAAATATATTTTCAGTACTTACAACAACATCGAATTTAAGTAAATATGAATATGAGCTATTACTTTTTAATTACAGCTCTTGTCTGACAAACCATATTTACGACATAATAAATCTTTATTCTTTTCCGTTTTTTAACTCTTGTTTTTCTCTATAACTAGTACTATAAGTATTTTTATAACAATTACAGGTTGAAACATAACGTGGTAAGGTTTATTTGTCTTGCAGGTATCCCCGCTACGTTAAATTACATACCTCTGGATACCCCCTATGACCCGTCGCCGAAACTAAACCCCTATCCAAGCTATGACGCCAATGAACTTGGCAACTGTCAGACAGGACTCAACACAGTCTACAGGATAAAAGCCGATAAATGCGATAGACTCTGGGTCTTAGATGTTGGAACATATGGTTACGGTAAGTGCAATAAAATTGTGCTGTTGTTAGAAAAACAGACACATTTGTAACAGAAGCCTGTTAATGAATAGTTAAGAGTAGCCCATACAAATCTGAGACAACAATATGTAAGCAGCCCAAAAAACAGACATTTCACCTTGGAACAGAGGTCTGAAAAATCTAACTTTCGAAAGCTCGTCTACTGGAAGACCTTCAACAAGGCTATTTATTATCTGTAATGATAATACCCGTTCTAATTGCTTACCATACCCTTAATAGCACAAAATCGCACTAAAATCTAAAATTTTGCCATTAATAACCATTCTTATCCCGATTGCATGCTATTCGATAAATAGAGAATACTAGGAACATATTTGAATTGCTTTGGTATGTTTCTCGCCGCCGTTGCAAATATTTGAAAAACCAAAAATAAAATAATGACATCAAGTAGGAGCCCGGAATTCAAACTTCGTCTGATTACCTATTGTTTCAACTGGTACCTATTTCACGCCTAATAATACCGCATAGTGCTATCATAATAAAAAACTGTAACTGGTTTTCACTAAAATTTTTACAGACGCCAGTTATATTTTATTTTATATGGTTATAAAAACAGTTACTTAAACAGTATAAGAAAAATATTTTTTTGGTTTGGACTTCGATACATTTTTAGGTAACTGAATGCTAGGTAAATGAAAAAACTGTGGATCTTACTACTTATCTCGACCAAACTTTTGTTTCAGTTAAAATGAAGTTGGGCCATTCATACTCGTGATATTAGCGTCAATATTTTGCTTAGACTTCAGGAACTTCTAGCAAAATATGAATGACTGAATTTAAATATGGCTGTAATTCTATTTTATATATTTTATTTCCTAATGGGTGCTGTGGGTTATACTGTCCGTTTATTACCATTCGCCGATTTTGGTACTACCTAAGCAATAAAAAATAAAAATTTTAAGCATGTGTGTAACGTATGATGTAAGGCTTACCAGTCGTTCTATTTTCAGATCCCAACGTCACCAATCTTTGTCCATACTCCCTGAATATCTACGATTTAAACACTGATCAACGAATACGCAGATATGTTTTTCGTCCAGAAGATATAGTCGCAACCACTTTCATTGCAAACATTGCTTTAGACGAGGAATCCAGTTGCGAAGACACTTTTGCTTATTTCTCAGATGAACTAGGCTATGGACTCATTGTTTATTCATGGCAGCAAAATAAATCATGGCGATTTAGTCACGGATTCTTCATGCCAGATCCCTTAGTCGGTGATTTTAACATAGCTGGTCTCAATTTTCAATGGAGCTCTGAGGGTATATTTGGGATTACAACATCCCCAATTGGTCCCGATGGATATCGCACACTTTATTTTAGCCCTTTGACGAGTAACACGGAGTTTGCCGTTTCCACGCGTACGTTAAGAGATGAAAGGAAAGTAACAGGATCATATAAAGATTTTTACATGGTCGGCTCACGGGGTGCTAACACTCATACCACGGTCAAAGTTATGGACGACACTGGAGTACAGCTTTTCAGTTTAATAGATCAAAATGCTATTGGTTGTTGGAACTCAGCTCTTCCACTCAAGCCACAAAATATCGCTCTTGTGGACAAGGATGATATTGGATTGGTGTTTCCCAGTGATATTAAAATTGACGAAATAAGAAACGTTTGGGTTATATCAGACCGAATGCCTGTGTTTCTGGAATCAGAATTGGATTATAGCGATATAAATTTCAGAATTTATACCGCACCTTTAAAACAGCTTCTTGCAGGAACAGTGTGTGAACCGACCGCCCCAGTCGTAAAAATGTATCCCACAATAAATGACAACCTTTTGGCTCAACAACCGCCTTACAGATCATCAATCGGTTTGATCTCAAATGCCAATCTAGATTTTCTTTCTTCTACTGGCCCACCGACATTCCAGAACAATGATATACTTCCAAACTCAAATGACATTCCAAGAACATCTAGTTACATTAATTTTTTAAATCAACCATCCCCTTCTTATTTAGTAAGCCAACCCAACAGACCAGATACTTCTAATCGATGGGCCATCAGAAGCAGGTATCAAGTAAATGAAAATGTTGAATAAGATTAAGTCATTGACCTGTATAATATAAGTATGCAAGTATATTTTCGAATATATTTTGTGTACATTGCAACGAAAGAGAACGTAAATTGTAGTATATTCGCTATAAGTTGTGATAGCTAATATGTAACTACCAATAAACATAAATTACCTTACGTTCTAGTAATTAAAGACAGAGTATTTAAGGTTGTGTCTCAACAAGTATGTTATGGCAACTTTTTACTACTCGATAAAAGATGGCTATGTTCCTAAATCAAGTTGTCAAAGATTTTTACAGTGCATGCATAATACATAATTCCAAAAACAAAAAATATTTAAAATGATTTTCCCCAAACATGATCACCTAATCTGATCTGAGAACTCTCTCTGCTATAACTGTAATTTTTTAATCGAACTCATTTTAATCCTGCCTACTTATAATGTGGGAGTCTTCAAAAAGATAGGCTTTTAAAAGTTATTGTGTTCAAGATATTAAGCTTAATCACCACTATCAGGTGGAGTTGTTGTCAAACATTCACTTATTTTATGTAAATAAAATCTTATGATTTTGATTTCATTTGTTACTTCCACTAAGTTACTTAACAAAGTTCCGTCTACATTAATCCTATTTACTCTAGATTTAGTTTGTAAAACTGTTAAACAAGTTATAATAATTCATGTATGCATCAGTTTTTAATTTATTGTATTAAATTGATATAAGTAACGTTTACGAGAGCAATCTTGTATTTTTTTGTTTTTATTTTCAGTATAATATGTACTAGTGACAATTATATAAAACCAATACAAAACGTTTTTTTTTCTGTGGACCTCCATTGAGCAAACCTCGATTAGGATTCTAATTAAATCACGATATATGTCCGGATTTCCATAATAATCATTAGTGTCTCTGTTAATGATAGTGTTCTAAACTTCTAGATTGATATAACGTCATATTAATGTTAATATGACGTTGTAGAGTATGTACTCTATCTGCTTAATCGCAGCGATTGTCATAGCTTTCAAATTAAATCACTTTAAACACTTTAAAGAAATACTACAAAATTGTACTAAAAGCGAAAATAAATTTAAATTAATTATTATAATATGCACCACATACGGAAATATTTGAAAACAGTGCCAAGGCAAATAGATAGTAAGTACTTACTATTAGGTAGGTAGGTTTGTTGTAAAGCGTTAATTTATTTTAAGTAAAAAAATAATATTTTAGACTCAATCGCGCCACACTGCACAATTTAATTAGTATTCTGTTATTAAATAAGGTGTTTGAATCGCTAAGTATTCTTGAGTTTCATGCTTCGCACTGACTTTTTAGTAACTACAATTTTTTACTTTGTCTTTTTTAAGTCGGTTATTTTATTTTTAAAGCTTTTTTCAATTTTACTGTAAATATATTTATGTAATATATTACGGTACTTGTTATTATATAATGCAATCAACAGGTCACGCACTTGAATAAAAGCCCTAAGTCTACTCAAGAAACTTAATCATTAAAAGCCGCTATTGCTTTCGTTATTAGTTCAATATTATAAAATGATGACTCTTCAATTATGGCTTTGCAATGTAACCGGTACTAAAGGCAAACAGCAAAAAGCGATTGAATTATTGTAATGAGGAGTATCATTTTTTATTTCCAAGACACTTAATTAGACCCTGAAATTATCAATAATGGATTGGTTTTACAATATAAACGTTACCACGGCAAGTAACAAATATTAATAAATGGACCATTTATTTTGAAAGTGGTGTAAGTCCATTTAAAAAAAAATAGATATCACATAATTCATGCTTAATTTAATGTAATTTTTTTATGTATAACTAGTCGGTGTTTAATTTCTTAAAAACTTCCCAAGTTTTGTACAATTTAAAATCGGTCGGTAAATGAAATTGCGTATTCATCGATTATGAAAGTGGTGTATGTCCAATTGACAGAAGTAGGTGGCTTGACACATGATTGCCGATCAGTGGTCTGTTATTTTTCATTTGTTTTATCTTACGATGCAGATTTTGGCATCACAGAAATGGCATTGCGAAAAAAGAATTTACTATACACACCACAAGATTATTATGATGTAAGAAAACAATGTAGAAAACATGACAAATTAATTTTACATGAAATGAAACGAGAGAATTTCGTTTCAACAAAAAAATCTTCAAAATGCGATTAAAAAACAGATAAAAAAACACTAATGGCGAACAGGTCAATTGGTTGCAAATATGTTGGTTGAGGTTTCTTAAAAGTAAAACTATATACTATTTTATATAAAACATTGAAGAAGGACGCAGAGTGTAACAGTATTAATTTATTACCTACACGTCCTGGAAGATGGCCCAAATGCCAGGCCTATTACTTACGAAAAATATAGAGACATGAAGCAGTTACTACCCCTGTATACGTCCGGTGCATCATGCATATTTCGAAACTGCCACACGCAGAGCATACGTAAATACTATCAGTATCTTGTAATTTACACATAGTATTTGGTGTCTAAAATTACATTTTATGTCTTGTCATGAGTATTTGTAATCAAAATTGGATTAAAATGATGTATATTTTAAGTGATTTCGATTTTTTTAAATTGAAATTAAACGATTTTTACCGTTGTCTAATTTTGAAAGTGGTGTAAGTCCATTTACAGCCCATAAATATGTATTATTGTAGTCTTTGTATGGAATTTAATTTCTAAGTTTCTTTCTATGCGCTAATTTTTGATTAACCCCCATTTCATAATAAAATCACAGAAGAAAGTGAAATTGACTGAAAGATCATTTCAAATTCAGTGCTGACAACGTAGAGAAATAGTGAATACTTTCACATTGACTGAATTCCCAAATCATACGTAATTCTTCAATGTTACCGGATCCTTATTTGGCAAATATATTATTTCCACCTAAAGCAATGAGACAAGCATATTAAAGGTACTTTTAAGGTAAGTTATATAGAAATTTAGAGCACACTGGGTTAATTTTTATACACCTATTAATGTACACCATACTCAATAGGCAATGCCTAAATTAAAATTTTTCAACGTAATTGTAAATTAAAAAATAATTTCATTACATAAACATATTTTATATAATCTTTTGAGGAATAAAGACCCCATCAATTTGGTTTCAGCAGCTTTTCCGTGATATATTAAAAAACAGAAAAATTGAATAATAAAATTAAATATATTGCTTCGTCCTAATTCACATAATATATTTTTTATTATGCCTAATTTACAGATACATACATATACAGCTTCGTCATAGTCGAATACATAAATGAAAGTGAATTTCTACGTCAGACTATGCTCCAGAATTAATTTGTAGTATTCATTATTATGAAAACAAGTCAATTTATTAAGCATCTACGTATTTACAATACTTTGTGTCACAACCTTGAAAAACTTCGACTTATTGTATAGACATAGATAGCGTTATTTATTTTCATATTCCTTTTGTTTTAATATGACCTTGGATTTCGGACTTGTTAAGACAATATATAGAAATTCAAAGAATTTTGAAATATTTTTTAATACTTTAATAACATCAAACTATCTACTGTAAAAAATATTTAGAAGTAGATCGACGTTCATATAGTTACAGTATCCTGCCTTAAATTACAAGTTAAGACACTCGAGGTTGCTGTAAAATTGAACGGAAACCATTATTCGATTACACACAGACATGCAAGTCCGCCTTCAAGAATGGAACAAAATTTTATCGACCCTACGCTGACGCCGCCAGGTAGATATTCTACTAGTATAAAAGGTTATACCCAGTCATAACTTCAATAAAAATAAATGCTAAAAATGTTTAGAATATGGTAAGCATCGATGGCCTAGTGTTTGAATGTAGTGCTCAAAACTAAATTTTTTCCATATAATTTACGCAGTCATAACATCAATTACATAATTAAACATAACTACACGACGATATCTGCATATCTGGGAGTTTTTATAGTGTTTTTCAAGAATTAATAAACTCCAAGCTAAGTAAGTCATGTAGTATTAAATATTTACTCTATGACTAGGATATTAAGTAATCACAATTATTAATAAAATAATTAATAAAGAAAAGTTATCTTTAACATATATAAAGCATGAGGTTCTGGATATCAGTTGTTAAAAGCACCTCACTCTTTTTTTATGTTAAAACTAACTTTTCTGTTACTTTATGTTATTTTGAATATGTTCAAAAAATTATAGTATACAGAATTAAAGAAATTCCCTGGCTCTTTTTCTTTCTCTTTCTCTTGATCACAAACTGTATATTTTAACATTATTTTCATTTTTTTAGTTCATTCGCTGTGAACGCGTATTTCTTTAGATTTTATGAATTGTACCTAATTTATTTTTTATTTTTTAGTTCATATTTTTACGAAAGCGTGTTTTTAGTTTTTTTTAACTATATTTTATTTTTTAGTCTTAAAATACACTTGAAATTTTTACATTTTATACGTGATAAAGAATTCTGATACAATTTATGTACGTTCTAGTAATTTCATTATTTTATCTAACCCGTCACCATTCCATGGGACTCTCTCTGTTAACTTAGAGCAATCGAGCTCTTCTATTTGTAGACCATCTAATGAGTTTACACGGCTGATAGCTACATATGCCTGTCCAGCAGCAAAGAGACGTGACCCCATGTAAATAACTGCATGATCTATTATATACATATATATTAACCTAACCTATAACTTATGACGGCAATTTTTTTTTGTGATGGATTAATGAGAAAATCATACTTTAAGTATGAAATTATTGTATTGTCATCCATTCTCTACATGTATGCAAAATTTTAAACGATTTGGACATTTTGTAATTGTAATTCAAAGATTCCGTTACATTCATACATACATGGATAGGTACATACATACAAATCAAGCTAATATAAAGCGTATAAAATAAAAATGTCAGACGTTCTTAAGTAGTCTAAAAAAACAAAATATTTTTTTTAGTTATACAGGTTTCAACTCCAAACTGTAGTTCTTTCTGACGAGTACCACGGATTAATATTTTTTATACCCCTGTGCATAGTGTGCCAGATAAAATATTTGAAATGGCTTGCTGTATTCCAGACCAACCAGTATTGGAGATGTCCAACATATGTATTTCTATTAGCCTCATACGCTATATGTCTTTATACATTTTCGAACGTCCATTAAATATAAGCGATAAAAATGTTGCTGGCTATCCAGCCAGATTACCTGCATTTGTGTCATAAGTAGAAATATGTATAAAATCATTGTTATATTGTATATATTCTCTAACGTCGTATTTATGTCTTATTATATATAATAAAGCTGCTTGTAAGTCTAATGCTGGACTAAGTACCTCCATTAGTAATGTTGATTTAACACACATGATGGTGCACAACATGGATAACATATGTAGATCTACCCTCGTATTATTCTCTAGAAGCCTATTTACAAAAATGTTAGATTAATTTTACAAGTAGCAAATGTATAATATATAGTTCAATTAACCCTTATAATTCTGCCTACCTTATTCACCAATGCAATGCTATAGGTACCTGAAGTCGATAAAGGAAGAATAATAGTCAATATAGGTACGTAACAAAAACATGTTTGAGGAAAATGTATAAAATTTTTGTACATCAACGTTTACTGAAACCCAATTGTTTGCTATGCTTTATGTAATAATTCAGTTTCTCAGTTTGAACTGTTCAAGTTATAGAGGCACGTACCTATGTATTTATTGACTTCAATCCGTGTCCATTGAAATCGCTTGGGTCGCACGTTAGCTATCACTTCTAAAGAAACTAAACGCAAATAACTCCTAGCTAAAATTGCAGGAATAGCAATGATATTACCTCAGTTAAACTATAAAGAAATTTATAAACATTACCGATTAAATATTGATTCTATTAAAAATACAAAATATTAGTAGAAATAACCCCTGATAATTTACATAGCAATATTAATAAAAAGAGGAATCGCTATTTCATTTTACTATGGAAGACTTCGGTTTTTACCAATAAATCTCCGTTAAATGCTGCCAATATCGGCCTCTTTTCATATTTATTTATGTTTACATTACATATAAATATTTTTGTTTCAATGACACAAATATAAAATAAGGAAAATTTTCAGAGTAATTTGCTTTACATTGTGAATACTAAAAGCGTATACGTATTTATATACGTATCATAATCAAAATTGGATGCAGCTTTTTATGGATAATTCACAGAAGTTATAAAAAATTGAGGTTTTCCAACGAGTTAGCTCCAATAAGTACTCTTATATTATATTTAAAGATATTTTTTATCTGTACCGTGTGCCCGATGTCAGTTGTCTTTGGCAACATCTCAGAAATATTCAAGTCTTTAATTTCTCCCTCCTACCCTATAAAAAAAACTTACACCTATGCAATGTTTCATTATGCAAAACCCACCAAATTATATTGTTTTGACTATTTATGAAATATACATTCTGTAAAGAAGGAATTGCCGTTATTCCACTTATATGTGATGAAAATAGAAGTTATAAGTTTGTTTGATCGACTTTCATAAAATATGTATAAACTTACACACGAACCTGGTATTCAGCCTTTTGATTTAAAATTAATTGACATTTCTTTCAATTTCGTTTATTATTATTTGTTCGTTTGTTTTGTTTATTACCACTTATAGCATCCTGTATATCATTGTATTGATTTTAATATATTAATGATATAGTGTTACAGTAATCATATATTTTTCAGGAGAAATTCTCCACAATTATCCCTAACTGAAGCAGTAAATGGAAGAAACATGACGTTCTAAAACCTCTTGCAGAGATAATTCTCCTAGGCTGTAATGTATTTATAATCAACTGTTACGAGGATGTAGGCGCACACGCACACCGTGTTAAAATAATTGTATAATGACACAGATAAGAAATAAACGATTATTCCGCAACGGCGCCAGTTACATTCAACGAATGTTAGGGCCAAAATAACTTAACAAACGATGGACTACTTGTCCCGTAAGTAATTCCGCATTTGTAAAACGGTAATAACATGTTTTTCTATTAATATATCTATGGTTTCTCAAGCATTTTAAGTTCAGATCCCACAAGGTGTCAAACTTTGTAGGCTTCAAATGTCTATGACTTAATAAAGTACCGACAAAAGGTTTTTAATTTGCCTTAAAATATTACAAAAACAACCTCCATTGTAAGAATTGGGCACCATATTCTCTGGATTAACGTGGACGCTAAACTAACTAAACACTCTTTTATATCAACAGTCGACAGATGAGCATTCAGGTTGGATGCTTAGTGATCACCACCATCTAGGAGAGTTGGACAGGTAATGAACCTTCCACCAAGTACGAATAGTTTCGGGATACAACTGGATAATACAGAACCCAGGGATTTTCAATGGGAAAGATTACTATTACACGATTGGCTCGTGCGTTGTTTACCAACACACTATCAGGTGAACCTGCTCAGGATTTAAAGGTATGAGGAGTTCATTAGTCTCCTAAGAATATGGTTCGTCAGAAAAGTTCAGAAAAATTGTAAAAAAAATTTTCTTCTATCACTCAAAGTGACCGACATTGGCAACTCCACTAAATTTTTCTACCCGTAAGCATCGGCGATTATTTACCATGGTCCATCTGTCTTTAGTCTGCTCGTGGTCATGTCAAATATCAAAATTCCTGAAATGAGAAAGGTACAGGTTATTCAACAGGATAGGATTTGATGTGCACAAAGATTACGGTAATTTTTATTGGATAGTAAGTATGTTGTCGAATAAACACAAACATTGTTGAATGTAGGTTATAAATCGTGATAGCTAATATGTATACGTGAAGTGTTTTAAAGATTTAATCACAGAATACTAAGTTGATTTGTAGGTTTATAGCAACTAGTTGGTTCAGTTGTCAATGTACAACTCATAACCTCAACTTATGCACCGTCTCAACTTACTAAATTTATTATGTTATGTTCTCTTAATTATAATTATTATGTTTTTTTATGTTATTTAATAGCCTAGTGCTTTAAATGTCAGATTCCCGCACGGGAGACTCAAGAACGAATTCTGCACGCGCTGCTGATTTTATAAATAATGTGCTTATTACAAATTAATTATCACTTACTTTGATAAAAGTTTTTTTAATAATGTTTTCGAATTTTAAATATATAATACTGTAATTAAGTAAGTAAACTTCGCATTTATACATTAACCGTATCTCTGATTCCCGTCAGTCAAAACGGCGTAAAGCAATGTGCCAAAAAGTGATATAAAGACATGACAACGTTTTCAATTTCAATATCAATAATTATACTGTCGTTTGTATGACCCAATATTTAAATCTATTAATATTTACAATTTTAAATTTATACCTTCATATTTTACTTTCAGTTCAGAGTATATTTCCAGAAACACTGGAAATACACACACAACAGGACGTTCTCATCCAAAAAGACAAGTTAATTGATGTTTAAATTTGCCATAAAATGTTTCTGTAAATTTGCGATTTTGTAAATATTTTTACAAAAAATATTTAAATAAGTTTTTCTATCCTGCGACCGCCATGTTCATAACAATTTTTAGAGCTGATGTTATTATATAATTGTTTTATTTCTCATGTATAAGAATCCGAATCGCTTACATTGTCTTAATGGTTTTAATTCACATTATTGTGCGCAATACATCATTCATGGTACTGATTCCGCACTTTTGTTGAATCAGACTGTTTACTCTCTACGTGAACGTACGTACCATAAAGATACAAAACCTTAGTAGAATGTTAGTTGACACACAATTAGCTTAATACTTTATCTAACGACAGTATTGTGTCAAGACTTATCCACGGTCGCGGTTCGATAAAATCACAACTCGTTACCTACATCCTTAAATAAACTAACAAACGTACATCAAAATTTAACTCTTAAAAACTACGCAATGCTATAACTTGTAAATTTTTCGTAAAATTTACTACTTTACTTATCTATCTTGTGTCTTCAGCTTAAACAATCTCGAAGTCGCGACTCACGATACGTGACGTTGTGGCAATGAGTCCACGTGAAACAATTGTCTGTAGTTTATTTTAAATAATTAGCAAAATGAATAGTATTGACGCTACAGACGAAACGAAGGGCCCAGATGATTACAATCCCTATGAACACAGAGAGATTGAAAAGCCTAGTTCGTAAGTTTTGTTTATTTTGTTGATTTTTAATATTCTGATTCCTTTAAAATGGAAAACATTAAAGTTAATTGGACCGTGAATAATGAAACTCACTGTTGTGACTTTGTAATCAGTGGAAATTTATTGTAAATATATCAAGGGCAATTTCGAACGTACCTAAGTGTGTTATAATTTACATGAGTATTTCAGGGATTTAAGATCTACAGCAAATTTGATTAAGGCATCGCTGGGTTCGGGATTACTAGCGGGACCACTTGCATTTTCCAACGCCGGTTGGGGGGTTGGAATTGTTGGTACTTTCTTTGTGGGATTCCTCTGCGGGCATTGCATTCATATCCTGGTAAGTTATTTGTTAATTGTTCAATATTAGTAGACAATGAGAGGAATTATTCAGGAAAGTTCTGTCAAGGGCCTTTTAATGTTCTGCAGTTTCTCCCCCAAGCTTGCAGGGGATGGTCGACGAATATCTTGTTATTGACAAAAGTTATTCCTCTTAGTACTGTGGTATCTGATGGTGCAATAATAAAATATAAAAAAATTAACACAGCTTACGTTTAGTTACACTCCAATCGTCGCGGTCAGTTTTTTATTCAATGAAAATAAGCTTGATTTATTGCGAATGCCAAGTTTGAATCCCGTGCAAGCGAATTATCTATACTAATATAATGAAATTGAAGGATTTTTTTTTATATATGATAGCCACATTCATGAATAACGCTATCTAACATTACACGAAAGTTCTTTGTCAGCCTTAAATATTGATGATTGTAAAGTAAGTCGGAAGAAAAAGCACTATTGAACTGCTTTATCCGCATGCGACGGGGTTACGGCTAATTATACGTAAGTAACATGGACATCAAAGATATTGGTTTTTGGTCGATTTAAATAAAAGTCTGTGACACTTATATCTATGAGTAAGCCACATTAAGACATTTTGGGTCAAATAATTTATAACTTTATTACGAAATCCGATACCACCAAGTTTATGTAACGGAGGTATAATTCAAATAAAATTTGTTTGAAGCAATGTTGTAGTTGCTTAGTTTTAACTGGACCAGCAAACTGGACTGGGCAAATAGTGAGATAATACCTCGAATTCCGGTGATAGCAACAGATTTACCTTTCAGTTTTAAAAGATCCTAAAGGTGAAAACTTGTAATTGGCCATTGTTACCTATCCAATTGTTATTTAAGTACCTAGCTGTTAATTTCCCGAAAAGTTAATAAAATAAAAAGTAAATAAAATAAAAATAAAATGATATTATTCTCTGAGTCTTAATTTCGGAAAAAATTCTCTGCAAAAGTAAGTAACTAAGCTCATTTATCTAACAATAATAATCATGACCCTAGGTGACAGTCCCATTGCTAGGAACGGGTCACCTTTCATTATGATAGACGCTATTAATTGAATTATCTACCACGCTGGCCAAATGCTTATCGGTAGACTTTACGTACCTTTTAATTGTAAAAGATTTTTCATATACAAAAATCCAAAATTATTTAACATTAATTTCAAATGAGAACATTATAACTATTCCAAAATCATTTTTCCAACTTATACATATCATTTCCAATAACAGTCCAATTTTGAACGATAAATTATATTTAACCTAGCATAAAATGGACTTCATATGATGCTATAATAATTTTTCAACTGATGATTAATATTTAAAAATGTTAAATTAATAACACCATGCTAATCCTAGTAACTTCTCTTTACTTCGCTTCTTCTAAACTTAACCTTATTTAAGAGGATAAAACAAAACGTGATTAAACGGTACGGTAAAGAAAACAATAATAATAATGCTTATTGGTTCCAATTAAATCTTTGATGTAAATCGATATAACTTAGTGCCCTCAGAAAGGAAATAACCAACAAATTTTGGAGGTATAGATTCTTCATTAACATGTCAGTGATTTCGTAGAACAAAATAGTTGCCCTTAAAATGTCTACTGTAAACTTTGTGAGGAACCCTACCTGTCTGGTTTAATATTCGAATCCATTTTTCTTTTTGAACTGCATTTACAGGAAACTTTGAAGAAGAAAAATTTGTCAATAAATATGAAATCACATTCGCCGTTTATTGTCATATCATAATAATAACAAATATAAAATTCGCCAAATTGTATCAATTTAAGAAGCTAATACTATTCTAAAGCCAAAGATGCACCTTTATATCAGTCTATCTACTTTCTGTCCAATGTGTTTACACGCTGTAACCGAAATTAAAAAGGTAAAATATGAACAAATCTAGGTAAAACAAAAAATATTTATTTATACCTATTTAAAAACTATCCACTTATCGATAGATTTTGTGCAAGTCCTACTAGAAACGGTATTATTTTCACGTACACAATATCTTTTTATCTTACACATAATTATAAAAAATAAGTTATTATTCATAAAATGGAGTATTTACTGCATATTATTAATCTTAATTTATGTAATTTTAAGATCAACTTCTATGGAAATAAGCATCGTGAATGTAGTATTGCTCTATCAGTACTTACCTGTGTATTGCCTCTTTGTTTGGGTTATTGTTATAAGTAACCCTACAATTTAATACTGAACACGACACCATTATGTTTACTATTTTTAGTCTGATAAAATATAGAAAGATTGAAGTGAAACTAATAAAATAACAAATAGCAATTTTTTGACAGGAGAGTAATGGAGAGTAAATAGTTTGAAAACAGTCCTACGGTAAATTTTTTTGCGTCTCTTTCTCGCAAGTAGGGTTTTCCGTAAAGCTCGAAATCTCACTCGCACACTGTGTTCCTCTATTACTAGTATATTAACTATATGCTAGTAACGTAGACACCACAGAGTAACCAGTCAAAATTTCAGAGTTTCATGTCAACAACATTTTTTCGGTAACTTTATTTACGCAGCGGATAAGTGAAATGACTAATACATAAATGAATGTACATACCATGAGTAAATTGGATTCGCAATTCATACTCGTATTATAACTAAAATGTTTCCCATAAAATTGAGATGTATACTTCGTTATAATAAGACCGAGTCAAACTGTACTAAACATCTGAATATTTAAAATACTTTCTTATAAAGTAATTGTTGTATTGAAAATATTTATTATTATTATTATTATTATTGTCTTGCACATTTGTTTCGTAGATCCTTATATCCTATTCTAAATATAAATAAAAATTACTTAAATAAAAATTTTGTTTTTTATTCAAATATATTTAATTAAAATCAAATGATAGCAGGTTTTGACATGTTTGTTTATAAGCACTTAAATCGATTAAAATCATTTTATAAAAAAAATTACCGACTTCAAAAATACAAACAAGAAAATGGCACTAAACTGTGAAAAATAAATGAAATGAAGGTATAATTAAAAACATAAAACCACATATTACGTTTAATTTACATAATTATATAAGTTCAGTATGTCATTTTTTATCAAAACTGTTATTCATTAACTTAAATACAACATTATTATTCTGCCCTACCCAATGATATGTTTGAAGTCGGTGCCAAGCCAAACAGATGGCCAAACAGTTGGTAGATACGCTTGGTACATCGTAGCATTTTATTAGTATTTCCTTCCGTTATTATTCAAGACGTTACCATCGCTAAGTATTGTTATGTATTAAGCTTGTCATCGATCAACGAATATTTTGTAAAACAGCTTTTTATTTTTCCATTTTTAGTATAAATAGACGGACGTAGAGAGTAAGGTAGGACAAAATTTTGTTGGGTAATGGAACGAACAGGTTGCGCATCTATTTTCAAGCGCCACGTCTGCCCAAAAATAAAAAAAAGTCGCTAACCTCAGTGCTATTCTATAATTCCTAGTCCAAACCCATCAATGATGTGCTAGCTTTGCTATGTAACCGGTACCAAAGCAAACAATTGAAAACAAAAACATTAAATAACGGTGGTTTTTGACATGAGTTGAATTTTGCAAAAATTCATGGATAATACAAAAATTCTTCCAACTTATTACTTATTGACTAATGAATTTCATGGCGAAAAAAAGCCTAAAAAGGTAATTTAACAGTGCGTTAGCAGCGAGCATGTCCAATCGCATGTTTGATTTTACTATCTTCTTTCTTTGTAAATCTTTCTTTGTAGAACTAAAATAACATCTATTTTGTGAGTACCTACTCATACCATAGTAACGTATAAAGAATCCATAAAATGACTATTTTCAAAGTTGCGCTGTTAAAGCATTGTACAAATTCTTAATAAATGAATGTTTATATCATTAAAGTGTCGTGCCTTGATTTGCAGGTTAAGACATCTCAAGGTTGCTGTAAAATTGAACGGAAACCATTACTCGATTACGCACAGACATGCAAGTCCGCCTTCAAGAATGGACCAAAATTTTGTCGATCTTACGCTAATGCCGCCAGGTAATATTCTCATAATTTTGTTATGAGTAAATACACTTTGGATTTAAATACACATAATACAATTTAGAAATTAAAGTATGAAAAAAATTATGACACTAATTTGAATGGTTTAATCACAATATGAAGATAATAGATTGTGTCACAAGGGACCAAAATAATGTACTGAGAGCACACAGTACGTCTTCCAACGCGCCCGCCCGCTTGCGGGCGGGTGCGTGGGCTATTCGGGTCCCAAGGATCACCCTTTCTACCCGGGCTGAAACTCGGGAGAACAAGTGTCTCCCGGCGCGTGAGGGGAGGACCCCGCCGCTGGGCAGGCGTCCTATACTGAGAGCGAGAACGATTGTTTGAATGTAGAGCGAAGGGAAGGACTGTAATGTAGAATCCCGAGCGTAGCGAGGTATTCAAATTACATCGCTCGAGGTTAAATAATTTTGGTACCGTATGGCACAATTTGCTTTTCATATGAGAAAAATAATTAAGAGATGCTTTTAGTTGTGACGAATATTTATATTTACATAATTAAATTACAAATTTATATGAATATTAGATACGGTTTCGCAATTTTGAAAGGTTACTGTAGCTGTTTCGTTAGGAACAGAAAATGTCCATGACTTATTTATCACTTGGGTATTCATAATAACTTAAGACTCTGGTTGATAATCATGTTGAGTAAAGGGTGACTTAATAAATTTTTAATATTTTGAAAAGTAATAAAAATACGAATAAGAAGTTTCCACGTATTCTTTTTTTTTTAATTTAGTTAACCAATGCCGCGTCGGCATGCGCTCTTTTTTAATAACCGGCCAGGACTTTATGGAAGCGAATTGTGTTCAAATTTTTTTATTATTATTATATAGGTAATTCAAGTTCCGAACTCAAGAGTCATTTCGTCACTGTTATTAATTGCGCCAGAATGACCCATTTTACTCGCACTTATCGAGGAACCCTTCGCCTGTTTTTGAATAGATTTGATGAAAATGTTTTTAAAGGTCTTACGTGGGGTACTCGGAAAGTTTTGCAAAACTAATAAAGTTATAAAGGTAAAGTTTTTAGTGTTAAATGTTTTCGAAAACCTTTTTACCAGAATACAAAGTTTCACCTCAGATTCCTCTTCTACAGTCTGCTTAAACGCTGGTAATGTAACTTGCAACGATGAGGACTATCCTAAACAAAATTAGATTTTTATGTTATTCCACAAAAATAAGTCAACTGGTCCGGATCTGTAGCTGTGATGTAGGTGACCTAAATGTCTGATTGCTACTCTGTCCGGCAAGTCCCTCATGGTTAATATGATGTAATCAAGGTGAACCTTGAGAATCTTGTGCTTAGTTGCTTGTTGCTCATATTCACAAACAGTTCTGACAAGCATTTTAAAATCTATTATTATTAATGCTACTACGATTTCTTACTGGAATTGAAACTAAGTAACCTGTCAGTATTTAAAAAAGTAGATAATAAAAATCAAAAAGGTTTTTTTATCTTAAAACAGCCAAATTCTCAACTGGAAATATGTTTCTGTATTTTAATTCTAAATTCACCACCTATAATTTTGTCCATAATATTCAGTGATAATCTGATTCTGACCAAAGGTAAAATTGTGCAGCATCCAATTATTTTTCTCAATTGCAAGTGCTCGAGTGAAATCCAGTTGAAAGTTCAGTTCCAATGAAAACGCTTAAAATATGTTTTAAAATTTCTTCATACTACAACTAAATTTTTCTGCCCAGATTAGAAACTTACTCTGTTATTGTTTTATAATAGTTTAAAATTTGTACTAAAAAGTCTATTTCGCCGTTCATTCACCTCAGTGATTAATCACCGTGTCGAAAAATAACGTACATAATTGTATTGACAAAATACATAAAAGTTTAAATAAGGTTAATATTGTATTTACATTTGTATTTTCAAATGAAATCACTACTGACTAATGTCTTAAACATAAAAACTGTTTTTCGCATATAATTATAGCAATACATAGTATTATAGAATAGAGGATAGTAAATATAATTGCTATATGTAATTTTCAAAATTTGATTATTTTTTGTAACTTTGCTTTTTATCAATATCTATAGAATCATGATAACTAGAGCACCGTGACAGAGATAACGTGACGTTCATTTTATTTTACATCCCGGATAATTTTGAAGAGTTGCATCACCGTACGACACTTGTTGCAATGGCCACTTCAAGTAGCAATAAGACATTACATTATAACAATATGCAACATAAAGTATATATTCGCAGTAACTAAATCATATTTATCTGCCCGTAACAATAAAAAAGATTGTTTTATTTTATTTTCATTCAGTATATCACTAATCTATTTATTTCTTCTGATACTTATAATCAACCTCACCTCAAATTGTAAGTGAAATATGTCTAGTTTTATTTCAGTATATTTGCAAAATTTGCATTGGTATCTACGTATATTGGCGTTTGCTGCATTTATGCTGTACTCATATCGGACTCGATCAAACAGGTTTGTGACTACTTACTACAAAATGTTACGTAATCCTCTTCACATTATAATATATATGATTCACTTTCAGCTGGTGGATAGATATGTTCCTTCGGTAATACTACCTGTCGAGTACTACGGCTTAATCCTAATAATACCTTTATGCATACTGTGTCAGATTAAGTACTTGAAATGGCTTGCTGTATTCTCAGTAATGGCCAACATTTTCCTATTCGCTACATACCTAATATGTCTATATTATATTTTTGGAAGTCCACTAAATATAGCTGATAAAAAAATTTCTGGCGATCCGGCCAGATTTCCTGTCTTTTTATCGTGAGTAGAAATATTCATAGGTACATTTGTACTTGTTACTGATATATCGTTATTCGAATGTTCTTTAAAGATGCCCATTAAATTATTTCGCATATTACATGTCATGTGTCATTCGTCTGAAGTCCTAAAGTTTCCCATACTTATAAGTCGATTGCTTAACTATGTGCTTTCAATAATAATATCGACCTCACCGCAAACAACACCATCGATAACGGAAATCCATAATTATTACTTTTTATCAATGCTTAAAAACATTTTATCATTATCATCACATCTTTGCTATAAGCACACTTACAAATAGAATCACTTTGACAATACGGTCTCACAAAAGAAAATTCACAAATTAGCTTATTTTCTGATATTCTTACATGTATTTCAGAACGGTAATTTTTGCAATGGAAGGAATTGGACTAGTAATGCCTGTAGAAAATGCCATGAAGAAGCCTCAGAATTTTCTAGGCTGCCCAAGCGTACTAGTAGTAGCTATGATAATCATTGTCTTTTTCTATAGTACTTTGGGGACGTTTGGCTACTTTAGATACGGAGATGTTTTAAGAGGTTCTATTACGTTGAATTTGCCCATTGATGACTGGTTGGTATTACTTTTTAAACTATATATACTATCTGTTTTTTTTTTTTGGAAAATTTAACACCTGTTATTTTACCAATTTCTTGCAGGCCAGCAATATGTGCTAAAATATTTATAGCTCTGTCAATCTTCTTTTCATACCCTCTCCAATTTTTTGTTGTATTCGACATCTTTCAAAAGTATACAGATCCTTTTGTTAAGGAAAACTATAAGACTTTAACATTGGTTATAGCAAGAATAGTTGGTGTATGTTTTTGTGGTAAGTTTGTTTGGATTATAATATTAGATACTCATAGCCTGATTTGGAGTGGTTGAAACATTTATATTAATTCTTACCTAAATGACATCGGCGACCAACCTAAACTTTGACGTACTTACTCATATGAGGGACGACCAGGGGTACGGTGGGTCTGAATCGTTAGAAATGACTGATTTCAAGAAAAACAGAGGTTTACATTGGACCCTTAAGGCAACTTAAAAAATTTGCAGCGCTAGCCAGGTGCTTTGAATGTTGGTGTTCGATCAGAGTATTAATCCTATGAAGTTACGTATATAGATATGTTATAAAAAATTAAAAAAATATATATAAACATTAACCCACTCACAACCCCGCACTAGGATTCCCGGTGTTGCAGGTGACATGTTCATACACAAATATGACATTACAAATACCCAAGACCCGAGAACAAACATTTATCTGTCACATAAATGTCTGCCCCGGCTGGAAATCGAACCCGACCTGTGGCTCGGCAGGCAGGGTCACTACCAACTGGGCTATGGGGTCGTCAAATAAATTATCAGTTAATTCAATGTTGTAAAATATGACGATGAAGAATATTTATCTAAGATTTCTACAAAAAGATTTCTATAGATTTCTATTTTTCATAATAAATATATTACTCTCGAAATAAGGTGACTTTCGGTAGCGTCGTAAACGCGTTGTAATGAATTAATATACCTCAAGTGTTTGGCATTTGATTTTACTCGTATTCTTTTTGTTTTACTTCCAGTTGGTATTGGAATTGCATTGCCTTTACTGGAACAGATTATCAACCTCGTCGGTGCTTGTTTCTACTCTATTCTTGGATTTATTATTCCTGCTATCGTTGAAACGGTATATAGATGGAATCGTCTTGGGAAATTCAAATGGGTTTTCTGGAAAAATCTACTGATCTTTTTCTTTGGCATCGGTAGCTTGGTGTCTGGCTGCACAGTTACAATTATAGATATAATAGAAATACTAACGAGGAAAAATGCATAGAAATTCTGTAGCTCAAATTCACTCATATATAGATTTCGAAAAAATGTATCCATCTAATTAAGTATAAATAAATATCCGACGTCATCAGTGTTTTTCCTGGAAGTAAGATCATTGAATAAAACATACCAGGAAAAATGTAACATTCACCGAACTCCACAATTTCCTTCAGATAAAGTTTATTTTTCGGTTATAGCACATGCAAATGATGCAATTACACCCAAACTTGATATATAAACTCCGGAGAAGTATCAGCTTAGAGGTTGTTAGAATAACCTACCCCTATCCCTTGCTACCCTCCCATTCCGCGAAATTCTTGAGCTACCGTCGTAGCTGTACCTACGACTCAACGAAAGAAATATATATGTAGTTTGATTTTAGGCCAACGAAATATGACATTCAGAAATACGCCAATGATTATGATTTTATATATATTTTTTTAAATGTGTATGTAAAACTGTGTATATGCGTATATAAAAGTGTGTACTGTAAAACGTACGTAATAAAATTTATTTTGATTAAATATGACATATTATTTGTAATATACCTACGAGAATTTCACGTGATTAACTACCGTTACTGATGGTTAGGTTAGGTAATGTACCTAATATTAAGGTCAATTACAAAATGTGTCTCAAAATATTAATAACTAGTAAATATTTCATTAACCGATTCCCCGAGATTTGTTAATTTCAATGTGTTATCAGTTGCTATCAAGTTGCGCATGGATTAGGTCTTAATAAAAATGAAATTCCAAAGAAACTTAAACAGAGTGAACATTATTGTTTACGCTACATACATAAGTACATAAATTATCTTCTTTATCTTTAAGTCAAATACGGGGACATAGCAATAGAACAATTAAACTCAGATTGGCATTCAAAAAGATAATACGGGAGACTTTAGTTAATCAAACAGCGATTCGCCGTTGCTGTGAAATCTGTATAACAGATTAAGTACTGACGAAATGCTAGTGTTGATTTAAATCGTTAAAATGGATGAATGTAAAAAAGAGGAAGGAGTTGAAGAATATAATCCTTTTGAACATCGACAAATTAAGAAACCGAATTCGTAAGTACCTTTACTTTACCTAATAATTGGATAATATGTGTACTAAGACAGGCAATTTAATATACTCGCACGTACGTGGTAATAGAATATTAAAAACCTAGTTTAGCCCGTTTTGTTTAGTTTCTAGCAAGAATTACAAGTATAAAAATGAATACTTTTTATTTTCTTACTTCTTTTTACATCTTATTATGTTAAGCCAAAGGTCAATCCTCAAGGTAGCTTGAAACTGTGTCCCGAATGCACTATTAATAACTGAAATGTTCCAAATTGTACTAAAGTATACAAGGCTGTAAATCGAGGAACGTCTTCGCATCCGATAAATGAAGACAAGAAGATTCAGTGAAATCCCACATTATTCAGAACGTTCCACGGAAATGTCACAAAAAGTTCTTTAGATACCCGTCCTGTGACTAAAGAAGAATTTTTTTTCGATACCAAAACTGAATATACATTATTAATAAAAACTCTACAAATTCTTGTTACAGAAATATCAGATCGTTAGCTAACTTAGTTAAAGCATCTCTTGGGTCAGGTATCCTCGCAATACCCCTGGCGTTCGCTAATGCAGGCTGGGGCGTGGGTATCGTAGGAACGATTGTCATTGCGTTCATTTGTGGACATTGCGTCCATATATTTGTAAGTATAACAAGATTATATATATGTATAATTGCGCTTTAATACTGATTATTAAAAGGCAAAATATGTAATTGGATAAAGTATGTACGATGTGAATAAAATACTTGGCATATATTCTAAAGTTCCGTTAGTTAGTTAGTTTAGTTTAACTTCTATTATTTACTAATGTTTTCTTTACAAATTCAGTCTAACATAATAAGATCACGTCGTAACAAGTTATGAACGCGTTAAAATTATTAGAACGATGATAATTAATTGAAATGCGCCAAGTATATTATAAAATTAAGTACCTACCTACGTATATTTATATCAGAGACCATGGACCACTGTTACGTCTTGAATAATAATACCAGTAAACTTGTACAATTATTTAATACTTTTGACTACTTTTACAGTTTGACATGACAACAAAACTTGGTACCCTCTGATACAATCATGTTTACTCGACATCTTGCTCACTTGCTTGTCTAAGACCGAATGTCCTCACATTCCATTCCCACCGACCAATACACTCCTCTTCATTGTTTTATGTTATTAGAACTATAAAATATTCCATCGAAACTCGAAGAGCGTGATTTGTTTGTTCTTTGTTTCTAGACCCATGAGGTATGGCACCATCACTTAACGGAACTCATAAACTAATCACAATCGTATGAACAGATGAGATTACAGGCGTCAAAGCCGCTTAAACAGATGAATTCTCAGAACTAAATTTAAAACCCTAACATTTATAGTATTATGAAAAAAAAACTATAACAATTACGAGAATAAATTGAAAATTAATTTGTTAAATTACAGGTAACTGCATCTAGGGAATGTTGTAAAGCAGTTCAAAAACCATTACTAGGATATGCAGAAACATGCCGGACAGCATTTGAGATAGGACCAAAACCTGTGCGGCGGTTTGCGTCTACTGCAGGGTAGTAAAAATATTCCTCTACCACCTCAGAATTCGTAGATTTTTAGCAGAGTTATTTAATGTCCATTTACTCACATTTACAGAATTTTCGCGGAATTCTCATTAATATTCACATACATTGGCGTATGTTGTATTTTTACTGTGCTCATCGCTGATTCCGTCAAACAGGTTTGTACAGTATTAACATACGTAATTTTATATAGTATTTAAAGAATAGAGTATAATATTATTTATTGTACACCATAAAAATGACAGGAAATAAATACAAAACTTAGCTCATAATATGGAAATACAAAAGGCGATCTTATCGCTAAACAGCAATCTCTTCCTGACAACCTTTGTTGATAAAGTAATAGTACTTCGTTCCAGCGCCGTAAATAAGGAATCACTATTATAGCAACAGCCGCTGTACCTTTTTAAAATATAATTGATAATAACATTATAGCTCAATTGCAAAAATTAAACCATTCCAAGTAACGGCCCCACGGACACTCTCGTATTCTCACAATAGGATTCTCTGGGTTGCAAATGTAATACTTAAACATGCAATAAATGGTTATATGCAAGACCCGAGCACAAACAATTATATGTAACATATGCCCCGGTCAGTACCGAACCAGGGACCCTTGTATGGCAGGCCGAGTCTTTGCCAACTGAACTATAATATGGTCAATAATTAAAAATACAATATTTTTTCCAATAAACATTTATTCCAATTGCAGCTGTTTGACCGCTACGTTCCAAACACGATTTGGCCAGTGGAGTATTATTGCCTCGTTTTCTTGATACCGCTGTGTCTGATGGGTCAGATCAGATATCTGAAATGGCTTGCACCCTTCTCACTTGTCGCCAACGTTTTACTTGTTTTAACATTCTTGATATGCTTATATTATATTTTCAAAGACGAAATCACAGTGTACGACAAGAGAGTGATTGGTAGTGCAGCTAGATTTCCAGCTTTTTTGTCGTAAGTATTTAGAAATTAAGCTGATAATCATATATTATAATTGGATACATTTATCGTGGCCACTGCTTATTTCTTTAAAACTTAAATGACACCATTTGCAATTACTTTAAAATTCTAATACGGTACCTAATTATTGTTATTCATAAATGCATCACACTAGTTGTTATTTTATTATTTAACATTGCTATGAACAGTGAATTCCGGATTAATTGTGGTTTAAATAATGTTAATGAACTGCACACTTGCTTTCCAGTTTAATTTAAATATTATTAGAAATGAGATTTAACAACATCATTATTGTTACGTAACGCCTGACAAAGTAAAATAGTTATTTCTTATTCAATCGTAACGTTTAGTATAAAGCTCTACACTCTTTATACCGTATTGATCTTATAACATTGCCTTCTTACATGTAAATGCTACGTTGAAATGCCACTTTGGTAGTGCTCGTAAACCTACTCTTCCAAATCGCAATGGTTAATCATAGATGTATAATTTTTGCCACTGAGTGAACACAAACTAGCCAAACATAACTACATGTAAAGCTCATTGACCTTCAGTTTAATTACAGAACAGTTATATTTGCAATGGAGGGCATTGGTGTAGTGATGCCGGTTGAAAATACTATGAAGAAACCTGAACACTTCTTGGGATGTCCTAGTGTGATGGTGGTGGCCATGACGTTTATTATGGTGCTATATAGCTTACTAGGTCTCTTTGGATACTTCAGATACGGAGACTCACTTAAAGGATCGATAACGCTGAATCTACCATTGGACGACTGGTACACTTTACCTTTTTTTAAAAATACACAGATTATGTAAAGTATAAGAGTATAATATATTTATCATTTCTTTGGTAACTAATCAAGTGATCAAAGTGAAAGGTATTGCGAAATTTATTATATATAAATATTCCTATTTTCTATGGACTGATTTATCCTATTCAAATGAATGCGCACTATCCATATAGTTAAATTAGTGACTACTTACATATCGCGAAAAAAAATATTTATGATTATTACTTTTAACCCGCTATTAACAACATTCCAAATATTATAATAATTCTAATGATATTATACATCAAACTAGCACACAAAAAGTTGTTCTTGTCATCCTTATGTGTGTGTGTGTGTGTTTGAGTGGTCAAAATCCATAAAAACATTTACCAACCGCGTAAAAAGTTCTAATAATACATGATTTTTTTTTTGATATTTAAAAATTACCAATTTCGACGCCTTTTTCTTTTCAGGCCAGCAATAGCTGCAAAGTGCTTTATCGCCATAAGCATCATCTTCACATATCCATTACACTTCTATGTGGTTATTGATATCTTTATGACATACTTAGAGCCTCGAATAAAAGAAAAATATAAATCGATTACAGAGAGTTTGTTGAGAATTGCTGTGGTTTGTTTTTGTGGTAAGTCAATGTGAACATTTGACAGTTCGGTGTTATTATACTATCGGTAGTTCGCGATCATATAATGTGTGATAACATAAAATTATGCCCCTATAAAATTTTATGATATATCAATCAATATAAGCAAGTATGAGTTTACTGAGATATTCTGAGCTAGCATAGAATATAAGGAAACGATTTTTAATGAACTGGACTACAATATAATGTGCAACTACCTACATACGTCACATTTACGTTCAGTTCAGACGGTTACGATCCTTCATTGTGCTTGGTCGTCACTAATTATTAATCATAATTCGCCATAATTACGCTAACAGGGCTAACAAAAGATTAGAATAACTTGCAACCCAATCTCGATGCACTTTGGAACCCATAACAACATGCACATATATTATAACTCTTTTGTAACTAAGCATATTAAAATATTAATCATACAATTAAACAGATAAATTTTGTCATCCAGAATAGCATATAAATCAAAATCAATAAACCTTACATCAAATTGTTCCTTGTTTGATACCTACTGTCTTAATTCGAAATTATCAAATTCTAGTATATTATTATTAAGATAGACAGTGCAGTTCCTAATTGGTAAACCATCTAAGCAAACCATGATGTCAAACACGTAGAAAAAGGTATAGCTTAACATTTATTAATAAAGATAAACATAGATAAACAAAAACATAGAAACAAATTAATTAGGTTTCTGTGCAGGTATTAGAAAGAAGAAATGAAGAAAGAAAACCCTTTCATTTTTACACAGACTCACAACACGCATGAAAAAAAGTATATTTAATAATTACAATCTGTTACTACTCCAAAAAGAAAACGATAAAAGAATACTAAACTAAATTATACTTATACGTATATACTATACTTTAAACTAAAATACACTAAAACCAAAAAAAGTACGTGTGCTGCAGCATTAGCGTCGAAACGGTCCGGACTTAGCGGTAGTCAGGGTTTATCAAAATATATTTACATTAATTTATTCTAGGTGGTATCGGAGTTGCCCTTCCAATGTTGGAACAAATCATCAATATCGTCGGAGCTCTATTCTATTCCATACTCGGACTGATCATCCCTGGAATCGTTGACATCGTACTGCGATGGGAAAACCTGGGAAAATACAAATGGTTATTGTGGAAGAATATTTTTATAGTTGCTTTCGGTATGTTGAGTTTAATTTCAGGCTGTGCGGTCACAATCTCAGATATTATAGAAATACTGAATCAGAAAACTGAATAACTCATTAAATTTAAGTTTGTAACTTATGTTTTTTGTTTTCTTTTAATACTAAACTTTACCTTAGTATTCTAATTTCTTGAATAAATAATATTAAAGCACAGCGTCAGTGATACAGGTTAAGTTGCGGTATATTGATACGTTTGCAAGCGACAATTGATCCATATGATTACATCGTAATACGAAGTCTGATTTTGTTTATATAACAGGTAATGATTTAAATTTATCGAGAAATCTGCAGGCTCGTAAACGTTACTCATAAGAAGCCTTGTAAAATGTTGGTGGGTATCCATCTGCCATAGACAGCGTGCTATGTTCACATCATGGTTGGGTCAAATATTTCAATAAATTCATCGTAGATAACTACCCAACATTGTCTAAACGAATTTTATTTCTTAAAATTTAGCCATAGATTATCCTACCTTCCCTTTTTTACTACTTTTTGTCCGTAACACGAAAGGCATGAACGACGCGTTACCGACCTAATTGGAACTAGAGGAATTATTTATATTGATTGACTACTTACAGAGAACTGTGCGTCTTGCTATTATTAACACACAAAACATGACATTTATCATAGTTAATGTAACAATAACTCATTGTACAAAACAAAATAGGGCTTCATGCCTTAAAAAAATATCTTTTCTTACAATACTTATGAAGAAATTTTGCAAAGGACCTCAATAACACCTAATGATAGAAGTTCTTAACACGACAATCATTCTTCCCTTGATCTTTGAATCTGACTTTCCATAGTTTTATAAATGTCTTACCTCTATTAAAGGGCTTTCCTGGTGAAGTGAAGTGAAAGATTAAAGTAGTGCGCTTTATATTTGCCACCGTATGCCATTGTAGATGAACATTACGAAATATTAGTTAAAAATAAATCTGATAACCTGTCATGTTATATCAATATAGGTTAACAATGAAATCAATAAACTTTGGAAATACTCGGAAATTGGACGCCGCGATTCGCAGGGAACATTAAGCAAAAGGTTGTGGATGCTATCATTGGCAGTCGTTAAGATGAAATTCCAACATTTGCTTAAACACTAACTCTTCCATCGATTCACGATTCACATTGGGGCGGGGTCGTGGACCAAGTTCAAGGCCTCCTCAACAACGACAAGGACTCATACACCGCACTGGCTAAAGAGTTCTAGCAAGTAAAATCAGCATTGTATCAGTCAAGTAAAATCAGTATTATTCAACATAATTAATCAAAAGCAAACAAACCTACATTTAAGTGTAATGCTACATAGTACATACAATATGCATACCCCACTCAATAGTTACGCAACGTGTCAAGGAACTATAGGAATATCGTAGGTTTGCGTAACTACGTATAAGAAACACGCAGATATATTTACTGACTTGATTCATGTGATGCAAACACGATTTCATTATAGATATATAATACAGACATTCATTGAGCCAAATGCGTTCTACGATGAATCAATCAATGGTAGAAAACTTTAAGTAGCAAATAGTTATGAATTTTTATTTGACAACTTAGCTTGATATTTTGTACTTTTAGAGACTAGGCAGCAATATTTATATTTGCATACATTTTCACATCTTTTACTTAAAAGTAAATAAATGGTTTATAAATTTTGTTGTTTTCGATATTTTTTATTACCTAAATATTTTATAAAAAAAAAATATGTAGAACACGTCAATTTAATACATTTTTAATCAACTTAAATATAGTAGAAAATACATATGAAAAATCTGTACATTTTAACTGCAACGGGTGATTTTAGTGATTATTGTGTTGTTAAAAAACGTGTTCTTCTCAAAACTTCGTTATAAATATGTGGCTTCAAATAATTTCGTTTTATTACATATAATACCGATTCTTTTTTACATTTTAGTAGCAAATTATTTATAGACAGCTTTCAGTGAGATCATAATTTACTTTTAATGTATTTGTGCGCAGTATAGGTGCCAAACTACAAAAACTATTTTTATGCACTGCAACGACAAACAATGCTGGACTTTCTTCCAACAAAAACGTGTATACATCAAGGAAAAAAAATTGCAAGACCGACAAAATTTTTTCTTGTAAAGTTTAATTACACTTTCGCAACAGCCAATAAAGCTTTTTATACATAATGTGCTGTAAAAACAGAAACGATTAAATTGACATCATTAAGCAAAACGGTGAAATTTTTTTTTTCGGTGAAGTGAAGTGTTTTTATAAATTTTATATTTAACTTGCTTCGTAACTCCAGGCTCTATTGTTTCATTACAAGAAAGTAATAAATGCCATCATCAAATAAATCCACGTGATGTAGACAATGTGAATAAAATCTCTATTATTGTATTTTTCGCCGGTGTACAGTAAAGAATATTATCATTTAAATAACCTTTTTTTTAATCATTGTAAACTTCTTCGCAGCAATTCGATAAAAACAGGAAGTGTCCGTTATTTAGTCGCTTAATATTGTTATTGCAAAGTCCAAAGTCCAAAGCAATAAATAAAATCAATTAATAAATAAGTAAATTTACAAGTAAATATAAAAAACAATAATATTTTTAAATACGGACATTGTTCTGTTTGCTAATGATACAACTTAAATATTTAATGACTGAAAGAAGTATATTAAATTTTAACAATGTAAGCAGTGCTTTCATCATTTTGGTTAACTATAAATAATTTCATTTTAACGAAGTGTGTTAAATTTGCACTACCAAATGTGCAGAAAGTAGACAACATCCTTAAATTAAATTATGAAAAATTAACAATGGAAAATCTACAGGGTTTTGTGAGGTTCTCACATGTAAACTTGAGTAGGTTAGTTTACCCAAATTTACATATGTTCTTCGTTACACACAACTTTGGAAACACGGAAACTTGATGTGTAATCTTGACGATATTATCGAAAGAACCACTAGTAAAGTTTTAAATTGATAAATGAATGGACTCGCATCGGAACAGGCATCTCTACCTATTCGGTTTGGCGGGATTGGCGTTAGGAAAGTGTCCGCAATATCCTTACCTGCGTTTTTGTCTTCAGCACATGCCTCAAGCCTCCTGGTTGGGAAAATGCTCAACCCTTCGATGGGTTCCACCACTGAGGTTTCAGGTCTAACTGAAGCAAAAACTTCATGGTCGATTCTATGCAATGAGGACTTTCCCTCGGCCACACAATCCCAGCGGCTATGGGAACAACCGCTTTGCAAAGTTGTCTACGACACTCTGCTAGGATACTGTAACGCAACTGCGGATAAATCCCGCTTATTAGCCGTTTCATAAAAAGAGTCAAATCATTGGCTTAGCGCTTAACCCTCTTCCAACATCGGCACCCTAATCGACAACACCACACTGTCGATAGCAGTAGGTCTAAGGTTGGGCACAAACTTAAATGAGCCTCACCATTGCTGCTGTGGTGCCTGGGTCAATGCCCTGGCACACCACGGCCTCTCTTGCCAGAGAAGCGCAGGTCGCTTCTCCAGACATGCGGCTCTCAATGACATTATCCACCGTGCACTTTCTAGTGCCCATGTCCCCTCTTTACTAGAGCCCAGCGGGATCTTGCGCAGCGATGGCAAGAGGCCGGATTGGTCGACCTTAATTCCTTGGAAGATGGGTAAGTGCCTGATCTGGGATTCCACCTGCGTGGACACTCTAGCACCCTGCCATATTGCTGGAACGTCTGTCAACCTAGCGGCAGCTGCTACCGCGGCAGAGCGGTCTAAAATCCGAAAGTATAAAGAACTCGTAAACAAATATATTTTCGTGCCGGTAGCGCGCCGTCGGCGCGTTTGATCGAGGCAACTGGAGACTCCAGAGCCGGCAGCTTCCTAGCTCAACGAATAAGTCTCGCTATACAGCGAGGAAATGCTGCCAGTATTCTGGGAACCCTGCCTCGATCAGACGCGCTTGACGAAATATTAAATTTCTAGTACCCATTTATTTAAAATTGTTAGTGTTCTTTTTAGTTTTTTTTTTTATATTGCAAATATTCCTGTTTAATTTTTTTTATACCACTCCATGTTTTTGCAAAACCGTTTTTGTCTTTTTAATTAATTAATGTTAGCGTATTATAATTCTATTGTTTTTTTTTTAATTATAAGAACTGTATATATTATTATTAAAGTCTTTTCTATTGTTTACTATTAGAAACACAGTTTGCGAACGTAAAAAGTAAAAAGTTACACAACATTATGAATGATCAGAATAATGCAAGAAATACATAAAGTTCTTGAACTACATTTAAATATGTTATGAAAAAGTTCTGTAGTAATATTTTAAACAGAAAGTGCGAATTTTGTTAGTTTATGTATTAACAGAGTTTAATCACCGGAACCAAGGCACCTTTGTGAAATATTCTTTTACTATTTGAAAGGTATATTATTTCGGATGTATATAGGCAATATAGTATAAAACAGATTCTCTGTCTCCGAATGTGATATTTTAAAAACTACGGCACAAAATTTCTTACGGTTTTCACCAATAGATAAATAAATTCACCAAAAAGGTTTAGGTATATGGCATTACGAAAAAATATAAGAATCCTGATAAAAACGAGCAACGATTATTTCGAATACGATTACTGATGGTGAACGTAAAAATCAAGCTTCCCGGAGCGCAGCAAGAACACGTTATTAGTACCTACATAATCAAAAATATATATATTGCTGATATGACGACAAAAATACACCTACGATTTCTTTTTGTGGACAATCCAGTTCGCTGCTGTACACACTGTCTCGTGACCCAATTCAGATGAATCAAACGAAATTCTTATAAGCTGTGTTTCTCGGTGAATATAATATTGAAATGTAGTATTTGAATGTTTTCGTATACTTATCTATACTCGTATACTTACCGTTTTCTGTACTTTATTGACTGTTTTGCCTTTATTGACGCAATAGAATCGAAAACAATAAATGTTAGAATTATTGTCTGTTTGTCTGTGCGTTTGTTCGCGCTAATCTCAGAAACAACTTATCCGATTTTGTTACGGATATCACTAATGTATTGCAGTAAACGTCTTTTAATATTTATAGTTCTTTTCATTTCAATCTGTCCATAAATAAAAAAGTTATTAATTAATTTAAAACAAAGTAGGTACTATTTCTTAGTGTAAGGCGTAATTTTTTACGATGCGAAGCGAGGGCAGATTCCTAATATGTAATATATATGTAGATGTATTTATAATTTTATTCAAAAACTATGTACAAACATAACCGGGAGAACGGAAAAGACAAACATATCAACAATTATATTTTTTAACTATGCTAGCAAGACCCCTACTTAGTCTGTATATTTATTACCTCTGTGTACAAAAAAAATTATTATTTGTATGTCATGTATAATTCAAAATTGGTTGCAGAAAATGTGGATCTTACTACAGTACTTCATGTTTGGTGAAAGTTACCTCTCTAACGATGATTCAGTTTTGTGTGAACAAAATAAACCGCATACAAACAAAAGAAAAAAGAAATATTCATTCCCCTATAAGAAAATAAAGAAAATATTCTCCTTGCTTAATCTATATTATACCAATAGGGAAATATATTAATGAGCAGTTACAAAGTTTATACTTATATAGCAGAGATGTTATAGAGCTTCGTAACCGTAATCGAAACTATCGGATATCCAAAATAAAATTATATCCGAAACCGTAACCGAATCCGATAAAAAAGTTTTGGATAATTTCGAATAGAAGCAACACTCTAAATAAAGCACACTTTGACTGGTTTACATTGACTGAGCCGATACAATGGCCGCGTCGTTCTCATTTTAGATGTTTTTATTACTTAATTTGTTTTTGCTGTGTTTATAATACTACATTATACCTAGAAACAAAGTCATTTTTTGTAAATAAATTATATTTTTTTCCAAGTCGAAAATCATCCAATATCCGTAACCGAAATTATACGAAACAATCGAATAACCCTAAATTATTTCATATCCATAGCCGTAACCGAAACTGGTAAAATATTATTCATATATCCGTATCCATATCCGTATCCGAAATTTAATATCCATAAGATACGTATTATATTTTTTTTATGTTAATAGCCGATAAACTAGCAAAACAGCCAGCTGATGGTAAGTGGTCACCGTCGCCCATGGACATCAGCAAGACCAAAGATATCACTGATGCGATTTCGGTCAGGAAATGAGAAGAAGGTTAGAAAGAAGGTACTGGCTCTCAAGCTCCCAGCCGGAACACGACGAGTCGCTAGCCAGACAGGCTTCACGGAAAAATAATAATACCAGTATTAATATTAATGACTTAATAATAAAACTGATAATATAATCCATACGCGAAGCCCTACCACCAAGCAGGCTGGCTTCTGTCGCCTCTTACGACACCATGTTCTGCCAGCATGGGATTGGGGAAATATTCTAAGCCACTCAATACGGTGTTAAAATATTTTCCATGCTCGATTATTTGCTTATTGTTTTTTTAAACGCATTCAATTGAATAAGGGTAACGTGCAAGACTGCGATAGCTATCGGGGAATAAAGCTTATGTCACATAATATGAAAGCGAACGATAGAGTGATAAAAAGACGACTGCGAGAAGAGACTGAAATTACGGGGAACCAATTCGGTTTCATGCCGGGTCCATGTACGTTAGATGCCACATTTGCTCTTCGCCTTTTGTGCGAAAAATACAGACGTGTGCATAGAAACTTGCACATGTTGTTCGTCGACCTGGAAAAGGCATATGATCGAGTTCCTCGTGAGATTGTATGATGGGCTTTGAAAAAGAAAGGTGTACCAGGGAAGTATGTGGAGTTGATTCGACCGATGTACAGAAAAACTTGTACTCACGTTAGGTCGGCAGCCGGCGTCACCCATAAGTTCAATGTGGCTGTGGGCTTGCACCAAGTATCGGTTTTAAGCCCTTATCTCTTTCTCTTAATAATGGATGCTCTGACATCAGACATACAGAAAGAGGCAACTTGGTGTATGCTATTCGCCGACGACATTTTTCTTGTTGATGAAAATGGTGCTGAAGTCCAGTGCAGACTAGAAAAGTGGCAGCACAAGCTGGAAAGTGTTAGCTTGAAAATCAGCAGAACCAAACCCGAGTATATGTTCTGCGGTTTGGGCGGTCTTGCTGGTTTAGCGCCCATTGCGCTACATGGCGTGACTCTACCAGTTTGCACGGACTTCCGATACCTCGGCTCCCAAATACAAGTCGATGGCGATATAGACCGTGCTGTGGATCACCGGATCAATGTGGGGTGGATGAAATGGCGGCAGGTTACTGGTACTATATGCAACTCCCGGATACCTCTTAAATTGAAGAGGAAAATCTATAGGAGCATCATTAGACCTGTCGTTATGTATGGATCGGAACGTTACGCTTTGAAGAGAATGAATGAAAGACGGATACATGCAGCGGAGATGCGAATGTTAAGATGGATGTGTGGTGTTATAAGAATGGATAGAGTATGAAATGAGTATGTCAGAGGAAGCTTGAAAGTAGCACCTATTGTGGAAAAATTGAGAGGTGCCCGTTTATCATGGTATAAGCACATAATACGTAGGGAGGAAGAATGCTGAGAATGAAATTGGATGGATATAAGGGAAGGAGAAGACCGAAGAAGAGGTGGATGGACTGTGTGGAAGACGATATGAATATTAAGGATGTGTGCACTGAGATGACGAAAAATAGAGATGTATGGAAGGAAAGGACACACTGTGCCGAGCCCAAGTGATTAGAATGAGGACCGGGAAATAATGAACCAATTGAACGCCTCCTATTGAACTAGAAGAAAAAGCATAGATACCTAGATCTAATAATAGAAATATAATTGTAAAATAAGCAGTACAAATTTAAGAAACAAACACTATTTACATTTTATGTATTAGATTATTCATTCATTATTCATTCCAAAGGACTCTAACATAGTTTAATAACTACTATTTAATGGTAACACGGAAGCACTAATGAAGTATTGCCGCATAGAACGCTTATTTACTACTATAATTTCAATAGAAAGGATGTAACCAGACTTTTGTAATAAGTATAGTTATCTCGCAAGCGTTAATAATCCGACGGCATATGTGCATTGTAAGTAATCGGCGTAGTTCGAGCGCGATACATAGTTAGTTAGATGGACGACCACTAAGTGTAGCACAGTTCATATAACTGTACTATCGTGATCATCTCTGTATAAAAATTATAATATGTGCAACGGAATGAAAACTGAGTTTTGTTAAAGCCAAATTTTACTATTTAGTCAACCGACAAACGAGCAGATTACCAATTTGATGGTAAGTGGTCAGTGCAGTTCAAAGAATCAAGCGTCTAAGTAAGAAGGGCTTTTCTGACTCTCTAATACTGCAATTAAAGTCAGTAAAAACATTCCAAAGTTGATCATAGATGCAGTGTCACAGCGATTCAGGCAAGAGAAAACCGTAACGTCATGCTCATGCATGATGTTCGGTCGAGATTGAACTAGATGGTACAGAACCAAACGACATTAAAGAGATCTTAAAGATTATTTAAAAACATTACATCCCAAAAATCTTAAAAAGAAACTAAACGAAAATGGATCTCAAATGTTTTTTTTTTAATTATTTTACTGACTATATATATATAAATATCTACTTTTAATTCTAGAATACTTTGTAATACTACATAGTTTGTATTTTGGATTATCCAAATGAGTAAATACACCAAAAAAACGACAATTCTAGCGCCATGTCGCGTCCTTCAAGCAAAATAGTTTTAGCGTGAGTCTCTACAAGATTTAAAAGTTATCTTGATGTTTTGCTACAGCTAGCTCGAGATGAGCACAGCTAAACAGGTAATACGAGGCTGTGGCATAAATATAACCTATTTAATACCTTACCCTTTTCCTTGGTAGTTTGTTACAGCTGTCATTGTACGTTTGTATAGTTAATATTCCTGATTAATTAAAATATTTTTATCTTCTGTGAAATATTATACATGACGTTCTATTTACTACAAATATGAAATAAATAAAAGTGAAAAACCTTTCAACACGACAAAGCGGTCGATGGTATTCGTACAAAAATAAAACACGTCTAGGAATTTCGCGAACCCCTCTGAGTGAAGAGATCGGACCTTTGAATGTAGCGTGACATGCGTTGCCAAAACAGTACGTAAGTACCTCTGTGACGGCCACGCGTATCTTATTTATATTTATAAAGATCATCAGTGCAAACTAAGATCAGTCAAGCGACCATTGTATGCGCCGCCGCTCGTTATAAAAGATGTCGCGCGCGTAATCGTACAAAACCATAAAATTCCATAATATTGAAATAAAACAAATGCACGCCCACAGATTTCTAGTACGTCGATACGGTTAAATACGCAGTGTGAACATGTCTAACAGTTACAATATGAAGGACTTCAGTTCGACGTAAGTTTTTCAAATATAAAAGCTCACTTTTATAACTCTCCTGATAAAAGCAGAAAAAAATTCCTTACCACGTTTTAATGTATGTTCTTGTATGAAAAATCAAATCTTTATAACATATATTTTAATGTTAATTTCAACTCCGTAATCACGAAGGTTAACAACTTATCAAGTCTGACTGAGCGGTAAAATACTAAAAGGCTTTTACCGTGTTTTAATCTTATCTGAATTGCGCGTAATTTAAAAATGCATTGTTAACTTAAAAATACCTTACAATAATTTAAACGTTAAAGGAAACAATATGGGATGCGAGGTATTCACATTTGCGAAGAAATTCCCAATTTTCTTAACGAAAAAAATATATTTTATTTTAAACTCGATTTCCATCTTATATTGGCATCGTACGTCCGACAGAGGAAACTTTTGAACATCTTTTTAAAATAACAAATCAGTGAACAGAATATTTCCAATTATTAAATTATTTAGCGAATAATAAGTCATAAAAGTTAAATTCGTATATAAGTTTTATTATTCTTTGTAATGATAAATATGATAAAAAAGATAGTAGAAAATTTCTTAAAGTAGGACGAAACATAGGAAGGTGGAGATTACTCTTCACACATTTAGTGTTTAGTATAATAAGTTTACGTAACGTAAACGTAACTTTACATTTTTACAATTGAGCATACACTTGTATCAACAACATTCATGTTTATCATAATTAAAGAAAGAATGCTAATTTTGTGAGTTTATGTATGCGGAGGGTAATAAACTAATAAAAAACTTTATTATGCATATATATTAATAAAAAATAAGTTAATGCTTAACAACAATCTCAACATGTTGAACGCATTAACTTATAATTGTTAGCCTATTCACTATCCTCTTGATAACTCCCACGTCATACGTAGTAGGAAACACCGACGCAGGCGAGCTCAAGTATAGTATTCCAGTATAGCTTCCAGTACAGTAATGGCATGACGAATAACGACACGAACCGCATCGTACGCCCGGCGGGATTTTCATGACATACCTACTCGCAACACGGCGGGTTGTTCGATTGAGGAACAGCTATTACGCCGTTACAGGCCGTTTATCATATGTAACAATATACTTGTTACACTCAAAGGGAATCGAGGCGAACGATAAACTAATTACGAAACTTTAAAAAATCCATGTCGTATTTTTCCACCTGGTGGCAGACAGAAGATCGGAATATAGAATGTTTGGTATTAAGTGGAAACTGGTAACTCGGTTCAATCAAAACCACTCCAATGTTTAGCGTCGGTTACAGATACACTCCTCGGGACGAACGGGGGCCAATATTTTCTTGTCCTAAACGTATTTATGTATCAAATATATTTATATATATATTTTTCGAACGGATGTATGATGCTTAAAATAAACGCTCATCCTTTCAATCTCTACATCATACAAGTCTATGCACCTACTGCAGATACCGATGATCAAGAAGTTGAAGAATTTTATGAAAGTATAAATACAATATTAAAGTCAATAAAATAACAAGATATTATTATAGTGATGGGAGATTTAAATGCTAAAGTTTGAAAGGGAAAATTGTTGGGAATTTTGGATTGGGTTTGAGAAACGACAGAGGAGGTAGGCTTGTGAATTTTTGTACTGAAAATAATTTAATCATCACTAACACTTGGTTCGAACATCTAAGGAGACGATTATATACCAGGCGATCACAAAGTCACTTATTAGCTAAAGAAGCGACCACGAACGGATTCCCGCTAACAGTGGTACCTGTTTTTTCAGAATATTTTTCTTTAATTAAAGGGCAATGTCAACAGTGGTGGCAAGAATATTTTGATAAACGTTCACTTGAAAAAGGCATCTGGTATAGAACTATTCAGGCACAAATATCTCAAATCCCATGGATTGATAAAACACTGTGTAGTAGACAATACCTTACGATGGTTCTTAAATTACGTTCCGGACACATCCGTCAAATAAGTTTGCATTTTTAATGAAGCAAAACCCAATCCTCTAAATGTAATCAGTACGCTACAATTGAAGATGTTCAACACATTTTGACGAAATGTGTGCGGACAGAATCACTGATGTTACAGTATTTTGCAAGAACAATGCAGATTGGCCAACTAAACAGTATTTTGGCCTCTCCAATGTCAGAGTCATTCAGGATACTGTGCAGGTTGGGTACTGTGGGCCTTGCAAAACATTAAATTTTGATTGTCGTGTTCTATTTATATAATTATATGTGTGTGTGTTGATCCTTTACGGGACGATCTGGTCGCTCAGCGACAAAGTCCCTTTAATAATGAATTAAAAAAAAAGGCAACAATTTTGTGATTGGGAAATGATTCTATAGAAAGAGTTAACAAATACAAATATCTCGGCTGTTGGTTAAATGAGGACTGGGAACCGGATTATGAAATTAGAATAAGAATTGAATTTGCCAGAAACACCTTTCAGAACATGAGGAAACTATGGACTAACAGAAAAATTACGAGTAGCTTAAAACTGCGGTGGGGAATACCTAAATGTTATATACTCCCAATTCCTATGTATGGTTCCGAAAGTTTGTCTATGAAAAAGAAGTCAATTGATAAACTAAGGGCTTTTGAAATGTGGATCTACAGAAGAATGTTTAAAATTAAATGGAAAAGTAGAATATCGAATGTCAAAGTTTTACAAATAATGAATAAAGATTTGGAAATGTAAAAACTGTTAAGAAGAGAAAAATTGCCTATTTTGGACATATATACAGGAACAATAAATATAACTTATTAAAGTTAATAATTGAAGGCAAAATTAAAGAAACAGGTTCTACCTGGAGACGAAGAATCTCATGGATTGGAAATATAAGGGACCGGTGGCGGGTTAAAAGCACAGATAAACTAGTTCATATGACTGCTGATAAAGAGACGTATCGACAAATGGTCGTCGACGTCCTTGATGGAGATGGTACGTCAAGAAGAAGGAGAAGCGTATTTCAAATCAAAACACAGTTACTCAGTAATTCATTTCGCGAAAAAATTATCAAATATTCTGAGTCAATCTTGTCCAGAATTTTTGAAGACTCACAATAGTGATCGATTTTAATATGTGCTGGTGTGTCAGCTCAATTAGAACAATTTTATTTTAAGCAGACTGACTGCTGGCAATCACAAAGATATAGTGAAAAACACATAATAACAGTAGGAGCAAATATAAGATAAGAAAAGATGGAAAGAAGAAAAACACTACAGTACCGAAATTAAAAATCCCTAAAGCATTAATAATAACAATGTGTGAATGTAACGGTTATTTACTTTAAAAAAGGAGAACAACAAACCTATATTTAACCGTAATTGAAAACTTTATTTATTAATAACTGCACCAAATGCCACAAAATAAAACTGTTTACGGATCATGTGGGAGTAGGTGCGCAGTTTTACGGATTCAACGTTAAAGCGCCAAAACACACCCAAAAAAATGTCTCACTAGTGAAACGCTTGTCACTGGAAATCATATTATACTTGTATAAATAACCATTTGTTTACGTTCAGTTGGCCTCGGCAATCATTGAAGAAAAGACTCGGTAAATTAAAATATAAGTCTAAACCGTGACTTAAGAAAATCCGAATTTAGCTATTTTGTTTCATAAATTGACATTGTAACTGACAAATACACGATCTATTGTTTATGAAGACTCAACTATTGTATGTCGCAAACAGTCATGAAAACATGTAATAAACAGAACGCAGTACGTGACCCGAGTGGTGGCAGCACCGTCGCTAGGACTCAAGACTTACTAATTCGTTCTACAACGAAGCCTGTGCCTCTGTACCGGCAGACGCTATAGCAGGACACTCGTGTTTAAACTGTACCGGAGGCTACTGGCTCTCAGCCAGAAACTGTTACACATATTTTTTGTAATTATTGTTAAAACGGTTAATTCACGTGAGAATGTTACTCTGCTCGGATGATCAATTATCCGACTTCAAAACCGTAATTTACCAATGCGATTTTGATAGTCACGAAGACTCTACTGAACTGCCGTGTTCAGCTTTGGCCATTTTTCGCATAGAGTTCAGGATACCAGTAGCGACGAAACGTAATGGAGGAGGCTAGCGAGATTCCGTATTAAGCTTGCATTGCAAATGCTTATGTCCCTTTGTGCCACAATTAAAACATTTAACAGTTGTCGGAAGTTACACAAAATGCTGATGAGTCTATCTATTTTACACATACGTTGACTTCACTTAATAATCCAGTTTTAGCTGAAGGAACCTCACCTAATGTTATTTATTCAGATCTAGACGAGCCAGACGAATCTAGTCCGTTCTCAGCTGAAGGGATCTCGCCTACTTTTGTGGAGTGGAAATCTGGACCAGAAAAACTGCGATATAGGGATCTCACTATCCATTGTGTTATGATGACGACCCAATCCAGCAATAGAACGTGCGTTCTAATTGACCTAAATATCAAACAAAGAATAATAATGCTATTGACGTGTGGAGCTGTTCGATAAGCTTTTACTTGATTACTTTAATAAAAGAAGCTATTGGCGCTTGTAACTGATCAATAAGCAAAATAAATTGCTTTAATAAAAAATGCGACTGGTGTGTGGAACAAACATTAATTAATTACAAGCCATTCATTAATCAAAGTAAACTTGCCCTAAAAATATTTTAGCCTTCTGTGTGTGTGTTTTTGTTTTCCTTTCTCTTTAGCTATGTTCATAAACACCTTGCGATTTTCTTTCTTTTTTGTTTATTTTTAGTTATAGTGTAATTGTTCAACACTTCCCCTTACATTTACATTTACTTAATTCCTCTCTACCTTAGGTTAGCCGGAAGAAATCGCTTTTAGCGATAAGGTCGCCTATTATTTGCACCGTGTATTTTGTTCTTTCCAAATATTATATAGGAATACATATGTATTCCTTTTGGTGTGCAATAAGGTGTATTATATTGTAGCACGGCGTACAAAACCGCCCATAGCACAGCAATGCCAATGCGTTATAATACTGTCAAGTATTAAAATAATTTAAATAATGATGTTTAAAGAATGTGCTGAGGAGTTTCATTTGCTATTATTTCTCCTCTTTATTTAAGCACCTTTTCGAAATGGTAGTAGAAGCAAAACCAAAAAGAGCGAAAGACATTTAAGCGGCATCACAGCACAGATGCAACGATGCAAATTTATTGTTAATATTATTGGTGTAGTTTTATATTTCTTTCTTCTTACATGTAATTCTTAATAAAATATTTTTCCTTTTACTTCTCATTATGTTGTACTAAACGGTGCATTAAGAAATATCTTTCTTGTTTTCATTCAAAAAAAAATGACGGGGACAAAATGTATTTATCAAATACCTAAATATGTAAATAATTTTGAATTTGAGAAAAAAGTAATAAATAATCATGACGCGACGCACAGCACGTGTTGCACGTCAGTGTTGCCATGTCGCATACAGTCATGGATACAGTTACTTAACGAAACCCGAGTAATGGCAGCACCGTCGCTATGACTCTTTACTTGGCAACTCGTTTCACAACGAAGCCTTACTAAGGGGCTGGCGCCACTGATGCTGTTTTTGCGACTCTTTCGCTACATCTAGCGGATTTTATATTTGTTTAGAGATATTTTTTAGATCTGGCGACTTAAAAAATTTAGCAACTACTACTTCTTGCGACTTTTTGCATATTGAAAATATAGAAAATTTATTTTGGTACATATTTAAATGTACATGCTACAATATGAATCACACAAATAAAAAATTAATCATTATTTAATTACGAATTATTATGAATAAATTGCTTGATTATATAAATTTCATTTTACGTATACTATATTTTTTATCGTGGAATAAGTTGAAATATTCTTCGACTTCTAACGGAATTATTAAGCATATTTTTTTTCATAATCTAGCGACTTTGTAATTGAGATCTGAGGCCTGTCTATTTTCCTCAACGGCAACACTGGCAGGAACTATGGAAGGTAGACATGTGTCGTTCAATCAAATTTGAAGATCTAAATCTTTACTGATCCATTTTTAACGACCCGGGTCTTTCGACCCGTTCAATCAAATAATTGGTTCAATTTCCGTTAGGGCACAGACGTGTAATTTTTTCGTTTAATACCTAAATGAAAATAAAATTTTCACTGAGCGCAAATCACCGAATTACAGTCTTCATTATGTTTTAGCAATACGACATTAATGCAGCGGTTTGTAATGGTTAATACGTGGCTTAACCAATTAAATTACAAAATCTTCATTTTTCTTTTGGATTTTTTTTAATAAATCCTATAATACTACTAATACATTACTGCACTAGCGATACAATTCAAACCCATCGAACGGAACCAAAAAGTGCCACAAAGCGCGTCAGCACAATTGAGGTCATCTGTCAATCAATAATTTCACATTCGTTTAACTTCGTTTACGATTGTATTGAACGAACGAATCATTTTCATCATAATGACCAGTTCGTTTCCGGGTCTTCGATTCAATTAATCGCCAACGACACATACAATACATAATGAAATGACCCATTCATGTTTCAGCCGTGCTGGAGACCAGTGCCACTCTACCACAAACTGTTATGTTTTTAATTATTTTTAAAACGGTGAATTCTTATAAAAACGATACTGTGCTTGAATTACCAACCATCCACCCACGAAAATATATGACCATTATGCCAGCAACGCTGTGCATCCGAATAAATTAGATCAAATCAATGTAATTTTATTATATAACTTTCAAGTAAAATATTGCAAATTGGAGCTAGACCATATTATACTTCTGATATCGGGGCTATATTAGAATTATTAATATAGCACTATGAACGTAGATATAGCATAAGAATATAGAAAATCAAAAGGACGTCTCAATTATTGGCAGCGAAGGTCAGGGTTACGGGGACGAACCACAATCATTAACAGACGAAATTGTCTCAGCTCTGCGGTCTGAATGTTCAATCATTACACAACACAGGTTCACGTGAAAACTGTACATATTGTTTATTTAAATCTTTGTGAATTAGAAAAGCATAAAAAGAGATGGTTTCTCAAAGGTCTACTTTTTTTAAGCAAATTTATATAAAATATATTTAATACTGAGCCCTAAATAATGTTAATCACACTGGTGTTGTATTACTTATTCACATCACGTCTCGTTTACGTAACCAACGCCGTTATTACCAATGTATCAGAGCTATTCTAGGTTAACCAGCTACTCATAATAACGTAATTACCATTATTCTAATGTTCATGTATAGTTTCATTGTAATATAAAGATTTGAATATGTATTATAATACATTATATTCATGTTGTAAAGTCATTCTCTAATTTTTAAGACCTTCAGTGTGATTGTTTGATTATAATAAACTTGTGTCTATCTCGAGAGATATGTAATGTGTCTTAGCTTACACTACCGATAATTTAGTTTTACTCTACATCATGGTTATTATATTCCAGTGACAATCAATCATAAACGATATAAATTAGCTCTCTAAATATATTTGTAAGACAGTATTCTTTATATCTTATATTTTGATTAAGTCAACTCACCGATAGTTTTTATACAACTTCAGTTTTGAAAGAAAATATCATGTATAATATAAGTAGAGGGCTGATGTCCTAAACTACAAACCGAAAACTTAGTATGAGTATAATTTATCACAATGTACAGAAGTGAACTTTCAACACTTATTGCATTTTAACGGACCATAGATTTCCCTTTTTTTCCAGTGCGGTCATCACAGAAAATGGAGTTTATCCTTCTACGTTTTCTATAAATGCTATAAATACAAAATGCAAAGACAATAACGTGGAGGAAAATTTGTATGATCCGTTACAAAACCGAAAGTTGGAACATCCTAATTCGTAAGTATTCGTGTCTTACTGAGAACTATATTATTTGTACGTGTCTGTGTGCATATGTGAGTGTGTGTGAAGTATCTTACGTCTACACCTTTAATGTTGCAATTATTTGGAGCAAATATAGGTAGAACTTAGTTTATAATTTTATTATATTCCTACTATTGGTTATACTTTCTATATATTTATATTTGTTCAAATTTTCAATCGTTATAAAAATCCCTTTTTATTCATCCACACAAGCTCAAATACATTCTTTTAAACTTTTAGTGGATGAAATTAGATGTTGGTAATTTTTTTTTTCAAATATTAAATAATAATTGAAATTTATTTTTATTATACGCAGTAAATTAAAAAGTCCAATCATTAAGTTTCTGCGCCATTTATGATTCCGTTGAAAAACAAAGTGAATATTATTACGACATAACAAGACAGTTGAATGTAAGAAACATAGATGTCAATGTGTCTCACATGCAAACCCAATTAATTGATTTGTTTAGCAACAAATAAACATCAAATTATATTATTTGACCTAAGTAGGAATTGACTTTCAATATTTTTTTATATATTACTAGTATTCTCAACATATTACAAATTCAAAATAAGCATGTCTTATCACATTTTTTTTTGCTTCTACCAATCCGTGTTATTAGTAGTAGTTGGCAGTAATTAGTAAAATTTATAATTAACAGTAGATGAAAATTTAAAACGTTAAATTAGCCTACCTTTATAGTTGTTAATAAGTTGGTTCTCAGAGTAAGTATTCTTAAGTTAACACATACTACTCAGTACTACAGATAGGATTCATCATAACCAACCTTTACAGCTAATAGGTATTACAAACATTAAATTTGACTGTAGTACGTACAGTTGTTACATCTTTCAAAGGCATTTCTTGTAATTCCATACCTGAAACCGTAAATGGATTTAAGTTTGTATGAAAATTCTTTACGTTGGCAGTTGAGTACGTATTACGCGTGGTGCGAGGATGTAAGCGTCTATTTCTTCAAATGAACTGCATGTCAGCTTACTTTCATCCTGGCTTCCATGAAAATACTAGCTACATAAAAGAACTTTTATTTCAGAGATGTAAGATCGTTTGCAAACCTGCTAAAATCGTCATTAGGGTCCGGAATCCTTGCAATGCCAGCCGCCTTCAAAAATGCCGGTACAATAGTTGGCATATTTGGAACCATAATTTTGGGATATATTTGTACTCATTGTGTTTATTTATTGGTAAGGAAATACCATTATTGAATAAAAAAAACTATTTATTTTATTTAGCATCTGGTGGCATATACTTACATAGCATATTTTTCTCCAAAGTACGATTTGCGACCGATAGGATTTACAATTAAGCTGGATGCAAATGTTACGCGGGCCTGCCAGTGATAGTACGAAATCAAATGATGAATTTATTTATAAGGAGACATAGAAACATTTTTACTCTATAGCAATCGGTTCATTCGAGGTTTCAATTTCTGACTCCTCTGTTGGCATAGTTTATATGATTTTCGTAAATAAACCTCTCATAATCACGCTATATTTTAAACAGAAAATATTACAGTAGCAATCAACTACTGTTTCTTTGTTAGTAACGTCAGATAATATGTAATTATTAATCATTTTTAGATAGGTTACGATTCGGCTGACTTTGAAATCCATTGACATATTTCTTGCAGGTTAAAACTTCTCAAGACGTGTGCAGAGTAATAAAAGTACCATCACTTGGCTATGCAGAAACTGCTGAAGCTGTTGTAGCAACTGGACCGCAATCTTTAAGAAGTTGGGCCAAAGCAGTAAGGTAACATTTGTTCATTTTGATATATTTAGTTCAAATATTTAATATTTATCTAATACACTGATAACAAGGTATATAGTAGACAACAAAATCCATGTCCGTTTAAACGTTATAATTTCAAAAAATACTATTAGACTATTCAATGGATTACCCATTGAAAGATATCTGAATCGATCTAAACTTGGCCCCGATGGACGAGCTTTGACAAAGTGGGGCACAAAACGTAAGAGGACATTGGCCCCATTTGTCTTTAGCTGAATCATTTGTTATTCATTCATTCCCACACCTTTAAATACCTGCATAACTCGACGCAGACCATAGAATTCGCCTTTAATTAAATTATAACTGTTTTTGTATTTTCTTAATAAATATAACTTAATACTTCTATAGAATAATAATAATTATTATTATATTTGATTATTATCAACAAAATGTTACAAGTTTTCAGTAAAAATTGTTCTAATCAGGTACGATCCGAGGAGCAGGGTCATGACTCCCCACAAAATTGTACATGTCATACTTACAAAGACTTAATTAATAAATAATTTGCGAAAACTTACTATATTTATTCCTTCTTGCTTAAATTGTTAAATTCTTTCTCACAAGTTTCTTGTGCCAACTTACTCAACGTATTTTCCCACGACCCCTTCCTTATTCTTGTCTTTGTCCCTGGCTGCATCCTCTGTTGGTTCTTATTTTGAACGTTTACATTCAATTGATCGGAAAAAAACTAGCGTGACGCAGAATGACTTACAAGTAATTTTATAACGGTTCCGTTTTACCATCACAATTTTTATATAAAATGACTTAATGTTTTGATGCCGTGTATCTCCTGGGGCGGTCACCCATGCTTCAACAGTCGAATGACAATGTGCGAAAGCCGCATGAGAAACTCGTGACATTTATTATACTGGGGTTTGCCAAACGCCCACACATACGTTAATTACTTACCTATGGAATATACTGTAAATATATGTATATGCTGTGATGTTCCGCTTAGCTACAGACTTAAGAATGATAATACTCCATGTAAGCTAATTATAATGACAATTAAATAGAAACTCAGTGATGTAAACATTCACTTACCAAAGTGTAAGAGACGGTGTTTTTTTTTCAGAAACTAGACACTATGTAGGCGCAACCTTTGTTACTTTTACTTTTAATATATTACATTTAATATAAGAAAAATGTGTGTTTTGTTACGACTTAAGAAGGGTCGTTTCGTTATTTAAACAGATTGCAAAAGTAGGTACATAGGTGTCCATTACAACACTCGATCGATGAAGCGAATTAGCATCACGACAGAATAGAGTGGACACATTATTTGTACTACAATATAATGTAAAGTAAAACACAGACACGTGTTTCAGGATATTTATAGATTGGGCGATGGCGTTTACAATTCTTGGCGCCTGCGCGGTGTATGTCATCGTTATGGTACAATCTGTAGAACAGGTACTTTGAATTGTCTCACAATATTACATTATGTATAAGCACGTAACAATCAACCAACTTTTGAATATTACCGCAGTAGTGGAAATAATATCTTTATTAAAAAGTATAATAATGTCAGTAAACTTTTTAATTAACAAACAGATAACTTTGTTCGAATATAGATAATCTATTGATTGATAGTGATAGAACGCCAGCTCCCAAAAAAAAATTTTTTTTTTTTACATAAAATAAATTAATGCCTGACAACAATCCCACCTGATGGTAAGTGGTTACCTGCCGAACGTCGAGCTGTCGAGGAACGGCGATGGGGGAATTGATTGAAACAATTCTTGTGCACACTGTCCAAAATGTATCCTATAGAAGACCGAGAGGCTGACCCTGCGGCTGTGCCCAAGGCTTTGCATACTCTAACTAAGACTACTAAGCTACATGAGCATCAATTCCTTCCCATAAATTCCTACCCCGTACTTATTAATATCCTCGTCGTTCATCATTACAAGAAGTTTTAGGTTTGATTCCAATTCCATAAAACTAGTCATTTTTGAGGATTTACTGACCATTTAACTCTTAATTCAAATTCAAAATTGGAAGTCAATTAATCGTTAAAGTATTTTTGCCACACACTTTTGTACGTCATTTTCTGCATCATTTCGCAAAGGTATCTTAATATTGAGGAGTAAAAATGACAGATGAGACTTAAAAAAAATACATATTATGATAATTACAAATCAAGTTTATGATGACATCATTCTAAACGCCCTTGCCACTTTCATTCGATTCGAGTCTTTTCCCACATTGAGAAGGTTATATATAAGCCGGTTCATTATGCTGACCAAGTGTAGATTAGCAGAATTCACAATACTTTAAGAGCATTATGTAGAAATCACGTTCGATCACGAAGTTTTCCTGCATTTACTTCCATATCAATAAAATTGTTTACAATTAATTAAATTAAAATCTCAATTGTTTCAGATAATTGATCATTATTTCATGGATCACGGAATAAGTCAAAACATGTTCTTCTTGATATTCTTGGTGTTTATACTTCTTTTCACACAAATCAAGAATTTGAAATACCTCGCACCGTTTTCTGGAATTGCTAATATTTTGTTAATTCTCATATTTTTGATATGTCTTTTCTATATTTGTGAAGATTTTCCAAATCTGGATTCAAGGCCGATGGCGGTAGATGTAACAAGATTGCCTCTGTTTATTGGGTGAGATATCAATTTGACTTGAAGATCAAAACAGCTATATCATCACAATTTACTAATAGCTTGCGAAAATAGAAAATGACTAAATAAACGTGGACGCTTCACTAACCGATGAAAATTAAATTTGGCTGAAAGTTCTGACACTCCGTCGGTCAATTAACCAAATTTTAATATTGAAAACACAACAAATATAAGAAAGTGATAAGTAAGTCACATATTTCCATCCCATATAAGGATTTTTGGTATCAAAGGTGGCATGATGCATTTTATATAGCCATATGTTATACAGTCTGTTATACTGCCAAGAAGCTTTCGCTGAACTTATGTTGGCATGATTTGTTTTGTCGAGACGAGTAGCTATGGTAGTGTTATATCATTATATTATGCCCAGCAACACGAGTCCTTGACATCTAGTACAATATACAGGGTGACTGGAAATATGTTGGCAGTCCATTAGGGGATGTAGGGCGGGTCATTTACAACAAAATTACCTCGTATGGCTCCTATCCAAATATGAAACATTTTCGGGTAATTCAATATTTTAAGTTGAAGGTTGATGTATAAAAATTTGAAGGATTTGTAGCTCTGATTTAAAAAGTGTACCCTGTTTTTTATTTGAGTACAAAATAATAATAAGCCCACACTTCGTCATAACTTCTTAAATAGTTTTTGTTCATTGGTATTTCAGCACAGTTATATTCGCAATGGAAGGCATTGGTGTAGTATTACCGGTGGAAAATACTATGGCAAAACCCCAACATTTCTTAGGCTGTCCTGGAGTACTAAATATTACTATGGTGATTGTTGTACTGTTGTACATGGTTATGGGTTTCTTAGGTTATGTACGTTATGGCGATGATGCAAAAGGGGCCATGACGCTCAACTTACCGACCGATAAGTAGTAAGTGTTATTAATTTATAGAAGTATATTTTATATGTTATAACACAAAAATATAAACTATCAATAAAAAAATAAAAAATATTAATATTTCTTATAGTTGATTCTATTTGTGACCATGTAATATTGAAAAGACTTTTATTTTATCGACACGAAAGTTCATCGCTATAGTCAGGTCCTATTATGTTAAAATAGTCGTTAAATGTATCCCACACAGTTTTGGTGTATCAAAAGTAGACGGGAATTACTTAAGGATAATAAACCAGTCATACATTTATATTTATGTAACAAAACTTTTAATACTTATGTCAGATAATTATTATTTTAAGAACTTCCAAGTTAACTAACCGGAAAATCGTTTTTTTTAATTTTCAGCCCAGCTTTGATGGCGAAAATATTTATAGTTGTAGCCATATTCTTCACATACACGTTGCAATTCTACGTTCCCATGGAGATAGTGTGGCGTAACATGAAACAACGTGTCTCGCAGAAATACCACAACCCGGCACAACGCATCATGAGAGCTGTATTTTCAATACTCACCGGTAATATATGTATTTACTTCGCTTCTATAACATTAGGTATAAAAGATGGGTAAAAGTTTATTCGTATATTATACACAATCTCAAAAAAAAAATTTTTATTTTATTTTCTTTCAATAAGCTCGTGTGGCACCCAAACATCGAGTTTTTTTGTATACCCCAATTTTTTCAAATGGGTCTTAGTTTTGCAACCCAAATACCGAAATCTGCAGCTATTTCGTAACTTCTAATATATGGATCTGCGCCACTTATATATAGCTTTCTTTTATACGAAAAACGGCGACCTGACCGAGCTATATCTTTGACATCAAAGTTCCGAACTAAAAACACTTAAACCTTATAACTTATGCAACTGTTACGAACAATGCATTAGGAACAAAAACGTCATATTTTTTTCCGTGGCCTTTGATGCATTTTCCACTTTTTTATAATAAAATTTAAAAATGTATCGAATGGTTTGAATAGATTGACTCATTTTGGTGGATAGAAATACAACTAAAACGTGGCGGAAAAACTGTTTTACTTTTTTATTTCTTTTTTTAAAATGACACATTTTTAAAAGTATCAAAACAACCAAATACAAACAGATGTTATTCAAAGAGATTTTATTACAACTTCATACATACAAAAAACAAAGATTTTCCACGATCTATTCAAAATTTAGGAAACGCCGAAATCAACAAACGGTAGCAATACAGCAGACAATATAACTGTTACAAGCCTACCTATATTATTACGGCAGTAGTACTTGCACGAGGTAGAACCGCTTATCCCATTCGACTGCCATCAACAATGTAACGCGCACGCTTGCCATACACACACCACAACCTACTTTATTACACTTGTTCATATTAACACTAAAATACTTAATATTATAGTAGTAACTAAAAACCTTTAACCACCGAAAATCTTAAATATGATAGAACGACTATATTCATTGATTATATTCGGGTGAGTCGAGCCCGACTGATGTTTAGACTAATCTTTTTCCATTAACCACATGACGCCTCAGTAACTCGCTGTGATTGAGCTCCAGGGAAGATATCTTCTGTCATCATTACATTGGCAACTTGGCAAGTTATAAGTGTATCAGAAATAAGTTATACCTTGTAACGATGAAAAAAACCATCGTGTGAAAATCTTGGAGTTCTTTGTAATGCTTTTGAAGATGTGAAGTCTGCCAATCCGTACCAGGCCAGCGTGTTAAACTATGGCGTCGACTCCTCAATTTGAACAGCTCAAAGGTGGAATACTTATTCTTATAATGTTAATATTTCAGTATTGGCTGCCGCGACACTACCACGCTTGGAAGAAGTTATTGGTCTGGAAGGAGCATTCTTCTATTCGTTCCTGGGGCTTATAGCACCAAGTATTATGCAACTCATCTTTAGCTGGGAAAGAGATCGTGGAAAATATAACTATATTCTCATCAAGGATATCATTCTCATCTTATTCGGTTTTTTCGTTCTTGTAACGGGGGTCATGCAAAGTATACGAGAAATTATAAGTAAATAATGATGAAGACGAGAGTTTACTGATGGACATTTTATATATTCAAGCATAATTAGTAACTAATAATGTGAAGTTAATAACAGTAATACCCCATACCGACGCGATAGATGAAATCAAGGATAAACGTATAAACGGCATTGGTGTGAGGATGCAATTTTGGATAAAAATACGTCCTAATTATGTTAAACGGAACCAGAGACTAAAGCAAACAATATTGTTATTTAATACAATTTATATTCTGGTGAAATAACAATTACATTTCATTACTTATTTATTTATAGACAAAACATGATTCAAAACTTGTAACGCAAGATATCAAATGTTTGACGTATAATATTATTTATAAATTCTTTACTACTTTTATGGTTAATTTAACCATAAAAAATGGTTTACACATGATCGGCGATACTTATTATCCCTAACCATAATGTTCATTATGAAATTAATATTATTATTATTATTGCACCGCTAGATGGGCTGTGAGCTTGGTTTGTGAGAGTACAGAAATAGCGGGCAGAATCTTAACTTTCAAGAATTAAATTGAATAGAAGGAAATATTACGCGTAATTCGGGGTATTAATACAATTAATTATGCAAGTGTTGAAATTGAAATACAAGCTTCAAAACACAAACTTTCAATAAAAGAGACAGACGTACAATATTGATGATCATAAAAGAAATCATAATTATGAATAACTACAAACTTTTCGTACATTCAATCACCATCTTGAAACTTTATATTTTTCAACACTTATTATGTATAGGTATTAATAACTATAATTACTCAAAGTATTATTAAGTTATAATCATAAAGTTAATAAAAGGTTTGTATATAAATCGAATGTAAATTCTGTCATTGAAAATTTTTGTAAAATAATAAGTTTTGTGATATACAAGTAAGAATATCAAATAAATATTTACTGTTTATAAATTTACGATATCCAATTATTTCCCTCATGTTAATATTTCCATGGATTTTGTTAGTGACCATGATGAGCTTCTGAGCGATGGGTCCCAGCTTGATAAGGCCTCGACAGATGTCTATGTTTCCGATAAAATGTTTGTCTCGAGCATTGTTTGTATGTGATATCTCATTTGTGTATTGCCGTGACACTCGCAACTCAAGAAATTCTAATTCGGAGGCTTAAATACGTATTACAAATAAAGTTAATTCAAATTGACTTAATTTTGATAGTTAAGAAAGAAGATTACACAACGATAATTTCCGCATTACTCTTTTTTAAGCTTTTATGCTAGTAAACGAGCTGAAGAGTCATCTTATAGTAAATTATCAGCGCCGTCCATGGACATTTAAAACACCTGAGGTCAATGAGATGCCGGTCAAGAATCACGCAATGGTCCACATAGTATTGTAGGGATATCGCTAGTGAAAGTTGGAGCTACGTAATCCATACAATGTACGAGTGCTTGTTATCAAGACTAAGTAGATGAAACCTAATTTTACGGCATGTGGTGATGAACGAATCATCAAAACATAATTACCGCATTATACAGACGGGAGAAACCCACATTTCTAATTAAACTGAGGGTTTCTAGACCGTCTGTGGGTCTACATAATTTTAATTTCTACTTAGGCTTTACTCTATATATGTATCTATTAAAATTAGGTATATCCCTTAGGCTTTACTCTAAATCTCCACAGTTACAATATTCCAATAGGTGAGATCGATTTGGCGCTTGCAAAACATGTTTACCTTTTATTACTTTTATAACATACTAGCTGACCTGACGAATTCCGTACCGCCTAACAATCAAGAAACACTTTAGTCACACCATTTATAACTAAAGAAAGGTTGTAACAATTTTAAACATTTTTTGGTTTGTTACAATATAAGGAAAAAAACTAGAAAAATAAGTAGTACAATGGCTTGTCAGAGAAACATTTTATTTATTCAATCTACATATACTATCGAGTTTATTCTTTTGAATCAAGCACCTTCTGATATACAACATTTTTTGTTTTGTTATCAGGCGCAAGGATAAATAAAGCAAAAGGTTTACCAACCCGTGAACATGCCACATATAATTGACCATGAGAAAAACATGGGTTTTTTTACATTCAGACCACAAACACTCAACGACGGGCCCTGTGATATACTAATTGTCATTATGAATGCAACACGAATTGGAAATTAAATTCGTTTAAACTGAAAGTGCATAACTCTTGGGATCATGGGAATCCTCGGAATGAGAACTTCCTCATTTTTGAATTTTCCTTTGAGTATAGTCGCGTTAATCACACTGATCATTAGTTTTTTTTTAATCACCAAACGCGTTCCATTGCATAGTTTTAGTTAGTTTAGGTTTCAAAGCATTCAGAGAAATGTATATTATAAATTATATATTATAATTACATTATATTTTAAATTTTAACATTTCAACCACTGAGCCAACCTTCTGCTGTAAATTGTGCAATGGTTAAGCCAAGCACATCTAAGGAGTTTAAAAATGCAGGTGGATTGTTGGTGACTTAGTTTTTATTTATTACACAGTTAATAAATTAGAATGAATGCACAGTACCGACGATTTAATTCTGAATTACGGATAATAATTGATAATACTTGATAATTAATTGATACCTGGTGATTTCATCGTTGATATCTGTGGTTTGGGTGCCAAAATCTGCAACATCACTGCCTTTCGTGACATATTTACAGATGTATTTATTAACTTCACCAAATTGCAATACTCAACGTTGCAACGTATTTCGAATGTTTTTGAAAGAAGTGTGTATATTTCACTTAAATTTAATTGCGGATGTTTTATTACCCATGAAAGAAGCCTTGGTTAGAGAAATATTTTTATAATGTATGAAATAAGCTGACATATGAACCCTTGGGCTAGAAGTTATTTCATAACGAAGGTCGATCTCGGTTGGCTGCAGTAATGGCCTAAGTAAAGTTGAGCCCTTTTTTACCCAATAAACCCACAAAGCAACGATGAAAACTGTAACTAGAGGGGAAACGACGCAAAGCGAGAACACGAAGTCGAGATTATTATCTCGATATAATGATATTTCATTGCTACCATCGTATTGCGCGGCTATAGACATTCACGTCACGATTGTAACAACCTCCAATTAAAGTCACTTTTAAGCAAATTCTGTACTGATATTGTTGATATACAGATTTAACTGAATAGCAAATCTTACTAAAATATTTCATGTAAAATAATATGTAAGAACGTTTCATATACCTAAGAGTTCATTTCTTGCCATACGTTCATGGGAGTGTGTCGCTGACAGCCGCTAAACGGCCAAGTTATATTTTTTGACCAAGATATAAAGTTAGAGGCTTGGTTCTCCATGAAATCTGAAAACTTTTTAACAGTGAAAGTATTATAAGACTCCCGTTTTGCCAACTTTATAAACATGAAATGTTTTGCTGAGTTTTGGTTTCTTTTTGTAGGATACCTATTATCCTGAAGAAACGCCTTTGGGTTGGAGGGTTACAGTTAAAAGATTTTAATTTATTTTTATTGTTTGTATACGGATCGTAATTTACATATCAAATAAAAAAGTTCTAGGATTGCGGAGAGAACCCTAGAGGTTTTGAAGAGTGGGCGAGTAGTCAATGATGAAATCGACGTATTTTAGATATATATAAAATCGAAGGTACAAAAGTTAGCTTTTTAGACAATTTGTTTAGACAAATGAAATTTTGTGTGTTTTATGAATTTGAAAACTACATCTTCTTGAGAATTTGTGCACTCTAACACTATCCAAACCGAAGCTATGAGGCTTTGAAAATGCGACGAAACGCTTCCAGATGATGTATGTATGATGATTTTTTTTTTATGTTAATAACCGACAAACGAGCAGACGAGCCACCTAATGGTAAGTGGTCACCGTCGCCCATGGACGACAGCAAGACCAAAGGTATCATTTATGCGTTGTGAATGAGAAGAAAGTTAGAAAGAAGGTACTGGCTCCCAAGCTCCCAGCCGGAACACGACGAGTCGTTTGGCGACTGACTCAAGCATGAGGGTGGTAGCTAGCCAGGCAGGTTTCGCGGAAAGATAATAATATCAGTAATAATATTAATGACTTAATAATAATATTGATAATATAATCCTTACGCGAAACCTTACCACCAAACAGGCTGGCTTTTGTCGCCTCTTACGACACCCTGTTCTGCCAGCATGGGATTGGGGGGAGTAAGCCGTAGACTAGGATCTAAGCCGCCCTAATGATATGATAACGAAAATATATGAAGAAGTCATTAATTAAATTACATAAATTAAGGATAACTTTAAGTTTAGTTATAAAATACAGATCGATTGATTAGACTGAATAATCATAAATCGTATAGGAAATCACAAACAATAACATTCAGAAGTCATACTATTGAGTATTTATGTATGTATCCATATGTATATCTGATAAAAGCTATCAGTTGAGTAATCTTTTTTATTGTTTGCAGTTCATGTTAAAACGATAACTTTAGTGTATCTGGATAGCCGTATATTACAAACATGGTTAGTAAGTATAATGAAATGGTTAGTCTGTAACATTATTTTAAAAAGTCAGTATTTTAATCTATGTAAGTTTTTTACCTTATACCATGTGTACAAATATGTTTTCAAAGTCTTTTCAGTGAAATTTTCATTTTAAATGTTATTCCAATAATCACTGTTCAACAGGTTTTTGTAGTAATAGATAATAAAAGTATGACTCCCACTTTAAAAATTTTCAAGTAGTTGTTTAATAATTGAGTAAATTCCTTATTTTTATTGATTTCTTAGTATTAAACGGTGATCCAATGTTTCTTAACATCGGACGTAATGTCCAATAAATTGGTTAGGATGGGAACGTAAAGATCGCGTATAATAACAATTTTCATGCCAACCTTTAAATTCCATAAGATGCATTTTTCTATTTTATAATATAAAACTCAGATTAACACATATTTCTCTGTCTGCCAAGTTTTTATTAACAGTATTTTTTAAATTACCGTTTCAGGTGATCTCTATATTAGTCGGTATTGGCAGTGTAGTAATATTAACAAATGTGGTTGTCAACTGTCTGTGGGGTAAGATAAATAAAAATAAACCTAAGAAACTAGTGACCCTAGTAGATCCAAGTGTAAAATATCCGCTGCCACTCATAGAAAGAGAAGAACTAAGCCACGATACCAGAAGATTTCGCTACGGTTTGCCGTCTTCTGAACATGTTTTAGGTATATTATTATTTATTCTTACAACCATGCATTCATAGTGAAATAAACGATCATACAATCGACTGGGTCTAAATGGCTATTGCATTCTATAGGCACATTCAACCAATGTCAGATTAAACTACAGTTCAGTTTGAAGACTGTCACAGATGCTGGCTACAGCTGAGTTTGATGAAAGCCTATTTGAAAGTGTCACCGGTCTTTTCACTCGTGATACCAATGCACAATTTGTCTCAAACAATTTAGTGTGATGGATGCATGGTGGAAAATTATTTATATGCATTCCTACCACCCTTTCTAAAATCAATTGTAAAATATTGATTGATTCAAAGCGTCAGAAGACCAATAAATAAGCGAGTCTTCTGCTTACTTCTGGGCTGGCAACGCGTTGGTTATGACTAAAGCATTAAAAATAAATGTGACGGCACCAATTATTCATCATCAGGTGGTCCGGCAGCTCGTTGTCATTCCCCTATCTGTAAAAATTAATACCTATATTTCAATGTAAAACAAATTTGTACCACCAATAGAAAATATTTTTTTAATCTGAACGCTGCTGTTGTACTTGAGTGAACTGAAAACATTAACAGCAAATTCATGATGATAACTCATATCACGACCATCATTGATCACTACGTCAAAAGATTCATAAATCACCTAAAATATTAATAAAATGTATTTATATATGTTGATATATTGATTTCAGGTCTTCCAATAGGACAACACATTCACTTATCGGTGAAAATTGATGAAGACCTTGTTATAAGAGCATATACGCCAGTCTCCAGTGACGACGAGAAAGGATACGTTGACTTGGTTATTAAGGTATGATCTTGATTATTTATAAATATACAACTGTACTTTGATCGACATTCATTCCCGTTTGTAGCACATTTCACCGAGCTCTTCTATTTGGAATTGATAGGCATGATGATCAATCTGGGTGTCGATAGTTAGACTAGTGTAATAGGGTCTTGCCAGTAAAAGCACGTAAAAAGCATGAGGGCCACTATGGCTTTATAATGATTATTTGGCAATAACAACCGGACCCTTAGAGTGACATATGTGCACGGCAGAATTTAAGATTTTTACACTAGCGATCAACCATATGTAATAACATGTGTTGCTTATAATTAATACAAGCTGAACGATAACTAAAATTATTTAAGATGTACTTTATTTTTGATTTGTGTAACATGATATTTCAATCCTAGAACAGAAAATTAGGTAATATTAATACCAATCGTTCCGAAGTATTAGTGTTAATATTGTCATGGGTAATTTCAAGTACACGCACTTGCTACTCGTATCTACCTACTTAACATTAGATTATGTTATGATTACGTTTACGAAATACCAATGACATCTTATCAGAAGATAAATATGTCAGTATTATAAAAAAAAAGATCACTATATGTTTATACATAAACTGTGCACCATAGATATTAATATTTTAATATTCTTATTATTTAAATTCTTAATGTACAAGCCCAAAACAATGCAAGTCTTACTCAACAATGTAGCTAAATCAACATAATAAATACAAGATAATTTTTTTATTATACTGTTGTATGAAAAACTAGATGCGCCAAGATAATTTTTACAAATATTGACAATAAGTCCAATTAACTGAGGACAAATACAAATGTAGAAATATAATAAGTTGCCTAAGGAAAAAACATTAGAAACCAAAAATGTAAATTTTTTAGCCTGCTATTTTCTTTATTAGGTATACTTCAAAAATGTCCACCCTAAATTCCCTGAGGGTGGCAAAATGTCTCAATACTTGGACAACATGAAAATTGGAGATACAATAGATGTAAAAGGTCCATCAGGGAGGCTACAGTATGTTGAAAATGGAAAATTTTTGATCAAAAAACTCAAGAAAGATCCGCCTATTGAGATTAAAAGCAAGAAGCTGAATATGATAGCTGGTAAATATTCGCAGAAGTACTATAAGCCGTGGGACTTGATTTATCCTTTATCTTGTGTCTTTTTTTGTGTTTTGAACCCCACCTTTTTTAAGTGGAAAATGCTTCAAAAAATTAACAGTCACAATAAATTTTGAATGATCCATTCATATTTAAAATCAATAGCTATCGGATATTTTGCTGGGTCTTCTAAAAGACTAATAGTAATTAAACGACAATAGAAATAAATTAGATGATAGTACAGTTGGAAGAACCCAAAATTATGAAAGGTTTATTATTGTGATATAATTATCCCTTGCCTCCTGATTATCTTATTCAGACAAGAAATTAATAAAGTCTTATATTAGATCACACTCTTTTAATGTAATAAATTATATAAACAGTCACTGATACAATATTTAATAATATTTATCTAATTACTTTTGTTGTACTTAGTGCCCGATCCTATATACAAATTAATTTACAATGAATTAATAACAAATTATTTCATCATTAACTACGAATAAATTACAGGCGGTACTGGCATTGCTCCTATGCTACAACTCATCAGACATATATGCAACGAAGCCAATGACCAGACGGAAATGCGATTGCTGTTTGCCAACCAGACTGAAGAAGACATTTTGCTAAGAAATGAACTTGAAAAATTCCAGAACGAATACCCCAGTCAATTCAAAGTTTGGTACACCCTAGATAGACCCAATGAAGGTGAATAAAAATCATTCTTAAAATACGCGGTTTAGGTATAATAATAATGAAGTGTTTCGAGTAGAGTACTATAAACGAAGTATAATTAAATACACGATAGTTTAAAAATAAGCGGATCCCCATTTCCATCATGGCCGGTGACACGCCAGTAATAGCTTTGATGTTGCGAACGGTCGGGGGCAGCGGTTACCGCTTACTATCATTTTGATATAAAAAAAAACCTGTTCTGAAAGTAACCAATACTACTTTGTTATTAATAAGGAAGAAAAAAATATTCAGTACCTAACAGCATTCGATCTTGAGGCACCTAAGTGTTACTATTTTCATACTATGGCCTATATATTTGATGAAAGCGGCATAAAGTGGAATTAATGACAAGCAAAATATAAATATATCAACTTCATTCATGTCAATTACCAGAGTATTCAGAGATAGTTCACTTATCGATGAACACAATAGTGTGAGCAATAACATAACAGTTTGATTAATAATATTTTTAAGTAAAAGAAATTAGTAATAATAGTAAAAACTAAACAAAGTGGCTAAGATAGATGGTAACAGATAATATTATGTATACTGTTTATGTTACTTTCTCGTAATCATGGTAATACAATTATAAATTTCAGGCTGGAAATACAGCAAAGGGTTTATAAACGACGAAATGATCCGGGATCACCTTTTTCCCCCTGGCGATGACGTGTTCGTATTAATGTGCGGCCCACCGCCCATGATCAACTTTGCCTGTACACCTGCCTTAGACAAGCTCGGTTTCAAGGAGAACTTACGCTTTACCTACTAATATATAAACATAAATATATAATAAACGCAGCGGAACTGTTTTTGTGAAATATACTTCCGGACTCCCTATTCGTCAGAAGTTTTGTATCCTGTAAAAACCTGTCAGTGGATTGCCAAAAGCTAAAATTATTTGATTTTACATCAGTATTTATTTTTATTTATTTATTACATACCAAACTTTAGTGCTTTCCAAATGTTATTATGGTAAAGACAGACAGGCAATGTAGGTATGCTACGGAAGATTTATCACATGATAGAAAATAATGTAACATAGAAAAATGAGTATCGTGAAATGTTTCGTATGATAAGAACGACACAAGCTGTCAAACTACGATCGCTTCCTTATATGAGTAGTTAAGTTAGCTTTCTTCAAAAGATATAAGGTTTTATAAATATTCCGTAGAATATGAGATATGGAGGTATAACAGTCATGATTGAGGGACCACTTTAAGTTAAATATAACTTTGAAGTGTCAACTTTTACAAATTTTTGGTTGCATTTACAAATGGTTAAATTCGCCTCCATAAACTCAAAACTATAATATGGTTCCTCAAAGAGATCGAACACGCTGGAAACATATTGAAATTTACACAATTGTTAAAATGACTAAACGAGGGGCTTTATGACATATTATTCTATGTGTCACAAAAAGGTTTTTCTTTCTGCTTTTATGAGAATAATATCTGTTGAATAATGGAATTCAAACAAAAACTGCATGTGAGTCTACAGAATTTCTTACTACAATTTTTTATCTTCTTATCACTTTGTTCGAGATAATTTTGTTTTCAGTGATGACATAATTACAGTCACGCGATTTAGGAACTGCCAGTTTTATTACTGATTGGCAAATTGCCCTCGCTTACCTTGGGTTTCCTTACGTTACGTTTGGTCCTTACATTAAGAAATAGTACCCGCGTTATTTTAAATTATTTTATAACTTTGTTATTTATGGACGGATTGCAATAAAACAAACTTTAAGTATTAAGTGCTTACTGCAATACATTACTGAAAACTAGAACAAAATCGGTTAAGCCTTTTCTGAGAGAAGCGCGAAAAAGCGCACAAACAGACAAAAATTCTAACAACTATTGTTTTATTACATTAATAAAGGCCCCTAATAATGTTTTTTCTCATATATCTTTCATGTTCAGAAAACGATCAGTTAGAATTCTATTATATATGTATACGTGAGGCGCACTAATTTTCCGGAATCTATAATAAAAATAATACTATTAATGGTCAAAAATGAATTTATTGTTACTCAAAATATTCTCCCTTTGCGTCAATGCACTTTTTCATACGATTTAACCAATTTTGAAAACATTTGTTCCTCGCCTCCGCGGTGATGTCAGATACATGTTTTTCATACTTTTCGACACCCTCTTCTGGTGATGAACACCGTTGATCACGTAATTGGTTCTTGATTTTTGGGAAAAGAAAAAAGTCACATAGTGCCAGGTCAAGACTATATGCTGAATGACTCATAAGTTGTACGCCTTCAAAAACTCATTTGTCTGTCTGGTCGTGTGAGAACTTGCATTATCGTGGTGCAAGATGTGTGTGTAGGATTGACTGAATTTGACTCATTCCTATGCCCAAAGACAAAAATCTTATGGTAGGTCACATGCTTGTCTATTTCGATCATACGGCGCACAGCATCAATGTTTTTGTGGTTCACAGCGGTGCACGGGCGACCTTGACGAATTTCATCATGGAAATTGACACGACCGCGTTTGAATTCTGTAAACCAGCTATAAATAGTTGTCTTTAATGGTGCTACTTCGCCAAAAGCAGACTGAAGACGAACGAGACTCTGCTGAGCTGTCAAATTACACTTAAAATCGTAAAAAATCATCCAACAAAAGTTTTCCCGGGTTAAATCCATTTTATTGTATATGTACATGTATTGTATATATATATATATGTGTGTGTGTGTACATAACCGATAAGGAAACAAATTCACCTGACTTTTAGTGATCACTTTATGCCACGTACATCTACAAGACGGAAAATATCACTGACCCCGGTCAAAATGGAAACAGCGAATACAAAATAAAAGCCCATTCAACTGTACGGCGAAGGTTGTACGACTTTGCACTACCAATATTATAATTGTAGCCAAAGTTTTCTATGAACAAAGCCGTATTTCTTATTTGTCTTTAGGGTGGGTCATATCATTAATAAATAAAAATATATTTGTGAATACTAAAATAAGTTATGTAAATATGAGATCATTGCAATAGCAGTTAATAACTTATTGAATTTTCATAAAATGCCGAATTTTATAATCTGGCAAATATTATATGGCAAATAAGTACGATTTTTAAAGTGGGTCATAACGCCTACTCTGCTCTCACCCTCGCATAGCGCCTGTCTAATCCCAATGTATATTTTTCATTATCTTTCCCAGCTCATTCTTCTACGATAAGTCCGTCTCCATATTACCAAACCACTAATAGAATTCTTTATTCATTCAAGCTTTCTAAAGTTTAAATGTTTTTAAAACTAGAGTAAAACGGCACTGCCTTCCACTACGAGCAACCATTCCTTCCCTCTAGTCATAAATTTATTGAGCTCCTTTCATTTTATTCATATCTTGATCACACATGAATAAAAGTTCACGTAACCATCTTTTACCTCGATCAATATATATCCAAAAGGTATTTAGTAGATAAAAGACTGTGTAGCAAAAACCACCTTTTAAATTACTTTTAAAATTAATAATAATACTAGAAAATACTAGAAAAATTATAAATATTTTTTATCCATTTATATTTACATAACCAAATTACAAATTTATATTAATATTAGATATTTTTTGCAATTTTGAAAGTTTATTGTAACTGTTTTGATGGGAACAGGAAATGTCGTTGAATTGTTTATAATTTGGGTATTCGTGATAACTTCAGATTCTGGTTGATTGATCATGTTGAGTCAATGGTGACTAAATAAAATTGTCTGTAATATTTGTATAATAAGTATTAAAAAAGCTAATAAGAAATTCCCGCTTTTTTAATTTGGTTAACCAATACCGCGTCGGTAGGCGAGCTTTTTTTCATTACCAGTCAGGACTTTATCGAAGCGAATTACGTTTAAACTTTCTAAATAAATAGTGTTTCAAATTCAAAAGTCATTTCTGCACACTTCTTAAGTGCGCCGGAATAACCCATTTTCGAATAAATGGGATGAAAACTTTATTTTACGTTCGCATTCCCACAATATTAACAACGACCGCCTGTCAAATGAGTCGGGGTGTTAAAATAAAATTTCTTTCGTCTATACGCGTTTCTCGGCAGATATCTATTTTAATACTAATATTGTAATCTTACGGCTCGAGCACCGCACGCGCTAACGCTGTAAGCGTTGTAATAAAATATTAAAATTTGCCCTATAAATCTTATATAAATATTCACCTATTTTCGAATTTCGATTTATTTGGAATGTAGTGTTTAATTGTTTATAACTTTAATTTGTATGCTGTTAAGCGGTCAAACATATACAGTGATTACGTACTTTGTGAAACTTCAAACAATATTTATATAATTTAGCGATAGTCATCGACATAACTGTTTCATTTATTGTCTACCGGTGAGTTCGTGTCTTCTCTCAGACACGATAAGTGTAACATAATGCATGCTGAACAAGCACGAGTTGACAGGCTTCACAAATAACATCATTAAGAATATTACGGCATTCTCAGGATATTTTCCTTCGTCAAAAGGCAAGTGACAAATTTCTAATAGTCCTATGAAGAATTGCACGTAGCACAAAAACTTCGTCTGTGTCGTAATGTAACTGAATTCAAAGCTGTCATATTGCTTAGCTATAATTCATTGTTGCAACCATTATACTATCGTTTAAACTTTTTGGCAAGAAGTAGATTTTGGCGATAATGTCTATATTCTATCCGGGTGGTTATAGCAATAGTTTGGTTTTTATTCTATAAGCACAATAGTTTTAAGTCTTCTTGCCCTAGTATTTTAATTATATATTGCTCAGTTACGTGAAACAGAATATCAGATACCTAGATTACCTAGTGTTCTTTCGCAAAGCGTAACCGAGCAACCGAACAAAATACTACAATATATTATTTCTACATATTATTAAGCCATTCTAAACACTAATTGAATAAATCTATTATGTGTCCTAATTAGATTTTCGTGCCTATTTGAATAATGGCTCCATAAACATCCAATTTCATAATTTGATTGGAGTGAGCTTCCCATTTAACTCGATACGGTACATAATATCGATATAAATATATCGGTAAAAAATATAGGGAGAAAATAGTTAGAAGTGAAACAATATAATTTCTCTTTTACCCCGCTACGTGGTGCTATTGTCGCATCAAAATTCCTTAATATAGTAATTATTATAAACAAAAACTGTACGGTAATGTAAATGATGTTTATTTAAAAAGTGTATATATATAATGATTTTATATTATGCATCAACAAAGTAGCCGCAAGCACGTAATCACTGTCATTTCCTTAAGCACATTTTGATCATGTTGATGTTTAGGACATAATAATTATTCTAGTCTGTGGTTCGGTTGTTCACAAAACTTACTGTTTATTCCATTTCGCTTAGACTTGCTTATGCTGAAATTACTGAATAATCTAGAGTTATATATCTGAAAGATTTTTTAATAATTCAAATGAGATGTTAAAAATATGAATAATCCTAAAATAGTAAGTATTATACAAACACATCCACTTATCCATTCTTTCATTTCTAGCATTTGCGTAAGGCATGGGTATTTTTATATTGTGTAGACTTGTACAATTTAACAGTATGTACACTATGGCATTTAAGAAACAAAAAGAACAAATATTGTAACTAACTTTTATTGACAATATTTGTTTATGTCATGTAACACAGTATTTATTTATAAAAAAATATTCAAATAATTCAACTATGCTTATAAATGTTCTAGGTAGGTATTTAGTCGTAAGCAGTCACCGTAACGATTACGGAATGTGATTTTAACAATTCAGTTTAATTCCCAAGCGTATTGAGTTGGTCGTCAGCCATTATTTTATGTAATTGTCGTGATAATTTCCTTATCTAGAAATAATAAATATTGGTTAAATTAGCTTTAATTATCGAGACTCAGTGTACAGTTCGTTTCCCATTTCGGTATTGTAAGTACAATACGGAACGGTGACAATATGAATAACCTTCAAGTGGTATTTACTGACTTTGAAAACGAATCTGTATGTATTCTCAAAGTATAATAATTAGTTAATTAATAACGGTTTAAGATATTTAATTAATTATCGTTGTAATCAAAGTATAATATTTATTAATTTACTATTAGCACTAAACGGGAAATAAAATATCAACAACCAGTTTCATCTTGTTTTTTAACTAGTTGATTTGTTTCACCTAGACAGTATTAACTGTATGTATCTGATATGATCTGATGGTTTATATAAATATCTTTTTATAGAGATTTATGCTTTTCACATATTTAAACCATTTACCTATTTAAATATTTTGATTGATAGAATGTTGATATTGTGTAGCATGCTTACATTCTAGTGTAGATTACAAATATTAAAATGTTTCAGGTGTTTCCTATAGTGGTTGGTGTTGGTAGTGTATTTATATTAGCAACTGTAGTTGTTAACTACCTGTGGGGCAAGAAATCTAAACCCGAAAGTAAGAAACTAGTGACTCTAGTTGACCCCAATAACAAGTATTCACTGCCCCTTGTAGAAAAAGAAAAAATAAGTCATGATACAAGAAGATTTCGCTATCAGTTGCCATCTCCAGAACATATTTTAGGTATGTGTTGATTGATTCTTTATAAAAGCATTAACAGAATGATTAATGTGATTATAACAACTGTGAGATAATGATAAGTCTTACACTAAGACTATTGGTTTTTGTCGTCATCCATTATGTACATTGCAAAGGACTGGAATAACTTGCCCACATTGCTGTTCCCGGCTACTTACAATGTGGAATTATTCAAGACGAGAGTGAATAGGCTTTTAAAAGTTTGTGCGTTCTTCATCTTAGAATTCATTGCCACTCACCATCAGGTGGCATTATTATCAAGTATTCACTTATTATATGTAAAAAATATATATATTATAAACATATAATAATGAATGTATGACTTAATTATCTCATAATTACTAAAGTATATACAAAACTAATCTGGTTATTGCAATGTCAATTATATATTTGATATATGATATATATATTTTTTTGATATATTAAACCATTGTATATACCCCACATACACATTCCAAACACTTGTCAAACTAAATCAATTTTACATACTATATCAACTTACTCTGGTTGGTCTGGTGCCAATTGTTCTGCAAGACCTAAAAATTTATGCATCAGTAATTTTTAATAAGCCAGTACTATTATGGCTCAGATGAAAAGTGGACTGATTAGGATTTAAGAAATTATTGATGGAGAGGAATGATTGACTTGTTGATACACTAGGCATCCTAGGACTTCATATAAAAAACAGAAGAATCAATATTGCCCAGTAGTCTGAGAGAGATAATGTTGAAGTCAGACATGTTAACACTAAAGAGTTCTGTTTTTGCATTGAATTATTAGAACCCTAAAATAATAATTTTTATCTAATTAAACTTCAACAAATTCAATGAGTTTAACATCTTGAGTGGTGATTCAAGATATTATCTCTGTGTTTATTTCAGGTTTACCAATCGGTCAGCACATTCACTTATCAGTCAGGATTGATGATGACCTTGTTATAAGGTCATACACGCCAGTTTCCAGTGATAATGAGAAAGGCTATGTTGACTTGGTTATTAAGGTATAGCTATCTTTATCCAAGATTAAATATTTACTAATTGACTACACTGAAGAACATTAGGATGAATTTAGTATTTAATATCCATTTGATTAATAAAAAGTGTCAATATTGTATGCTTTATTTGATGTATTTTCATTTAAATTTTCAATAATGTTATGTAGAGTATAAATTTCTCAATTAGTTTTTTCATTATACTGAGAGTGAATCCCAACTTGTAATGTTATAAGTAATTATGCTTTCATGTTATAACAAAAAAGTTTTGTATTTGTATTTACATAATATAAAGGTATTTACACAAAGAATTAGTTGTTTCACGTTTTTTACTGGCTAAAGCTCAGCATATGAAATACCTTAGTCTATTTCAGGTATACTTCAAAAATGTTCACCCTAAATTCCCTGAGGGTGGAAAAATGTCTCAATACTTGGATAACATGAAGATCGGGGACACAATAGATGTCAGAGGTCCATCAGGGAGATTACAATATGCTGAAAATGGAAAATTCTTGATCAAAAAACTTAGAAAAGATCCACCTATTGAGATTGTTATCAAGAAAGTGAACATGATTGCTGGTAAGTATATACAATTTTATGGGATTTATTACTATTCTCAATATATAATATGTATTTATTAATCTATCTGTAATAGTGACCATCATGTTATTCTAATTATATTATCAAACAACCTATTGATGCACCAATTATGTGAATCTTCACATAAATTTCACATAGCCTTATCTGCTATGAACCCATTGTCAGGCTCTAGTCATACTCAGGGAAGTAGAGCCTAGAGCACACTCCTCTCTGCTGCCATACATATTAATGAAGGGGACAGATTTTATGTATAGTTTAAATGCTACACAACAATAAATACCTACTGCTAAACTATTAGACACCATATCACATTGAGTTAAATAAAAAAAATCTAAGGAATGTTCCACTCTACACTGTATTAAAAGAATTTATAAGTTATTAGCGTTCATTAATCACATCACGGAATTTATCGTTACACTGAATGTTAGATTTAATTATACTGAGAATAAATAGCCAAGCCAATTCTCTTTTAAGCCTAACATAACTCAGAAGTGTTATTGTCAGTACAGTACATAATTGATTCATATTGTTTTCATGAACACAGTCAGCAACCTTCATGCGTCTATTTATTTACAGGCGGCACTGGCATCACGCCAATGTTACAACTGATCAGACATATATGTCACAAAGCCAATGACCAAACACAACTAAGATTGCTATTCGCCAACCAGACCGAAGAAGATATTCTACTGCGGGATGAACTTGAGAAATTTCAGAAAGAACACCCCGGTCAATTCAAGCTGTGGTACACTATAGATAGACCTAATGAAGGTTTGTAATTCGTTATGTTGTATGAAGAAATTTGCTAAGTCGTAAACTGAAACTCATGTTTTTCTATGTTAATTTTTTTTCGGTTATAGGGATGTATGAGATACCAGGTTATATGTACATGTACATGAGCAAACGAGATATTTAACTTCTATCCTCGAGTGCAGCAACATATCCGTAACAAACACATAGAGGTATTATACATAGAGTAAGCGGAAACGTCCGACGGTTAGAAAGAAAAATAAGATTGCGGTACCCTATCTGTCTCTCTCTACTAATGCATGCGTAACAGCTTGTTTTTCAAATAATAAAATCAAAACTATTTACAATTTCAACTACAGAAATTCAATTACAACAACAAACCGTCGAATCGTTTCATTAAGCTCACTTTTCTCGCTAATTAGACATGCGCGAGAAGAGAGAGAGATAGATAAGGTGCCGCAATATTCTCTCTTTTTTTAACCGAAGGACAGGTGGAGCAGGTGCTTCCCTGCTCTATCTATAATACCTCTATGAACAAACATCGTAAAATTATTTTGATTAACGCTCCAGTGATACATACTAGATCTTAATTTTTTGGAATTCTTTACTGTTATGGAATGGAATCAGTACTTAAAATTATTAATAAAATCACGAATTAACAAAATACGTTAAAATCTACATGCAAAAATAACACAATTTAGTCAAGCATAACATTGCCGGCTATATAAATACATAAATAAGGTTCGTACTGTTTAGGTCAGCAAAACACTTTTATTTAATCATTCCTTTCTTGTCGATTTCAGGCTGGAAATACAGCAAAGGGTTTATAAACGACGAAATGATCCGGGATCACCTTTTTCCCCCTGGCGATGACGTGTTCGTATTAATGTGCGGCCCACCGCCCATGATCAACTTTGCCTGTACACCTGCCTTAGACAAGCTCGGTTTCAAGGAGAACTTACGTTTTGCCTACTAATATATATTGGGAAGAGGTATAATCAAGTCATCTAATTGTGAAGCTAGAATGTAGATTATTTTCTTACATATTGTTTGTGTCGTGGTACATAGATAATTATTGTGCTGTTCAGATGTTGTAGTTAATTATACTGTAGTTATAGACAATAAATATTTGTATACGTAATGTTTGTTATTTATTATTGATATGATTTTTCTTATTTACATGATTAATATAGTACTGTGGACACAAACATGTCGCCAAACTTTATGGCGTCTCAGCGACCTGCGCATAGATCTAAAGTACATAGTAAAGAAGGCCCAAAAAGAATAACGTGTGCATAAAATTGTATAATGTAGGAAAAAACGGTTATGAAAAATAAAAATGAAAGTGCAGTTAAAAATAACTACATTGATGTTTATTATTTTACAGATGGATCCTTTTACTTCACTACTTCATTCATAGTGTGATTCTTTACCCCNCCCCCCCATCCCTTTTTTTTAATTACTTGTATTACATCGAAGAAAACCTAAATTTTTTTCAAGTATCTTCGTACTATAGAATAATAAACTGAATCAAAACCACAGAGTAAACGATAAAAGTCAAAATGCTATAATATAGATTCTAACTGCAACTATCATTAAAGAGTAAAAGTTTAGCAGCAGCTCCTGTAGCAATCAAAAAATAGTGGCCGCGCACTCATTTATAACACCTATAGTGCTATAGATAGAAATATAACGAGATTTAAATGTATTAATGTGAAAATGTATAACCTGTTTATAAGTGAAAATATCTTGGCGTTTAATTTTGAAATAAATACAAATATTAAATCAAGTTTCTTAATTTGAACAAAGTAGACGAAAGAAAGAAAAAGATAGATAAGTTACATTATTTTAGACTCAAAAATATAGCCCACAAAATAGACAAGATTGTCTTTAAATTGATTTTAGGCCTTATCCGCTACGCTGGTGCCTTGGTAGAGCTTAAGCGTATAAATATACCAAAAAAAAAACATTCATATACATATCTCTTCCGCTTTAAAAAGTTTTCTTGTAATTTTTTACTGAGATCCATAATGATCCAGAAAATGTACTAATGATTAGGAGGAGTTTATGCATAACAACCGGGGGGTGATAAATAGTGGAGCGAGAGAACATATGACTGACGAAAATTCGCTGTTTACAGTCTATCTATCAACATTAGATCGTTATGTTATTGTCGAAGGCGAGAGGCATTTACCTGTTGCTAGAGTGGGAAATATAGAACTCAAAGTATTTAATGATGACTTTTAAGTAAAATCAATACAAAGCATTGTGCTGTGGCGGTGCTAAAGCCGCAATGCTGGTTTTCAGTGCGTCCGTCTGTGTCGCATAGTTCGGAAGGTGGCGAAATTGGACTATACTGTTAATAATTAATTAATTGTTAATTCCCCCATCACCGTTCCTCCATCGAACAACTCGACATACGGCAGGTATCCACCCTTTCGTAGTGAACCTACAACCTGCACGGACAACGCAGTTTGCGTCCTCGTTTATTATGCGCACTGCAAAGGACTGGAATAACCTGCCCGCGTCGGTGTTCCCGGCTACTTACGATGTGGGAGTCTTCAAGAGGAGAGTGAATAGGCTATTATAAGTTAGCGCGTTCAACATCTTATACTTCATCACCACTTACCATCAGGTGGGATTGTTGTCAAGCAGTAACTTATTTTATGTAAAAAAAATAATTAAAACTATGACGGAATAACAAAAGGTACGAAAGTCACATAGAAAAAATATTGGTAAAGTAGGGAATGGAGCAAAGAGGGTGCTGGGGTCGCAATAAAAATAATATATACATTTGAGGGGAAAGAAAAAGCCTTAAGTATACTTACTATAAAATTTTATATAATTGATGTGAGTGTGTGTGTTTATACGTTTCTTTGTATGTCGTGTGTGTGTGTGTACGGCTGAGTGTGTGTGTGTGTACGCGCGCGTGTGTGTGGGTGTGTGTTGTAGGTAATGTTATTGTTCGTTATATGTATTATTATTGTTTGTTTGCCGTTTCGAACGTTAATATAGTTTGCCTTTGTAGGTTTAATAGATTTAATTTGAATTTTTGTTTGAACGATTTTATACTGTTCAGACTGCGCAAAGAAGGCAGAATATTGTTCCAACACTTGCGCGAATTATACCTAAAGCTTCCTCGAAAAGCCGCAAAACAATGCTTGACAACAAACAATGTTGACTAAGAATGTATGAGCCTACTCTAGTGTTACGTGTAATGTAATCATTTTCCACGAATTCCAATTTATAATAAAAATATGGCGGATATTTATGTTTCATAATGCCGAACAACAAGGACGCGAGATGGAGGTGTTGCGGTACTTCACCTTCAGCAAACTTGCATCGTCAAAACAGTACCTTGTGCATGCGTTTTGTATCCTCTGTATTAGATTTTGAGAGCGCACCAAAAGCCTGGGACTAATGACAGTATAAGCGTAATTAGGCTTGGAGAGAACCACCGCTTCGCAGTCTTAAACGCAAGTCATAACTGATGTAGTCTTTGATTCTATAAAGTACCTTAAGTCGATAGAAATAGTTTTTAACTGTGCTTATAACGTGATTTTTGAAGCGTCCATTAATATGCCTAAATTACGTGTTTCTAACACTTTTTCTACCGGTTTCTGGTTAAGCAGTATTTGAGGGTTATTTGCTGCTATTCTACTGATTTGCGTTTTGGTGCCAACAATGAAAAATTTAGATTTTTGGGGGTTTAATACTAGTGTGTTCTTTTCCGACCACTCAAAGATACGTTCAAGATCCGAATTTATTTTATCAATAACTATACATGTCTCAGAAGATTTGAAAAATATGTACAGCTGCAAATCATCGGCATATATATATATGATATTTGCAATATTTAATTTGCCTGACCACATCTGAGCTGTACAAAATAAAAAGTAATGGCCCTAGTATGGAACCCTGTGGAACTCCCCTATTTAATGGTTTCTTTTCAGAAAACTGCTTATGCCCGCTACCATTCTCAACCACAACACATTGAGACCTATTTTTTAAGTAGGTATCGAACCATTTTATCCCTTCAGAACATAAGCCATAATAAAATACCTTTGACAGAAGTAGTTAAGCAATCGAAAGTCAAGGAATACCACTATACTTCCGTTTCCCATATTCTGAGCCGTTTAGCGTTAGAAGATCATCGACAACGTTCAATAACGCAGTAGTAGTACTCTAGTAGTACTCCTACTTTTCCTAAACCCAGATTGAACGCAAGGCAGAATGTTACTTGATCCTAAATATCGTTTTAACTGATCGCAAGCAATTTTCTCTAGAATTTTAGAAGTAATATGCTTATTCGTCTCAAATCTCGTAACTCAGTTGGAGGTTCTTTTTTTTAGAAGAGGCCTTACCAACGCTTGTTGCCACAAATCTGGAGAAGTGAATGTTTTAACCGTCATATTAATAATAGATGTTAATGTTGGCAGTGAATTTGGAAGTGTTGATAGAAGCATTTCTGGAGATATACCGTCGGTGCCCAATGCATTTGAGTGTAACGATCTTATAATTTTATTCACCTCCGCTTCAATATCCTCACAAAATTCAAACGTACTAGATCAATAACTGTGAAACTGAAAGTAGGCAATGTACGACATAGGTACCATTTTTCTTCCAGGTACGTCCAAGAAGTGGTTGTTAATTTTATCAGGATAAGACAAGGTAGGAAGAAGAGACACTTCTGATAAAAGGCTCAGAAGTATTATTTTTAAAGAAAACCAACATTTTTAATATCAGTCTAAAAATTTTCAAACTTATAAATGTTAGAAATGACTATGTCCTAATTTACATACTTCAGAAGTATTAACTCAACACTTATTTCTGTAATTGTTCGTCCAATTTGTATTATTATTTTACCATTAGTAGTCTATCTTATTGCTATTTGTATGTCATTAGTCTAAGGTAATATCGAAACTATTACCCAGTTACTAACGCAAATGGACTTCTCTATAATTTCGAGTACATTCATCGTTAAAATAAAGAATATTTTTCGATTCACTAATTGACATTTTAAGTATATGTTAATTAAAAATCAACTGAAATCAAATCAATTGTAATTGTAAGATGAGTGAACTCTGGCGGATAAATTTCTTAGATGCTTCCGAGCTTCGAATAATAGGTACGTTTGGCAGTCGATCCTGGCTGTTATCATTAGATAGCAATCGTTAAGCTATAGTATGTTAACTTCAATACACTTGGGTATACTGGTTTAACAAAATATGATAGGAATCTATTCTGGCAGTATAACGATGAAACGGACAATACGACTTCACAATACGCTTGCACGTGCAGTGTGCCAACTAAAAGTAACTATTAATAAATAATAAAACTAAAAATAAGGAAAAAAGTTGTTTACGTTCTTAAAATCAATTTAGCTTATCGAATATTAGACATATGTCAGAATTTAAAAAAGAAACTTGACAATAAAAACAATATTATTTAAAAGGAAGTCAGAATTTAAAAATCTTTCTATCTACGTAAAGTACAATTAAAAACGTGACTGTCAAGTTTCGTGCCAAACGAGGAGTCTCGGTTTCGATTCTTGACCAGGATAAACATTTATATGTGATGGATAATTATTTGTGCTCGGGTCGTGGATGTTTATCATGTCATATTTGTGTACGTTCATGCCACCCGCAACACAGGGGATACTAGTGCGAAAGTGTAAGTGCTTTAGCGTTTGTTGGTTTATTAATATTTTCAGGGTAAACCAGAATGACACGATAAACGAAAGTTATTAGTTCTGGAAATTAAAACTACATTTTAATTATATCAAAGTGTAGGCTCTAGACTTGGCTAGTACCACTTGATTCGTTGTTTGAGACACAGCCACCTCTATCGCTGTATTATAACAATAAGTATATCAAAAAACAGTACATTGTATTAAAAAAGTACCAATTCAAAGAAGATATATTTAATGTGCTCTTCATATTAATAATTATGATAGTCTAAAAGCCGATTGTTTATATTTCAAAATAATAAGAACGTGTAAACGTACCTGTTGGAAAAAAGGAAAAGTAATATTCAGAATGGGTGAATACATATCTCCAGATATTTTAGAAGATGAATTTGTTAGAAGTTTTTCATTATTACTATTTATAGAAAAAATTCTAGGCATATGTCGTGTTGACGTTAGACATAGATTTGTAATGCCTCCAACAGTCTGGCAAAAGATGTATTCCCTACTTTGTTTGATTATGATATCCATTTCCTTTCTAAATTTCCCTGTCTTTTTGAAAAGATTAATTCCCTACACTGGCATTTATTACGCTACTTTATGTGGATTAGTTGCTCAGTTTGGGCCCGCTTGCAACATAATCAATAATCGTTTTTTAAATAACGAAGAAAATGCCAATTTCTACATCAAACTGCAGAAAATTGATCGTCTATTAAAAATAGAACAAAACGATACAATTAGTCAAATAATGTACAATGTTTCCATTGCTTTCATCGCAATCATTTCTATCGCTTGTTTTCTTATAATTTCCGTTTTAGCAGTTTGTAATGATTCCGTAATAATGTATGTTAGTTACACTCATACCTGCATTGCAGTTGACATGTGCCATTGTTGTCAAATTATATATTACTTATTTGTGAGGTTACGGTTGATCAACTGTATAATCATCAACTATCTTGAAGAAAACCCAATTAGGCTAAATCCCGGCAAAGGCATGTTTCCAACTAGAATTCGTATGCTTTATTTGGCTTCTTTGTTACATGATTTCGCATCGAGCGAAACAGATGTCTATATAAAAGAGTTGCTTGATGGATTTGGAAATTTAAACAAGCTGTATCAATTTCAGGTAAGATTATTTATTTAGATCATAACGGAGGTTTTCGAGTTTTATTAGGACTTTTGACATTTGGTTTGGCTACTAACCATTCCACTGTACTGGAATAATATGACGCAGTAAGGTCCATGTTTCATATTCGTCTCAGTAGACTGTTATTAGATTAATGATAATAATAACCTTTAATCTTATATATAAAAAACATATTTTTGAAATAGAACTGATCATATTGGATGTAATATAGTTGAAGAACTTTTAAATAATTCCCATTTTATGTAAGGAAATGTGATGCTGGAATTTACACATTTTATTTCATTTTTTCAGATGTTATTATGTTACTGTAAGTTTATCCCGTTATGTATGACTGGGTTATTTTGCATTTTCTCTTTGGATACAGAAGGATATGACAATGTAAGTATTTTAAAATGTATCTAAAACAAATAAAAAAAATCCTTTAAGTTACGTTATCAAAGTTACAATGAAAGCCAAATACCAGACACTCGTAGACACCCATTTTGAGTACATTGAATCAAGTATATGAAAAATTAAGAGTATGATTCGATATTATTTATTACGACTTTTAACTTTAAAATTTTACTTCCTGATGTTAACATTAAAGGGCAATCTCCAGCTTCTTATCTTACGTTCAATTTTTTGGAAACATGCCACCATCTTTTAAAAAAATATATATTATTTGAACCTTTTGTGTTCGATACCTAAAAGACAAAATAACACCTAGGTCGCCGTCACATACCTCATCAAGTCAACAAAGCAGCAATTTTGCAATGAGTTGAATTGAATAACTGTAACTGATTACTTTACTGACGTACTAAACATCAGTACATATTTGACTGATATATTTGTTAATTGAGTTGGTCACGTATTACGTATTTGTTTTTTTTCCTGCCATTTCCTTATACCCGTTCTTAACCGGTAGTGCATGTCAGAAATGCGGGATGTTATAAATGGAGTGTTTTAATAAATTTGCGTTCCATACTAAGTAAAGGTTTTAGTGTTTTCGTTATATTTCGTTATTATTGGTTATATTGAGTTAAATTGACAGATAATGGTTTTAGATATTAAATTTGCTTTTTTGAATTTCACCTTTATTAAGTTTCCGAAGATTTTATAAATAAATTAATTAATTTTTTGCAGATTTCACCAGCAGTTCGTGCAAATCTTAAACTGTATTCAAGCCAGGCAATTATATATGACTTCTGTTTAACTACATTTATCCTCGTAGCATTGAGCATGTTTTTCAATGAATTATGGAGGACCAAACACTTGTGTACTAAAGTGATGATGTTGAACAATGAAGGTAAAATATTATTTCTTCTTATTTAATAAAACTTATTTGTTCTCAAGTAAACACTCTACAGTGAAAATTGAGCTCTCAATTCTTGAATAAATCTATATAAAGTATATCGTAAATTTTTACATACTGTAATTAAGCATAGCTGCTTATGAATGACTTGAATTGAAAAACTGAGTATACAGTATATCTAGATCTAATACTTCGTAGGTCCACTCAGAAAGAAGGCAAAAAACACGCTGAAGAGGATTAAGCAAAAGCCACCAATATTCTTAGTGTACGATATATGGAAAATGGATGAGTATACTTTATTCAACGTGATAAAATTAATATCTATAATTGGGATCACAGTGTTACAGTTCTTGTATCTTTAGTATTTACGTTTAAATGTTCGTCGTATCTACACTATTGGAGCGGTTATGGTGATTTTGAATTATATCGGTTATATTTTACTTCTATTATTTTTAATAAAAGTATAGGATAATACCTCAGCGCAATTTTATTTACATAAACCTTTTTTACTAATTATAAGTAAATGCTTGAATGCCTGACTTCCCTTCCATCTGATGGTAAGTAGCAATGCGTTTAGTAGTGACTTGGCAAATATCGACTGGGATTCCGTTTACAATTCAGATTCTGATGATGAACTTGTCGCCATTTATAATTCTTATTTCATCCAACTACTTCATATTCATTCGTCTATTCGTCCAATTGATGTAAGTCATGTGCTATGGGCCAGAGTTGAGTGAAAAAATGTAAACACTGATTAATAAGAAAATCAAAATAAATAACGAATCCAAGTGACAAATAATTTCCAAAATAACATAACTCAACCATTATTGACTGCAATAAGGTGGAAACTCGTAGAGATTTAAGCCCACAACAACGCCATAATCATAATTGCGTTAAAGCTCAGGTCCGATGATTTGGAAATATAGAAGATCTATTCAAATTCCGGGGAATCTACCTATTTATGCTATTCTAATAAAATAATGTCAACTACTTAAATCAATATTTCACAGGTACCTTATGCGATATCATACCATACTAGTTCAAAAGAGTACAAAAAACACACCATATTAGACCACCTATTAGCTTTATACCTGCGGTCCGCCAGGCAATGTGGTGGCCCATCTAGTGTTACATAATTTTAAACCGTTTTGAATTTCGCGCCTGTAAGCAAAATTGAGAACGCAATGAGTGAATAGGTTCCATATAACATTACCGCGCCGCGGTTTGCACTATTATTATTGATAGGGATATTATTATTGATATAATATGCTGTGATGTACGAAAATTTATTCATTTATGTTTTAATTTACACCAGACGTCTGATTGCATAACGGCAACAAGTCATTTTAGTATTTTCGTAAATACAACAAATCAACTGTGTTGATAAGCGATGTTTTGCATCTGGCGTTTTTAATTCCGTATCGAGCCAACAAGACCGCAGGGATCCTCTTTATTTGGCTTCCATACTTCCCTATACTTTTTTTTGCGGGCCGCGACACCACGACCAATACGTGTTTATGACTCCTACGAAAAAGTTTCATTGCTGCTGACTTTAGACCATTTTTATTTGCTGTCCACTCCTCATTATTATGCTTTTTCATTAAGCGAATGCGTATTCATGATATTAAACGTTAAAACGTTAAACGTTAACACACTCACACCCCCGCATTAGGATTCCCTGTGTCGCGGGTGGCGTGGACATACACATATATGACATCACAAACACCCATGACCCAAGAACAAATATTTATCTGTCACATAAATGTCTGCCCCGGCCGGGAATCGAACCCGGATATTCATGATATTAAGATGACTATACTCTAAATTGTGACCACCGACAATGATAACATTAGTCGTAGGATGACCACTTATATCCTTGATCTTGTCTCGCCTATAATCACGTACATCCTAAACATTTCATTTTATCCTCCAGCCCGTTCCCCTCACTATGGAAAACGCTCAAATTATTCACAAAAAATACACTATCTTGTTCTACATTCTACGCATTTCAACGTCCCATTCGCTATGAACTGAAACCTTTCCTATGTACTTATTATTAACTTTCTGAAGCCTTATCAATCCGGTTTCTGTCCAAGTCATAATACGACTCCTGCGCTGTTGAAGGTGACAGACATTCCGCTGAGAATGGACTACAGACATGCGACTAGTTTTGTGTTCTGTTTGTCCTCGGGTCATGGGAGTTCATGAAGTCATATTTGTGTATGTCCATGCCACCCGCAATACAAGGAATCCTAGTGCGGGGGTGTGAGTATGTAAACGTTTATTTATTTATTTATCACAGTAGACTGATACCAATTCCGAAGTACCAGCTTTAAACACAACTCCATGTGAGATTACCTGGTTTCATAGCATAGTATTGGAATCGATAGTGCATCGTGTTGACGATAATTATTCAACGTGGATAAGTCCTTGGTGGCATCTGATGGTAAGCGATGATAATAATCTATGATGTTAAAAGCACTAACTTATAAAAGTTTACACACTCCCCTTGTAAACTCCAACATAACATAGTAATGTTATAAATCTATCTCCAGTCCTCACGTTATGCTGATAATCTCAAAATATACTACCTATGTTGGGTGAAATATTTCTTGCTGGTTGATGGTTTTTATAAAATAAGTTGAACTATTCCACTCAATGATTGCCTGGATGAGATCTCAGATTTAGCGGTACAAATGGCAAATGTAGATTTACGTTAATTTATATCGTAGCGCATATTATATATTATTCATTATAAATGTAATAAAGGATATATAGCCATGGACATAATTCATGTAGTCGGTTGAAATATCGATATAAAATACGAAATCATGAAAACCCGTTATAGCAGTTAAAGAGTTATAACAAATATACTTTTATAATAATGTCACATGTCCAAAAAAGACCGTTTGATTGATTGAAAATATTTAAATCTTTATTAACAAATGTATTCTTGTTAAATTCATAAAATCACAATTTTTCATATGTATTGTATACTTAAATCTAGGTGGACGGAATTGTCATGTACATAAATATTAAATTAAGTTTACGTAAACATTTGGTTTAAAATGAAACAATTATAAAAATATAATCATTTTCAGTTATATATTTATTCTATGTTTTTTCTTGAAATATTCGTTTCTTTTAAGAAACCGACCCTGGTTTCATACGAGTACCTAACTATTCGATTGGTCTCGATCGGTCGGCCGTGTCTGCTACACTTAATTGAACACCATTAAAACTACCCTTTCAATCTTATCCCAAGCAAAATTGAAGTGCTTGGCCAATTGGAATATAGCAGTACCTTATAAAAATGCGTTAACGATCGATACCGATCGAGAAGGTGAGTAGATGAAAAAGCTTCTTCGAGGACAATCGAAACAAATCTTCGGCCTATTTATGCAATAAAAAAATGTTACTAATCGGGTGTTGATATAGCTCCACTAAATAGCCGAGGCCGATCCAGTAATCGGAGATGTAACTCAGAAAAAATTATCAATAGTAATAACAAGGGTCTTAAAATTCAAGAAGTGTAGCTTCGTACGGTGTGTTCGTACTAGGGATGTTATGGATATGAAATTTCGGATCTGGATTTGGATAAGGATATATGAATAATATTTTACCGTTTTGTATGATTTACGTACGACCTTGAAATAAAATATATTGTATGTATGTATTTACAAGGTAACAGGTTTACTTTATTTCTAATTATTATGCAGTATTATAGTCACAGAAGCAAACAGTCTTAAATGAGAACGACGCGGCTAGTGTATCGGGCTCGGCCGGCAAAAATCTGTCATAATTTATTTTATTTAGACTCTGCCGCAATCGAAATTATCCGAAACTTTTTACCGGTTTTGATTACGGTTTCGGATATATTTATATACCGGATATCCGACAGTTTCGGTGACAGTTACGGAGCTCCATAACATCCCTGATTCGTACTTCGTGTAGTAAGTAGACCCCTTAGTAAATGCATAAGGCAAACTGTATAATACTCCTAAAATGTTATAAAGTACAGTGAACTGGTGTTCGCCTAGTGGTTGAATTTCGACCATAATCATTAAATAACTGTTTTTCCAAAAAATCGGTTGACAAGCTAAAGAAATGGAGTACAAAGATTTATCTTTACATATTAATAAATAGATACAGAAAGTAAGATTGTAAACAAATTCTGTCTACCATCCATTTGTAAAGCCCTTAGAATTTGTCATTAAATAAGATCATCTAAACCAAATCATAAAAAGATAAATCACTCTCTCAAAGACGTTTAACTTTAACAGAATAATATGTATGTCTATACAAATATTATAGAGTACGAATTTTGTGAGTTTCGGTGAATGCGGAAGGTAACCTTCGGAATTACGGCACCTATTTGAATAAGACTTTTACTATCTGAAATATACATTATTCAGTATGGACATAAGCTTCATATTATTCATTGTTAAACCAGAACAAAGTGAGCCGTTAGTGTAGTATATAATTGCACGCAGATGTATTATTACTATCATGTTATAAATGTATGAACGTACAGTTATGTAAGAAACATCAAAACAATGATTTAGTCAGTAACAAGATCGATGGAAATACCAATATTAATGAATTTGACAAAACAGTTGCACTATTACAGCGATGGTCCAGGAAACAGAAGCACCACACGGTTTCATCATACCAATTTCTGAAATATAACAATATTTGATATTAAAAATGTATTTATAAAACTTTTTGCAATACAATAGTACAATATTATGTGAAAAATATTTTGGGGATATTTAGTTCAAGTTTAAAGTTATGTTACTTTGGTTTAATGAGTAAAACAGTATGTGTGATATTGACGCCGTAAAGCGATCTTGTCGTATCTTGAAAAAATGCAAAAATGAGTTGCATACATCATTTGAATAAGTAACAGATGATTTTTATTTTAGATACACCGTTAAATATTTTGTGAATGTTTTGTGATTGTGTTGTACATCACCGTAAATCCGGTAGTTTGATGTTTTTAGTTCATATAACAAAATTGCTGCCTATACTTTTAAAATTAATACATATGTTTCGGCAGAGTTTCATTACTTCTTCCGAATAAATACATGTTCAAACATACAGTATTTTATTTTCACCCACCATCGACTTTACAATAGTACAGTGCAAATGGCAAATACCACGATAAAAATTAGTTTCAATTATATTCGGATAAAACAAAAAGTGCTGCCAGTGAATTTGAACAAATTACAGTTAATTAGCTATTTATAATTGAAGAACCAATTCCTGTGTCTGGTAACATATTACACTAATCTTACAATGATTCAATCGACTTGAAAAAGAAGGTTTTAGTTAAGTTAAATTGCTAAAAAAATGGTCTTTCTAAATCCAGTTCAAAAATTATGAAATTTAACATACAAGAAAATTGCTTTCAGGCATCTATGTATTAATCCTCAACATTACCCATAATTGTCTCTTCTCAATACAAGGGATGAACACCACAATGAAGCATGCTAGAAAATTGCAGTTTAATGGACTTAACACACCCATTAGGTATTAATGGAAAACTGCATTCCGATGCCAAGGCTAATAGTGTAATGTAGCCGAACTGATTTGAATTAAATCTGGTCTCAAGAAACTACATATATCAGCAAAACTAAATACCAACCCTAACAATGAAATTTGTTTTATAAACAAGAATTAAGAATAATTTGTTAGTGTACTACTTAGTATAAAAAATTCATTAGAGAAACTAATTTCTTGTATTTAAAAAGCTACAAAATAAAAATGGCCTATGTTAGTTAACACATATCACAACATAACATAAATCACAACATGTTTAACAGAATACTCATGCATATGAATACATATCTTGTACACACTTATTCAGTTCTATTAGTAATAAATATAGATTGTGTTGTTGCAAATAGAAATTATATCTATGATTAATACTGATGTTTCCTTTTATACCAACCTTTGAATATCAAGTTCTTTAATAGAATTGTTGACATAGTTAGCTAAGTTAACATCTCTGGCAGCTGGTCTACATCCCTCATAAGTGTCTGCTGGTATATCTGTCCTAAAAGCTTTAAAGTTGCTTAAGCAATCTCTAGTTATTACTTCTTGTGCTGGAAAAAATAAATGGATAAATTTAATTCTTTAATACTTCTTTCATTGACATCTTACATGATAATTGCCACACAATAATTTAAAATAATAAAAGGTAGTTCAATTACATTAAAAATTGAAATTTAATTATTTTCTGGATAACATTTGCAATCAATGTCATCATTGTTGTTGTGGTGAAATCGTAAAACTAATAATAATAATGATTGAAATTACAATTGCAGAACACAAGCCACAACCCAGTACATCATCCACATCATTCATAATGAATAAATTAGCAGATTACATTCCAACTGTATGCTGCTGACTCTGGTCACCATCAATATCAGTTGTTCTTTATTGAACCAAATGATGGAAATTTGACTCTATTGGGGAGGCCTAGAATACTCGCCGAAATCCCATGGTGGCAGATTAGGGTGTTGTAAGCGATAGAAGCCAGTCAGCTTGGTGTTCTGGCTTCTGATAAGGATTATATTATCAACATTATTATTAAGTCATTAATATTATTATTAGTATCTTTCCGTGAAGCCTACCCGTCTAGCTACAACCCTCTTACATGAATTAGCAACCAAAAAATGACTCTTAATTTTCTGGCTGGGAGCTTGAGGCTTCTGTACTTTCTTCTTATTTCTTGGCCAACAACACATCAGTGATGCTTTTAGTGTTACTAATGTCCATAGGCGACAGTGACCATTAACCATCAGATGCTAGTTTGTCAACTATTTACATAAAAAAAAAGAATTCTAAATTACAAGTAGGTACGGTACCTAACGGTTTGAACACTAGTATACTTTGATGATCTAATAACTGATTTTCCATATTGTAATATTTACTTCACAGTACTTATCAGCTTTGAAAAAATCACCACAACCTATCATAATAATAATACCACAACTTAACAGAATAATAATATAAAAGTAATTGGTGGGTAATGGTACTATGGACACAAATATTCCTCATGTGTAGGCTTGCCTTATAAACATAGGGGGTAAGTGTCTAATGGCATAATAATGAAGAAACCTGCTCATGAGGTTCAATCCCACCTAGATTGTGAAATGGGTGCCGCACCTCTCTACACGTACAACTGTTCATGGCAATAATAGGACATATTACCTCCTTTTCTTTCTATCAGTTTCACACAAATATCTTCATCATCAGGGCATGGATTGCCAAGATATCCGACTCCCCGCCAATTGAATGGTTCCATACAACCTGGAGTGGCAGCTGTGCATTGATAACACCATAATGCAAAACCTAAAAATTATTAAATAAGTCATAATGATTGTACTAACATTGCACAATGTTGTATATACAAATGATAAATTAAATATAATGAACACAAATTTATTGATAAGTTATGAATGTTATCAGTATGAGCAATATCACTACAAAATATTGCAAACAACTACCTTTTTTACTAATACTTTTACTTTTACTTTTTTATTAATATACAAAGTTTTGCATAAATAATAATGTAATCTCTATACAGTGGACCACACCTTCACCTTACCATACAAACCAACATAATATAACGAAAAACATACATTCATAAATGTTTGATGTAAGGAGAAACAGGATAATTAGCTTCATATCTTGCAGCGTAATATGATATTTTGTTAGTTGAAACAAGTTTACTATTAAATTCAAAAAGTTATATACAATTTTCAATTATTCTGAACTTATAAAAATGAAACTTCAAAAGAAACAACTTTAACAACCTTCGATCCTAAGCATAACATTAGTCTATGCTTCAATCTATAAATTGTACACTATGAATAAAACTTCAAACCACAGAGTTAGATCGGAAAACTTAAATCATCTTGATACGGTACATAATTATGTACCGGTCCTATAGTCAAGTGATTAATATCTTCTAAATTTATTAACTGAAATACCGATTATGATCCCATTTTACTAATACAAAATTTTCTCGTGAAGGTGGATTAAATTCATTCTATAACGTATTTATACACCAGAATTATTTTCTATTCAAAGAACATGTTTCAGAATAATGTTGTGGCTTGGCTATGTAGTGTACAGTATGTAGAAAAACTGATACAAAAACCGAAAGCTTTTTATACTGTTTAAATCATCGAGTTCACTTTTGTTGGATTGTAAGGATTATTTTTATGAACAACAAATTGTAACAGATTTGACATTTATGAATGGCAGTTGTTTGACATTATTGTCAAACGTGTTCTGTCACTACTTTGTTCAAAATCATACATTTATGGTTCCGTCTAAATACACTAATAAATATTTATTTATTTAAATAAATAAAAACACATTGAATATACTTGTAAAGATGCTCAAATAATTCATCTCCCTAAAAATCGAACCCATGTTATGTACATGTGTTCTGAATTTCGTCCTATTTCTATACTCCCGTGCCTCTCTAAAGTGTTTGAACGTCTCATTTATCAAGAGCTAAACAACTTTTTATGGTCGCAAAACGTTTTGATACGACTACTGCTCTACTGAAAGTCACTGATGATATTCGACTAGCAATAGAGAACAGACACGTGACCGTGCTAGTCTTACTAGATTTCAGTAATATTTTTAACACTGTAGATTTTGCTTGCTACAATACGTTCTCTTAATATAGCTCCGAGTGTTTGTGACTGGTTTTATAGTTACTTGTATGGGCGCCGGCAACGTATTCGGATTCTTGATGGTTACTCATCCTGGTCACGAGTCGTTACTGGCGTATCATAAGGTGGCGTATCTCCTCTTCTGTTTTCTCTCTATATCAATTCTATTGGTCGCAATTTATTTTTCTCTATATCACCTTAATAGAGATGATCTTCAAAGTTATTGCCAGGGCCCCATTGGTGATTTACCCAAAATTATAAATACCTTAAATAGTGACCTGACTTGTATTTCGAAATGGTGTTTATTACATGGACTAAAAGTAAACCCTCAGAAGATCCAGGTTATTGCTATAGGAAGCTGGAGGTTATTGTGTAAGATTAGTTACTGTAATCTACCATAAATAATATTCCATGGTGTTCATGTGCCCTTTGCCGACAAAGTCAAAAATCTCGGGGTATTTATGGATAGGTATCTAACACGGACTCTTCAAATTAACGAGGTCAGTAAAAAAATTTTTTCTACAATGGGATCTCTTCGTACACTACGCAATTTTTTACCTGTTGCGACTAAGATTACGCTTTCCTTATCTTTACTTTTTCCAATCCTCGACTATGCCGATGTTTGCTACTTAGATCTAACACAGGAGCAACTGAATATACTTGAGCATCTCCAAAATATCTGTATTTGATTCATATTTGGTATTCGGAAATTTGACCATATTTATGAGTATCGATCTAAGCTCAAGTGGCTCCCAATCCGTCTTCGCCGGAATTGTCATATTTTCTCTGCTTTATACTGCGTCCTGTTTAATCCAAACACATTTGAATACTTAAAACAACGATTCCAATTCTAAACTATTTCTCATCGTGATCGTTCTCTACGCTCTAATAATAATCTTTCTCTCTTAATCCCATCCAGATCTTCATCTTTCTATGGTCAATCCTTCACTGCAGTGACCGTGCGACTTGGAACTCCTTACCAGTTACAATCCGACGTGCGCAGTCACTAGAATCATTTAAAAAACTAGTAAAAGAGCATTATCTCTCAATATGATTACCATTAGTTTTCTACTATCTTTTTCATTTCAATACCACTATATATCCCTTTTTATCAATTCTTACATCTTACCATTCAACATTTGGAATTACGCTATCTGCAGATAAAGTAAACAAATATAACTATTTTTCATAACTGTACACAACTACCCTGTCTCATTACTCCATCGACGTTATCAGCTCAATAGGTTGTCTTGAAGAGATTTCTAATTAAGCGATAAGGCCGCCTGTTGTACCTAAAATTTTCTATATACTATTTTTTGATGTACAATAAAGGATTTTTTTTTTGTTTGTCTACCGGGTCAAGAAATATTAAACTATAATGCAGAACGATGATAATGAGCGATAATGATCCTTTAAAAGTGATAGCCAAGATTTATCTTATACATAATATGACGTCCAGGTAAATATATATAAGACACAAATTATACAATGTTCAATTTCACTAAAATAGCGTAAATTACATCAATCTCGTAATCTCGTAAATCAATAGCGTAAATTAATTACATTTGTTATAATTGTAATATTTACGTAGTAGTGACTAAATTCCGTTAGCTAACTGTTTATTTCGTTATTACTTAATCGAGTTCTGCCTAAACATATTGTATAGGTACTAGCTGACCTGGCAAACGTTGTTTTGCCATAGAAATTATTTATTATACATATCGCTAATTATAACAATTTTACTAAAAAACAATATCAATCCCTTAACGCAGTAGAGTGTACAATATTTTTTGTTATCCCATCTTTAGCTAACACAAACAAACTGGATGGTTTCTCCACTCGAGAGCATGCCACGTATAATTGTTCGTGTGAAAAACATGGTATGATATGAATTAATGACAAATTTATTTGAAAATAACACTGAAATAGTAAAATGATAGTTGTAAACGTCACAAACAATAATAATAATGGCCGAAAACTGTAGTTAGTGAGAAAAGAGATCTCATTTCTACTCCGTGCTGTTTTACAGGGTCAGAAGTGACACCGGTAGACGCCTGGCGGGGATAATTGGTCAAGTGATAATTAATCAGTTATCGACCTGGGTTGAAAATATCATCAAAATCGGTCAAGCCGTTTCGGAGGAGTATGGTAACTAAAACTGTGACACGTGAATTTTATATATTAAGAAGATATAGGTGGTATAATCTACTACAGATTTTTTATCACTTTCTTCGATAAAGAAAAACATTGGAAAAAAACCTTTATACTTGAAAATTGTCCTTCATGTTTCTAAAGTTTATATATATATAAACTTATATAATACATTATATTTTGAAACCCTTGTACCATATTGGGATATTTATGGGTTTTAATCAGGGATCTACGTAATCGTAACCGAAACTATTGGATATGTAATTAAATGAATTACCTTATGAAAGATTTTCTCCGGCCGAGCCGATACACTAATCGCGTCGCTCTAATTTTTATACAGTTTTTATTATTAATTTTTTAGGCTAATGATTTTTCTCTGATTATAATACCAAACAATATTAAAAAAAAAGCTGTTACCTTGTACATACATTATATATTTTTTCCAAGTCCTAAATTATCTAGTATCCGTAACTGAAATTATCCAAAACGATCGGATATACGTGGGTATAGCACCAAAAATATTTATAATTAAAATATTTTTCAATTCATTATTTTTAAGTGTGGTACTTAATTATCTTGCGGCACCTCTTCCTCTGGAGGATTTAGTGATGCCATAAGCATTAATATATCTTCTTTATTCAAATCTATGCACATTGTACCTACTACGTCTTCAATTCCTATGGTGCCATCGTTACTCAAATCTACTTCTTTGATGAGGTTGTCAAGTTGTTTCTGCGGCATTTTGTGGCCTTGTTTAGCCAATAATTCTTTCATAAATTCTCTATCGATGGTTCCGGTTCTGCCTGGGTCAAGAACTTGCAAAGCCGAACGTAATTCGTCCTCTACCGCGAAATCACGTTGTCGTAGGGTGACCATCTTTACAAAATGCTCAAAATATATATGACCTTGTGGATGTGGAGGTTTAACGCAATACGCAATTAATTCTTGCAGTTGTTCCGGAGTATACGTCATAAGAATCAGAGCCTTCAACATATATATTAATTCTTTTTCTGTTATATATCCACTGATTTCAGAATATGCAGGTGTGTGATTCTGATATAATTCCCAAAGTTGCTCTACTTCAGCTAATTGATCTGGTCTTAATTCAAAGGGTGGTTTGAGCGCCTCCTTGGAATCACTAAAATCAAATGGAGCTGTGGGGTCAGGTGGCGGCTCCTCTACATACTGTTCTTCTTCTTCCACGATTTCTTCTGCGGCTTTGGGTTCTTCTATTTTTTCTTCTTGTTGTTCTTGTTCCTCTTCTCCCTGCAATTCTTCGCCTGTATGTTCGCCTGCTAATTCTTTAACTTCTGCTAGCAGTCCTTCTCCTTCAAGATGTTCGCCCTCAAAATGTTCACCTTCCAATTCTTCAAGTGATTCTATGGGTACTTCCTCTTGAGTAGTAACAGTTTCTTGTTCCGTAGGATGTTCTTTATTTTGACCTTCTATAATTTCTTGATCCTCTACAGTATTTGAGACATCATCTGTATTATGAGTAGCTTCGTCATCATCTTGGACTTCCATTTTCAACAATTAATTTTTCAATAATTTACCTTTGTATGTTGTACTTATTACATTATAATTTCACGCTAAAAATTGGTCACGATATCGAGGCTTCTTGAAGTGTGCTCTTATTACAACTATTAAGTTATCCGTAATTTTTTCATATAGGTTGTTACTGCCAAGTAAAATAAAATCCAAAATAATAATAATTTCTTCTAAAAGTTCATTGCGAACATTATCTATAAATTCTAACATTTATATAAATTGTAAACTGTCAATAAATATAAACCAATACTTTGACATTCAATAATGTAAGAGTAGATTAATACATTGTGACATTACTTTTTTCTTTAGAAACATTAAAATAAATTTTGTCTCAAGCTAATGTCTGAAATTTATATAATTGTGTCTGCGCTTTACTTTGTTGTTTCTTCTGTAGCTAACGTTCATTATGTTATCGGTACGTGATATTTTTATGTTAGGTATTATAAATTAGCCAACTAACGAGCACATGGACACCGTGATGATAAGTGGTCACCGCTGCCAGTGGATATTCTTTTCTTTTTACATAAAATAAGATAATGTTCACAACAACAATCCCACCTGATGGTAAGCGGCGATGAAGTCTAAGATGTTGAACACACTAGCTTATAAAAGCCTACTCACTCTCCTGATTTTATATTTCATATTCATTATACTAAATGCATCTGATGACCTCATAGCCTGATTGCTAGGAAACCTGTCTGTTGAACGGTAGGTCCCGGGTACAAATCCTACTGGAGTAAACATTTACGTGAAGGATAAATGTTTGTTTTCGGATCATAGATGTTTATTATGTCAAATTTGTGTTCGTTCACAGGGTATGTTAATGTGGCTGTGTGAGTATGAAAACATTTATTTATTATTTAATTTATTCTCCATAAATATGAAATTTTTTTCTGAAAAAATTCAGAGAAAAATGAGAAATTTTACAACAACCTCACAAAATTGTTAAATTTGATAGATGTACAAAAATAAAAGTTTATTTTGATTCTGTGGCCTGAAGAAACTGATTTTTTTTACTGATATATAAATATAAACAAAATCTAATTTCTAACAGAAATTTAATGACTTAAATAGCATTAACATAGTTTTTTCCCTTCTTGTGTGAGGACCTATACAATTTTTATTTATATAATATATAGCCGTCTTATATCATAAACATAATATACTAATGTAATAGAAGAACACTCATCTCATCAACACGTCACCAAAACCTAAATGTGCATGTTGTGAAAAAAGACACTTGTGTGAGCGACTTTTAGTGATGTCAAATTCACGCCCATATATTGTCGACGAATTAAATAATACCATGCTATTCTAGTAACTTGTTTTTATTTCGCTTCCGTAAACCTAACCTTATTGGACAGGATTCTTAATATTAACATATCTTTTTTATTTGTAAACTTATTGAAAAAAAAAACAAAATGTGAATAATTACTAAATTAATCAATGATAATAAAACTTATCGGTTTTTATTAATTGTTTGATTTAAATCGATATAATTTACTGACCACCACAATGAACCAACCAACAAATTTTGTAGTAGTATTCTGTAATCCTTCATTAAGAAGATGTCGGTGATTTCTTTGAACGTTGAGTTTCTACTGCAAACTTTGTGAGGAACTCAACCTATGTGGTTCAACATTCGAATCCATTTTTTTTTTAATTGAATTTACAGGAATTCTGGAAGTAGTAAAATTAATCAATAAATATCATATCACATTCGCCAATTATTGTCATATCATACGAGTAATAAAAACAGATATAAAATTTTATAAATTTAAGAAGCTAATACTATTCAAGAGCCACAGATGCACTTTTATGACAGTCTAATCTACTTTCTATCCAATGTATTTACATCCAATTTAGGTAAAATAAAAAATATTTATTTATACCTATTTAAAAATTATCCACTTACCGATAGATTTTGTGCAAATCCTATACCAAATAGTATCATTTTCACGTGCACAATCTATTTATCTTACACATAAATATGAAAAATAAATTATTATTCATAAAATGGAGTATTTACTGTATGTTATTAGAAACAATTATATCATTTTAAGATCAACTTCTATGAAAATAAGCATCGGAACTTACCTCTGGATTGTCTCTCTGTTTGGGTTATTGTTATAAGTCAGTCTAACAGAGAACACGATATCCTCGTGTTTACTGTTTTTTGTCCGATAAAATAAAGTAAGATTGAAAAGAAATTAATAAATTAAAACAAAGCTATTTTTTGTCAGGAGACTAAAGGAGAGTAAAAAGTTTGAAAACACTCCAACGGCAAATTTTCTTGCGTCTCTTTCTCGCAAGTAGGTTTTTCCGTAAAGCTCAAAATCTCACTCGCACACTGTGTTCCTCTATTACACTAGTATATTAGCTTTATATCCTTTATACATTGGTTGAGTATAAAAATAATAATAAAATCTACCTTTAGCATTATGAATAATAATGAAATTTCGGTGTTTAAAAACGTTACAAACTTTAAAACCACCACAATAATTTTTTTCTTGTTGTTTTCCCTCTTTTTTTTCGAGCGAAAACCAGCATTGGCCTACTATTTGCCATAGAAATATAGTCGTAAAATATTATCGACTGAATCAATTCCTCGTCGTAATTAAACCATAAACCTATTGTACTAAGGTAATATAATAATAATAATAATAATAATAATAATAATAATAAGGTAATATAATAATGGAATCTTTTAATAGGTTTTTTGTAAATGCGATATATTATATAATATGTATGATATGGTAAGCAATTACTATTTCGTGATGTAGAGGAGAGAAGGGTCACCTTGACTGATGATTTTTAGAAAAATAAATGCTAATAGAGAAATAGCAAAACTGTAAAACATATGCTGTCATTTATTATGCAATAGGTAAATAATAAGGCGAAGCATACAAATACATACATCTATTAAAAAATCACCCTTGCCCGTTGAGTATCCACATTCTACAAACGTAAGATATTTTTTGAAATAAAGTAAAACTTAAAGCATTTAGTGCAAAATGAATACCTAGAAATGACATAAATATATAAAAGTTAACAAAAAATATATCTTCTGTAGTTCTTGAAGTTATTCATAGGCTTTCACCGTATCGTTGAATTTTTTTTTAAATTTTTTGAGAATAAAAATATATTTAGTCTTAATAACTAAGCTTATACAAGTAATTTATTGAAAGTCAGTAACTTATGTAAGTAATTTATTGAAAGTCATCGCCAAATAAAAAGCAAACAAATTAATTACGTAAAGCGTCAAAATTATGTTTGATGTTTGTTCTTGATTTTGATGCCGAATAAAAATGTTTTACTTACTTACTAACTTACATAGTTAGAAACCAATTTAAGTATTATCTTCAAAATTTATTTTGAAAGTTTCAAAAGTTGGAACAAAGTTCATTTTTTGCACATTACACTCCAGACACTCGGGGAATGAGAGCTAATCCGAAAAAGTCTGACTAACTAAAACTTTTACTATGTGTAGTACGTTATAGCCGTGTTTGCAATGCGGGACGGATATATTTGTTATATTTATATATATGTAAGTGTGAGTTTGGGCGTGTGTATGCGCGATAACAATAATTATGAAAATTAAACATGGTGATTAAGTTTATAAGTTTTTATTTTTATATTGTTACAATAAAGGACAAAACCAATGCAGTATTGGTTTTATTCAACATCAAATTTGTAGAGCGAATGACAAATAAAATAATGACATTATAAAACATATTGTTTTTAAAAATTGTAGTTCGATGTAAAAGAAGATTAATTAATAATAAAATGTTTATTTTCATAATTTAACAATTTTATTACGATTACACGTTTTTTTTCACTTAATTAGTTTTAAACATAAATGTAGAGCAAAAAATACCTACCGTTCAAATCGGGTGTCCCCTTCGTTTTACAATAACTCTGTATTGACTATTCGGTTCGGCTATCGTGTTTGCCACATCTCTAAGTTTAAATGAAGAGACATCAGTTTATTTAATTTATTAATTGTTGTTGATATAATACGAACTTTATACCTTTTTCGTTTTGTATTGTTATAGTGATGCTATTGAACTGTAATAAAATTATAAGTGTTGCATAATATCAATTATTATTCATTTTAAACATGCACCCAAACGAATGCAAAGCTCTAAAGTAATATTAATTAATTACTTAATTTATACTAAGTAATACTTATGTAGTACTAGTATTCATCTCAGTAGGTAGTTGATAAGAACACGAGAAAAACGTTACTTAACAGGTGGATGCAACCGTAACCGGTGCTAAAGTTCTAACGTTCCCCTCGACGCCACGGTCAGTGCTTTCATAAGGTACATCATGTCACGTGCTTTAATTCGAGAGAAAGAACTCAGCAAGATGCGATGGTGAATGGCTGCGGGTGTGTAAGCCGTCGCTTGAGAATTTAGCCAGAAGACAAAACGCGCGTGAACACTGCGCATGCGTTACCTCCTACGCCATATTTGTCACTTAAAATTTTTTGGCGGGAAATCTGTTTTCAAAGAAAAATAAGTTGTATTCCATTTTTTTTTTCCTTAATTTTTTGTGCAAAATTATATGTGGTTCAAATGATAAATAAGGATTAACATTTGATGAAAGTTTTCTGCTACTTCATAAAAATGGTAAGTTATATCAATAATTAAATACATTGTTTGATTTACATGAAAAAAATAATTTATTTATAGAGTATATCTCCCTTTTGAATGATGATAATTAAAATACATAATAATTATTGAAAAAAAAAATTAACCATGGGACGGTTAAAATTTCCAACAATTTTTAAATTACAGCTACAAACATGTTATAAATTTTCATACTTCAATCAGGTGTTTACAACTATAATAAGCGATTTCTGCAAAAAACGTTCTAAAAACATTCTAAAAAGTAGAAATTGAAAGTTGGTTGTACAAACTGTAATAATTATTATGTAATAAAGTATACCAGATAATTAATATAATAAAAAAAACTGGAAATATTGAATTACCCAAAAATGGTTTATATTTGGATAAGGTTCATGATTCATAAGTGGTAATTTGGTTGTAAATGACCTCTACTATATCCCCCTAACGAATTGCCAACATATTTTCAGTCATCCTGTTTACTATGTCCCACTTGAGTAAACATTTAGGAGAATGATCTATGTTGTTGGCGAAGTCCATGGATAATTTTCGATATTTTGAACGAATATATATACTAACGTTACAATAATTATCACTTACGATATAGAGAAACTAAATAAAAAATATTGTTTTAACCCCTTTGCCCAACAATTGATGAAAAATGTAAAGAAGCAAATATGCTGTTACATCTTTATAAGCCTTTTTGGACTCTTTTTAGCTTTACTTTCATAATGAGTTTCTAAAGACGTGAAAAGTGTCTGACCCTTTTAACTTTTTAAGCATGGGTTGGGCAGTTGGTAGTTTGATTTAATAGAAATTTTCAACACAATGTTTGAATGTTATATTTTCATTTACGCTCTATATTATTTTGCAATTTTACGAGTAACTTTATTTTTCATATTATTACTATGAAACAAATTTATTTAATTTCAAGTGGATACGTTCATTTTCATTTTCATTTTCTGAAAATCACAGTAATTTAATATTTTTCCCGGATATAAGCATACTATTTTTATATCGAAGTATTAAACTGTGTGCCAAATTCCATCAAATCTATTCAGCTGTTTTTGCGTAATTGAGTAACAAATATGCAAACTTTAACATTACTAGGACATTGTGCTTTACGAATCTACTATTCAGTTATGGTTACGTCCCATCGTTGCGTTTTGTGGCGTAACCCACCCATCTTTGAATGTAAGCCAACATCCACTGTTTGTGATGCACCCTGTTGAAGTCTCTCTTGTAGGAAGTCGCAGGGCTCTGTAGCATCTAGTTTTACTCCGACGTATTGTAGTGGCAGAGTCTTTCTTCTACATCTATCACCTTCCTAACTGTGAATTATTTTATATGTGTATCGGTTTCAGTATTTAAGAGCTAATAATAAGCATGTCACACGGTTTCGTCTTGGCAGCGCATTATCGATGGTTTTGGTGTTACGAATGATCTTAGGCACCGTATCCATTAGGAGCTCATAGCAAGCCTGTCTGCTCTAACGTAAAATAACAGTGAATTACCTATCTACCTACGTTTGATGTCGTTTAAGGAATCTTTATTTCTCATAATATATTTACATCACTTTTGAGAAACCTAAATACTCAATTATATCATGTCCGGCATTCGCGCTCTTTCTCTCTCTCCACGTGTATGTTTGTTTATAGTGTCCATATTTTGATGTTGTTTTATACATCTCATTTTATATTGTAGCTTTTTTACATGAACACTTTGCCGTAATATTCTTGACATAATAGTCATGATTTTCGTGTGACATTATCACAATCTCACGTTATGTTTCGCCAATAATCCATAGTGACAGATATTCTTCAGCACTCATACAAGGATGCGCCAGCACTTCATACCTGGTTGTTCTCTACGTTTCCCTGAGCTAAGAAATAATATACATAGAGTTAGTTTCATATTGCTTATTTCTTAAGATCTTCAAGTATTCATTTAGCACCACTTGCACAAATGAAAGTGTAAATCTCGTAAAGCTACCTACTTCCCTTCCCTGTGTGACCTTTCATCCCTACCTTTCCACTCGATTCATGACTATTTATTGATTATATTTACTTGTGAACTAAACTAAATGGACTGCAAATAACCTAAATGGAAAAACAGATCTCACGAAGTCACGTCAAACAAATGGGTAAGACCTACCTACAACTTTAAGCCATTACAATGTTGAATTAACGCCTTGTTTATAAATTACGAAAATTCATTGAGTAATAAATACGGTATGATTCTGGTATTTGTTGCATCATCGTTGTGTTCGTTTTTTTTGACGAAAGTACTTTAGTAGGTATGTGCCTTAACGATAAAAACTTCTTGTACTAACAAAATTCAGACTAAAATGATTATTCAATTGGTTTACGTAATATACACAGATGAAAGAACTTTGATTCGAAACATAAACCAGTATACGTACATATGTATCTAATAGCGACTAATCTATAATTGAGACTTAAAGTTACCATTAATATCTTTTCATATTTCATATAATAATGATGTAATAGAGTGCAGAAATAATTCAAATTAATCACGATAATACATACTGAATACCAAGTAATTTCAGCCGTGAACGTTAGGTATTGACCACAACCAAACCAATCACTAGTCAAGTACTAAGTTAGTTTTTTAATCAGAACCGGATTCCAGATATAACGGATGGATTCATGAAATAATTACCCGATTTAAATAAGTATAAGCCTTAAATTGAATGAATAAATCGATTAAGTATGTTTTTTTAAAACAACTTTGTTTTTGAATAGCCAATAAACCAACGAAATAGATTTATTATTTTTTTTACACACCATAGATATTTTTTTAAATATATTTAAGTATTAAAACGTGATTTAATCATACAATAAATTTTAGTTTTTAGCCCTAACTAAAGTAAATAACGGTGTTTTATTGCTTATTTTGTTCGTTGTACCTGACCTTTTGCCTGTCAAAAATCTAAAGAATAAACAAAGCCCCGAATAATTTACTACAAGGGTATATCATAACTTCAAAATTCGGGTTGGTAAATAAAATTCTTAAGTATTGAATAACTTAAAAATAACCAAGTTTCGGACATTGTTTAATATGATAAATATGCAACGTATGTATAGCTGTATATGTGCTCTTTTCAACCCCTTACAAGGAATGTATCGTATTTCTCGTGACCCTAAATATAATTTATTGTATCACACGGACATTTTCTAATATTGTTTTGAACTTTGAACCTATTTGTATAAATTTAATACAGTTTTCTATTGATTCCAATAAGATAATTATTTTCATAGAATTTTACCTTAAGTAAGCTTAAGTCTGAATTAAAAACTTCTAGAAAAGTTGTCTAGAGTGATATCTGGAATACCTCATGAAGTGCCCAAAAGGTTAACAGAACATGTGTTAGTTATCGTAATTCACTAGATTAAGGGCGCGTTAGAAATGATACCAGGTAGCAGAAAATATGTGACAACGATACTAAAAATTTCTGTAACTAAAACATCTAATACAAGAGAACACGCCTGTTAACAGATCTTAAGATGAGTAAATGATAATACATTTTCTGTGTAAAATAAGCCAGAATTTTTTCCTAAAAAATAGTTTATCTTGGCTTTTTATAAGATTTCGCTAGTTTATGTGGACAAATAATTTCATTTAACATCTGCCATACTTCTTTTCTTTTGATGTTTCTCTTTTTTTACAGAAAAATCATTTAGTTGTATCAGATGTTTTAGTTACAGAAATTTTTAGTCACCCTGTCACATATGATCTCATATTTTCTGCAAGTAATCTTACTTGAAATAAAAAGATTACATTGATAATTTGAGGTTTATAATTTTAGATATTATAGGTTTTTATGTAATATAAAAATTGTCAAAAGCTACAAGTTCTAATTATATCTAAACCTAAGTAAAAAGGGCCTCCTCTTTGCCTTCTTCTTGTTCATACTGGGTATGAGCCCCGCGCTGGCATAATTTATTAATATAATTTTGTTACATTGACTCTTTTGCAAATCTTATGTGTATACTTTTATTTGTACCACCAAATATAACTACCAAATGCAGCTGTCTTGAAATATAGGAGAATTTAAAACATGTTCTTGCTATAAGCGTTTCTCATTCTGACCAAGTTTTATTTTTACTTCTTTAAAATTTGCCGTGCGAAAAATTATATTACAGCTTATACGAAAATTTCATTAATTATTCTTACAAGTTGTGAAGTAGATTAAATGGTATTTATACCACGACAATAATTGTTACCCGACACGAGTGGGGGCTATGTGTTTCGCACCTGTCTTTGTGTGCTCGTTATTTTTGGCTTTCGAAAAACGAATCGTGTGGGCCGATTTTGATGGTTCTTACAGCAATCGGTGTCTTAGTGTCTTATCAAGGTTTTAGTCTTATGACTTTTACTGAAGACATGTCAGTAATCGACAATTCAATGTAGCAACAAGGAAATGCCATAATATGACACTGAAAAAAAATCAAATCACAATCAAATGACCTGGGTCATGTGCCTTGTTATTTAACCGGTCTTCAAGTACCTAATAACTCTCCACAAACATTATTCTTTTTAAATACCCACCACTAAATTATTTAAAGCTGGTTAGCCACTACTAATAATTAATAATAATGCTGTATAATATTCAATATTTTCATATGGAGGTTTTATTAACCAAAAAATATAATTCAAGACAGATCCAAGATATTACTACTTTAAAAGATAATTTTTACGGCCCTTAATGATTCATATTGTCCTGTTTTCCCGTACTTTAGTAATTTATAAAGTATTTATTAAGTATAAAAGTTGGTCTATAAAATAAATCACACCATTTATGTTATGTACATTGAAAATCTAAAAAAATATTAATAGTATATTATTAACAATTATTAAGATTATAAATGTACATTACAACAATCCACTTTTTACTTTTTTCATTCATAGACAATATAGAAATCTTCTTCTCATTTCCTGTCCAACAACGCATGGGTGATACCTTTGGTCTTGCCATCAGGTGCCTCGTCTGCTCGTTTGTCGGCTATTAACATAAAAAAAACTCGAAATCCTTCTTCCTATTACAGCATAATAATTATCATAAACATCTCATTAATAACAGGGGTCTTTCCTGCAGTCTGGCTTAAAGCTTTATTTAGTTCTATTCCCAAAACAACTTGCCCCTGTGAATTAAAGGAGTTCAGGCGTATTTCGCTACTGCCCTTTCTCTTAAAAGTTTTAGAGGCTGTAGTGCTCAAGCAGGTCTTGTCTTACATCTTCAAAAATAATATAGAGTGATATGTTTCTGACGCTGCAACCGAAACATTTAGAAATATTTCTTAATTCTAGAAAGAGGGAGCAAATACTATACTACGATGCTATCACACCGACGGAATTAAACGAAGAGGTATAGAGCCCAGCGACCTTCAGCAGGAGAGCTCGTTCTTCAAAGCCTTGTCCGTTGTTCAGCAGGGTACACCACGTGCAGAAGAAGTTGATTTGGAGTGAATGATGGTTGATGCTCCTAACACCCCAAAAAATGTTTCTCTTCGCCTTAATGAAAAGTTTTTATACTTAAGAACAGAACGTATACATACGTGCAACAACTGAGCGTTTTGCAAAGAGCTAATAAGGACATACGATATTGTTAGATATAATATTGCTACGTAAGGAATATGATTTCTAAATCATAACTATTGAACCTATGCTTATTTTATTTTATGTCTCACAGTTACAAATGTTGAGAATAAAGTTAAACAAAAGAAATTTTAATTAAAATAACTGTATATAATTAGACCAATGTGATGCAGTACCCAAAATGCTGGAAGCAAAATACAATATCGGTTCTGGATATTTTTTCAAAGCTTTCGGAATCTAAACTCTTGTCCCGTGGATACCCGACGCTTATTACATTTTTAGAAAAATAACAAAATAGCTGAACGATAACATATGCTGCCCGAAAGCTAAAAACTTTCTCAAGCATAACAATTTCACTGGAGCGAGAAAGTGATGCGCCGAGGAATACATTTTTTACTACTTTGTTACCATCAAAGCCTGACGGTCATGTGCGGAAAACCCGATAGATATCACTTAAAATTCAAATCCAAATAATAAAGAGTTTTAATATATAGAATCACTCAAATATATATGTTAAGAACTGCAACTTCATACAATTGTAAGTATCCCAATAAAACATAACAAGTACCCTAATTGATTTTGAGTCAAATTGGACAAAAAAACATAGACAGGTAACATTTCTAAAAACACACGCACAAAGGTACACATAGGTAACATATTTCATTTAATTATTACTTAAGTTGAAATTACAAACAGACACAGTCAGCATTGGTGTGCAAGTAGAGTTAACGCCAACATAACCTTCTGGTGGGAACAACAGACGAGACTATAGCGCAAGATCCTTTCTGTTGGAAACTCGCTAAGATACCTATGCATGCATTTTAATAGGATACTTTACCTACCTCACTGACTACTATTCTTCTAGAAAGAACAGTAAAATGATTTTACAATACTTTGTTTACAATTTGACCCAGTGATGACTGGGCTTCCCCCTTTGTTGGTCTTCGACGCCTCTGTTACGTTGGTACCAATATTCATTGATGGTGTCCGGCTATTTGCCATCACATAGGCCATCTCCTTATTTGTTAGCTATGTAAATATAATACACTTCTATGTTATTTGAAATTAAAGAACAAGTCAATAAAAACCCATACATAAGATAATCATGTTTATTAGTTTATGTTTTATAAATAACAAAGAAATCAAATTGAGTTTTAACGTAGAAATAAGTATAGAAGCCATTCATATGTACAATTTAATAGTAAAAGGCTTACTTTATACCTACCTAATTGATTACAAGTATTCTAAAATTTATTTGAATTTTTATTGTTTTGTTTACCAAATCTAAAGTGTGTCTTTAACAATTTGTCGTATGTTCTATATCAAAGTTAATATAAATGGGCCTAACAGAACGAAGGTCGCATCTTACACAATGTATCGAACTTAACGCATCAAACGAAGCTCTCATTGTGTCTGTCTACGTGTATCACGATCTGCATTGCTCTAGTTTGTGCTATTTTAACCTTAGACGCGCAATTGAGCAATTTATATACATAGTCCCAATTTGTTGTTAATTTTAGAAAGGATTTTGGATGTAAACCAAATTTTACGACACCATATTGCTTGGACTTGCTCGTTATTGGACTTTGCATGAATAGATTTTTCAATTCAACTTTAATTTTAATTTTTATTCAATATTACTTATTAAGTAACAAGTCTCCTAAATCAAACGGCCATATGAATATTTTATTTTGTTTGAATTTGGTTTGAAATGATACTCCGTATACGAGGAAAAAATAGTAATTTAATCGAAGTAACTGTACTAAAAAGCTTCAATATTAAACACGTTAAGGTTTCTGATATTTGTAGAAGGCACCATAATCTTTTGTAATTTAATGAATATAATAATCGTAAATTTGCAATATCTGAATAACTTTAAACATGTAATTTACATTAAGCTGTGTTCCTATAAAATTAACGAATTATTTTGGTTATAGTCAAATCGGAATGTTATTGATTACCAACCTTGGATACTGCATCTTCGTTGACTTAGAATTGCTAGAGCTATTTATTAATTATTTTAAAAACTCACTAATGTATGAAAGTGAAATCTGATATGAGATTGACAAATTTTCACAAAGTAGTACATCTATGAATTCCTAAAAGTATTTTGAATCTGCATTGTTATTTCAGGTAATGAAAATTAGCTTCACAAAAGACCTCCAATATAACCAAGTAACTTACAAATCTCAGCATTCTAAACAGTCCGGGAGCTTAGGATTACTTACAAAATGAATTGCACACTGTTGGATCGATATAAATTTGTCACAGGGCTACCGTAGCCTTAAGTTTTAATTTTAAACTCCTATTATAGCTCAAAAGTTTGCGTTTAATGAAACAGTCGTTTAAAAAAATCAGTATGAAACATTCAGTATGAAAAAATGTTAAGCATTTTTGTGCCCTTCCAGCTTATTCGACTCTAGTTTGGCCTTCGTCTCTGTATAGTTTTGAAACAAGACTTATTTCATATGTAGGAAGAATATTTAATAAATAGTCTTATGATAAATGGGATTTTTTATTTCTTTAACGTTTACATCGCATTGTAATATTAATCAATATATTATTATTTGATTGCACGATTTTTTCCCCGCGGAAAACAAATTTTAATACAATGACTATAGATGCATGTTATGCAAAGATTATTAGAAAGTAAATTATTGTAACAATCTACCTACCTATAACGTTCTTCTTTGTCTTTTTGCAAATGTGATCGATGTTTCGTCCTTATCAACTATTATATTTTAACATTAGAGGTACGTGTTTTTAAAATCTATACTAATATTATAAAGAGGAAACCTTTGTATTTTTGTATGTTTGTAACCAATAAACTCAAAAACTACTAAGCCGATGTTTAAAATTCTTTCACCATTAGAATGCTACATTATCCCTGAGTAATATAGGCTATATTTATAACTAAAAAAATAAGGGATCCTTGCTAAAACTTCAGTAACGTGAACCAAGATGTAAAAAAATTTGCTTAAAAATTTATTTCATCGCATACGCTGCGGAAGCTATTGATGATAGAACAAAAAAATTTTCTACAATATTAGACAACATATAAGTATCTACAAATAACTTCGCGATACTATATGTTCAACTATTATAGTTAGGTCACTATAACCACTTTTTACATTTTAAAAGCTGACCAAAATCAAACCATGATAACCATACCTTCGTAATAATTCATATCCAAATAAATAATTTCATATTCAAAACTATTTCAATATCTGTAGATAACTTTTTGAATTACTCAAATCGAACATTCCGTTCAGAAGTTTTTACTAATTTAGGAAAATAAACACCGCCGCCGCCCTCGCGTAATGTCCAGTGTGGCCCCACGCAAAGCAGCCGTAGCGTAGGCTGGCGGACAAGGCGACGACGGAGCGGGCACGAGATGCGGGGCATAACTATGAAATAGGTAGTGTCGTGGTCGGCTCCTTTCGCAGCGGACATATGCAACATTTAATATATCCTTTATAAAGATAAAATTATAAATATATCTCAAGATGTTTCAAAATAAAAGTACACCCGTGCGAAGTCGGTGCGGGCCGCTAGTACTTAATAAAGTGCTTTGTGTCACTTTTTGGTGGCAGAGTAAAGAAACACTTCATATGACTTTTTGTAGAGATACAATCGAGAATAATTAAAAAACAATTTTTTTACGTATTTATATAAGAATTAGAGGAAATATGAAAATATAACAAACCTGGTTTAAGATTTCTTAATTTAGTATTTGTATTTTATTTCAACACGACAAACATATGACAACAAAAACACATTTGCTGACAAAAGTTTTACCCATTAATGGTCTACTTCCTCACCGCTCAAGTCAAACTTAAATCGTCATGTCAGAAACATGTGACAAAATTTTACAGATTTACCCTACCGACCCGCGAATATTAATCACCTAACGGTAATATAACAGAAGAAATATAACTGTATTTTCATGGTTCATGATCAAGAAAACTAGAGAATAATAGAATACACAGGATAATTACTTTTATCAAAATTAATTATAAGTAACCCTTCACATTTTACTTTGTTTTGATGTACTTCTAACTAGATATTTACAACATTATAAACCCAACTAAGTGCAAATCTAAGTAATACATTCCATTACAATTATACATAGATTGGCGACCTCCTAACCCAGTTGATAATCTAGTAACCCTGGCAGGGTTAGAGCAGGCCAAGGTTCAATTGTGGTCGGTCGGTGTAGCCGCAGCCGCGGAGCCCTATTCCATCCCAGATCACCCGAATTGGGCGAGCAGTCGGGACGGCTCCGTGGCGGTCGTCGGGTCGACGGTGCCGCATTCCCCGCCCTTGTCGGTCAGAGACAAGGGCACGGGATATGTGGCGGCCGAATGGGGAGGGGTCACGCTGTACGGCGTGTACTTCTCTCCTAATCGTAATCTGGCGGCCTACGAGGTCTTCCTTCACAATCTGGAGACCTCGATACGACGTGCACGGGGTTCCGTGCTCGTGCTGGGGGATTTCAACGCAAATCCACGGCGTGGGGATCCCCCAGAACCGACGCTCGCGATGCGGCGGTTGAAGAATGGGCTGCGGCTGCGGACCTCGTTTTATTAAATCGTGGGTCCGCCCAAACGTGCGTGCGACGCTGGGGTGGATCGATAGTGGACCTCTCGTTCGCTAGCCCCGATGTAGCCGCACGAGTAAGGAGCTGGTGTGTCCTGGAGGAGGTTGAGACCCTATCCGATCATCGCTACATCCGGATAGAGGTCTCCCGGTCCCTCCGGGGCCCCAGCAGGGGTCACGCGGCGGCCAGAGCTCCTGCTTTTTCGCGATGGGCTATGGCTAGGCTTGATCGGGACCTACTGGTGGAGACGGCCATTGTTCAGTCTTGGCTGTCTCCCCCCCTGACGGAGAACGTGGGCGCCGAGGCTGGTCGCACTCGCAGCATGCTAGCGCAGATCTGCGATGCGGCCATTTAATGTGACTTAATAAGTTCACAAACAAAATTTTTAAAATTAAATCAGCAATAATTTGTATGATTTTGTAATATATAACGAAACAATATATTATATAATATTAACTTGTAGAAGGATATGATTTTATAAGATGAAGAGTTCATAAATTAAAGCTTGTTCTTAAATACATACAAAAACACGAAATATTACTATATATTTATTATTCTTCACTGTAGATATAAATTCGTACATGCTTAATCCTGTTGATATAACAGTCCTCTTTCAAAGTTATCTTTAAATTGATTATAATAATTTTTCCGATCAAAAATATTTTTTTCTATAAATTCTTACCTATCATAACCAGTCTACAATCCTTTCCCATCGAAAAGATTTTTGTGTGATCTAGCAAGTTATATTTTTTGTTTTTAAAAAACGATGGTCATCGAAAAACATTGAACTGCCTTTTATGACGATTTAACCAGTGAAAGTGACGAAATTCGATGGACAGGCGAATCAAAAATAGCAAACACTGACTTTACCAGTACATAACGTTAACAGTAGGTGCATGTACTATCATAGAAATCTAATACTTAAGTGTTGTTAATATTTACTTGCATATCTCTGTAACTGTTACTCAAGATCTTTAAGCGCGAAACAATAATATTTTAATATGTAAATAGCAAAATAACGCTAAAAAACTGGTTTTGTACTTTCCTTACTCAATCTGAGTCAAATGCATTCATTAATAATGTTGTGGTAACGTGTCTGGGTTTTTTAATCCATCTATTTTTGAGTCCAAACCGACCTCTCCAGCTTTTATTACATTCTAATAAACAATAGACCAGGCATAGCAGCAGGTCACCGTTAGACATGGCTATGCTCTATACCACCCGACGATTCCCATGCATATTATTATAAAGCTCATACACTCACATCCCCGCTTTAGGCTTGCCTGTGTTGCATGTGGCACGAACACAAACGAATTAGATATCACAAACCACAATCTACGACCTGAGATTATACAATTTTCTGTCACATAAAAGTCTACCCAGGGTGGGGTGATTAAACTACAAGGTTATCAATTTTTAGGGTTCTTAACCTGCCTGACTTATAACTACCCATGAATATAAAGGAATGAACCTTCAATTCAATACCAAACAATCTAAAAAGTGGATGCACCGAAACAGGAGACATATCCATTTTGGTATGATGTTCTTTGGCAGAAATGATCCTTTAATGCGTTTGTTCGCTATTGATATTATACAAAAACTAGTGAAGTAAATGAAAGTACTGAGACATAAAATATATTACTTCTCTTCATACTTTTACGCATTGCAATTACAAAATAACTGCAGTCTAATTCGACTTCGCTAAAACTAGTAGATGAAATTATGTTAAGTAGATAATAAGTTCGCAGAAGTATAAAAAGGTAAGTGACACGTTTATCGAATTACAGTATTCAATATATTAGGAATAGGAATTACACAATATCAGGTAGATACCGAAGATCAGATGTCAGTGCGTGTTTGTAATCTAGTAAGGAATTGGTGTACACCCAATATAGATTTCAGACGATGTATTAGAGTTACCTTGTAAGATAATCAGGAGCAAATCTTGATTAATAATCATACGACACATTATTCTACACTCAACATCAATGTATCCGGAAGCCAAGTGCTTCATGGCAGAATTAGTATCTGTGGTAATGAAACTTTCTGAAATAAATAAGCTATAGGTGTCCTAGACACGTAAATCGAATTAACTTACATTTCTTGGTTGCATATATTAAAACTTACCAAAATTCCAAAATTCAAATTTGAAATAATTCCTAAAAGGTAGACAGTCAAAAATGCCAATAACAAAACATTTAAAAATATCGACACTTTGTTTCATTCGTTGCCTCGATTACGTAATAATATTAAGAGAAAATTAAACGTCGCAATGCAGTTCCGAAAAAAATTAATTCCATACCCAAATATATTAATTATTATATCAATCCTTTTAATCTTAAGTCACGTAATTAAGTATGTAATAACTAAATTATTTGACAAATTTTATCGTCGGTAATAAATGATACACGATGCCATTGTAAATTAAAATAATCGTGATTCCGTAAAGGATTTAAATGCACACAGCACTCGTGAATGGCCATAGAATCCTTGCTAAACATCGCCCTGGTCCATCATCGCAATAAACAGGCACATAAATTACTTTTACGATAGGCTCACGTTTACCATCTAAGGATTAACGCCGTCATTAAATCATAAAAAACATGAATTCCTTCTACATACGATCACTCACTTTTTTGCTTTCCTGCTTTATTTATTGCTTTTGTTTTTTCGTATTTCAATAATCAAATGACGATCATCAATATAATAGTTGTATAAAATTTACTATTTAGGGTTCAATGGATAATATTGATATGTAATATCCCACGTAATAGTTTGATTAAGATTTGTGATTATCAGGATTTGCCGAACCTCTCTTAGTTACGTCGAATTACGTTACGTAAATGTCACATCTTACAATTTACATTCACGTGTTACATTACATTATTTCTGCGATTGTTTTTCATGGCAGCGTGCTAAGCTCTTTGTCCAGCAATTCTATTGCTATTTATTCTTCAATATTAATAATCTATTCCTGAATCAACCGTGAAAAGTATTAAGTATTTCGATGGAGTACCGATCACCCAGTAATAAGTGGGTCTCCCGCATTCCTCTTAACCGGCATCGCATCGGTATTGCCTTTAGTGTTAGTGACCACTTACTGTCAGGTAGCTCGGCTGCTCGTTTGTCGATTATTGACATAAAAAGTTATTTTGCATGCTTTTCTCATAATGAGTAGACAGACGTATTAATAGCGTTAACTTTGCGATTCTTAATCGCTAAAATCCCCCATGGCAGTAATCCAGTGCACCCGTAAAAACTTCGGGGTCTCATATTTCATCTTTTGCATCACGCCTAGACAGCCTTTTCTAGTAACTCTAAAATTCCCCTTACTTTAAGCTTATGCCAGATAGCTTCCAACAACGCCTTTCCATCTAGTTTTCCCGGGAAAGTAAATATGTGGTCCTATTACATAAACTTTTGATGTCAATTATGTTAAAACTGGTCAAGTTCGATGCTAACCTAATTTCAGTTTCAAAACATCAACCTTATATTACTACTCTAATGACAGTCTGCATCTTGACCTTAATGCCCTTAATGTATTATTGTCAGAAAGATGGAGCACCTCGTTATTATTTCATCGCTAACGAAGCGTCTCTGATTTACTGGATAGATAGATTACCTTTATATGTAAAATCATGAAATAGTTAAACGTATTATTAAGATTGTGGTTGGCACGCGTACACGTACTATGTAGGTTTCGCAACTCCTGGACTAGATGAACTTAATCGTACTAGTTGGTTCAAGTGATTCCATTTTAGCAAAGTACGCTCGTACGATCACGTATCTAAATAAATGTGAGGTTGAAAGATTGTTTTGTTTTAATGATTTTTAGATAGAAATAATAACATAAAACAAGACATAAAAGGAGAGTTATAGCACATTTCTGAAATGGCTAAAACTCCACGTAAAATCGGCTATAATCGGTTACCTTCATGATGGTTATAGTACCGTATAAACACAATTTGTTAAAAAAGCTTTGTTACATATAAACTTTACATGATAACTTAACATCATTTTATGTATGCTCATACCGATTTCTGGACATTACAAATAATCTTAGGAATCCCTAATTAATTATATTTTACACTGATATAAATTTTAGCAGCTTTCTACAAACTATGTTTATAACAATTGTATTGTATTCCGTATTTCATGTTAACCTCTGTTTTATTCTCTCTGTGCATAAATAGTTAAATAAATAATAATTAATGTTCAATCTCGATATTTTTTAAAGTCGCGTGTCTTTTGGTTTCTTTGTGAAAAAATAACGTTGAAGAAAGAGATGATCGGGGTGGGATATTGAGTCATTGCACTGCCTGCTACGGTATGTTCAGATCCTAGGGCTTCTCTTACGTTATGAAAGACTGCATCTTTTTCAGATATTTTCGGACTGCATCATTATATTAAAAGGATTGCAGCTGAAAAATATTTAATTAATTTCTACGTCACTGTAAAATTATCTACCATAGAATATAACTAATTTTAATAAAATAAACAGATAGATAGAAAACGCCCTCCTCTTTAAAATTGGTAATAATTCGATTTTAAAAACACAAAATCAAAATTTTACTGCGGCAAAAGCGGCCTTGATAATAATAATATATCTTGTACTTCGTGATCATTGCTATGCTGACATAACAAAGACAAACTCGTGACAAATTCTCACCACCTGGAGTACGACGAAATAGATCCCTCAAATTGGTGCATTACCGATCAATGATTCTCGCGATGGAGAGTGAAATTTCGTAAGAGTAAACAGCCGTAAAGACACCGGTGGAACGGTAATTAGAACCTGCGTTGTTCGGAGTCACGTTTCAGGGAGTTGCGTATTTATAATGTTTAACAGCTGTTTTGACAGTTCCTATATGCTGAGATTCGTAAGTATTGATATTAGTTTATTTTAAGCGGAGAATTAAGCTACATTAATTTTAAAAATAAAACCTCATTTTGATTTGATTGCAGTGTATCTCTATCTACTCTAAAGTGTGAGAGCAGGCCACAACCAACTAATAAATAAAGGAACCTAAAGTAATTCCTTGCAGGACACCATGAAATTCCTAATAGCCAATAATCACGATATTTTAATTAATAAATTCTATTTTAACATTCCAATACGCACTAGGCCAATAAATTTAAATCTGTGGCAGCAAAAAATCTTTGAAATGAATATTTGATTCCAATCAAACCCAATATTTGAATTAGTTATAAAAAATTAATCAATGGTTATGATATTCTGAGCTGAGTTCGATATCGATCGCGATTAATAAATATATGTATATACCGTCTCTATATCATAACTTCACCGATGGAAGCACCAAATTTTGCTTTGTTATACTGTTATTTTACCACTGTGATAATGGTTGTGCCTCACCTTGGTTTAATGTCTGGCTCATATGGTTTCATTAGCTAAATCGTTAAGAGATCCATTTGTTATGTCTACAGATGTCTACTGTAAGGTCATGGTCGAACATGCGCATTAATAGATACCTATTTCTTTTGTACCATTATGTTAAAAAAATGTTATATATCCGGTTACACAGCCTAGATCTTACGATTATAGAAATTTATGATAAAAATCGGGCAGACATTGTTTATTTAACCTCTATGATTTAAAAAATCTAGTTTTGTGTACCTTTAGCATAACTGCAGATAGTTATTTTAAGTTTCATTATGATGATGTTAAAATAGTTGAATACATTACAAGTTACATGACAGGTCACATATTACTCTCTCCTTCTAAAATATGTTACATACAAACGATAGGTATTTCTTTGCTGAATGATTTCAAAAAATTGAAAGAATTACAACATTTGTCCAATTCATTCCTCAGAAGTATCTACCACGAACAAATCAGGGATGTTATAGAGCTCCGTAACCGCAACTAAAAATATCGGATATCCGAATTATAAATATATCCGAATCCGATAAAAAGTTTCAAATAATTTCGGATAGCGGCTGACTCTAAATTAAACACGTTATGATAGGTTTTCTCCGTTTGAGCTGATACACTTTTTATTTTTTTATATTACTTTAAGCTTTTTTCTATGATTATAATACTTAATACCTAGAAAGAAAGTCAAACTGTTACCTAGTAAATACACTGTATATTTTTTAAAGGTCTTAAATCATCTAATATCCGACCCAGAAATTATCGGAAACAATGGGATTATTCGAAATAATTTCACACCCGTCACCGTGACCAAAACCGGCAAAATATTATTCATATATCCATATCCATATCCGGATCCAAATTTTCATATCCATAACATCCCCAGAATAAATCATCTACTAACTTTTTATCTGATTTTACTATTCCTATAGAAATGAACAGAGCGTTGACATTACAGTTCACTTGTAAAACAGGTTCAAGCGAACGTAATACATAAACAAACGATGTAAAATGTACTCACGGGTCAAGTTCTTGCCAAGTGAGAAGTCCATCGTCCTTTCATCATCACAGATCATGTTAAATTGCGCCAATGCAACATACTTTTCATAGATTTAAGCACATATACATATTAATGGAGTGTTATAAAAACCATATGCCGTTCGTGTCTTTGTATCCAATGTTGGTGTCAAGCACCAACTTGTCACACTCTACGTTATAATACATCACCTAATGACGTAATTATATGCATAGATGAAATGATATGCATGGTTTTCGATGTATGTACAATTTAGTGAACATTATCAATTGATGTAATATTTATATAGATACATAGTAGATATAGATCTCAAAAGTATCTATTCACGTCTAATAATACGATGTCAACGAACCAACTCATTTGATCCGTCATTGCACACATAAAAGAATTTCACGAAGATAAAATACATAGTGATACACTTTACATTTTGTGTATTGCATGCGATGTAAATTACCATTCTTCTTGTCGCAAGTTTTGCAAACGTTCTGCGTGAGAACAGCCGGGCACTAGACTATTCATTTATTATATTTGAATGTACATTTTATTAGTACGCATAGTAAAAAGAGACAGAGCTGTCCTGTTTGTGTTATTATATTACTTTTACAACAAACAAGAACTAACACATACACTTCACGTGCTGTTAACAAGTACTTAGTGATCTGTCTAGAAGGTTCGATTATGAGACAAACGACATACTACTTAAATTTTGACACTATGGAGTCAACAACATTTCAGTCAATTAAATTGAGTCCTATTCAAAGTGTACAGGCTAAAAGTTTTCTCCTATTAAACATGGTGAGGATCTTTTCAACTTATCAACGGATAGTAATTATTGAGCCATGTTTAAATATATTTGCTGTGATAACATAAACATTGCAAAACCAGTCCATCATTGAACATCTCAAAGTTACATGAAGTATCTTTGAGACCAAATATTCGACTCCTCAACTGATTACAAAAATAAAAAAAAAATTTGAGCAGCCTAGTGGTTACATCATTAAGGTGTTTGCCTCTAGAAGTCGACTCATGACTCTGAATTGATGATAAAAGCAAACATCAAATCAATTCAAAGCATTTTTTTTAGTTAATTTTCGTGTTTCAGTATAATTTTTTCGTTATTTTGCTGAAAGTCGATAAAAAAATTTTAAAGGTTTTAGCGACATCTAAAAGCACAGCTTTATGTCTAAAGTAAAATACTATAGTACAGATTAGGAACTTTATGGATATGAAATTTCGGAACCGGATATGGATACGAATATATTAATAATATTTTACCTGTTTCGTTTACGGTTATGGATATGAAATTATTTCGAATTATCCGATTATATCGGATAATTTCAATTACGGATATTACATAATTTAGAACTTGTAAAAATATATAATGTATTTACAATATTTGGCTTTGTTTGTAGGTTTTATGTGGTATTATAATAAATTAAGTAATTAATATTATTTTTATTATTTTATTTACAGAAAAAACAAATTAAATAAAACTGTAGAATGAGAACGACGCGGCCAATGTCCGATACATTACTCGGTCAACGTAAACCAGTCATAACGTGATTTTTTAGACTCTGCCTCTATCCGAAATTATCCGAAACTTTTTTATCGGATTCGATTACGGTTTTGGATATATTGTTATTTCGGATATCCGATAGTTTCTGTTACGGTAACAGAGCTCCATACCATCCCTGGTACAGACTAATACATCAATGACGAGTTCCTTTGAAAATAACAGCTCTGCAACCGGTTCCGCGCAGGAGAGAAACTTACCATGGAAGTGATTGTTATATATTAGTTCAAAAGATGTGCTGAGAATTTTTCTTTGGCGTTTCTTCTTCTTAATAATATAGCACCTTTTCGTATCTGTAATAGAACACTAAGTAAAAGTGAATTGACCGACTACCCAACTGACTTTGAATTAGTAGCCAAGTAACAAGTGGAGATAAGATAAGTAATCAACGCAGCTAATGGAGATCTACAATATCATACAATTTCACGAACTAGCTATCTATATTTCCACTGTTTATGTGTACGCCGCAGGTATGTAACTATAGAATATACACTAAGCATGAACTACTGATTCAAATGATGCAAGTTGGTATCAGAGCCTAGTAGACATAATGTTAATTAATATACCTACCTCTACAATACAGTTACTTAGTTATGACGATATAAGAAGACTTCATAATAGGTATGACGCTAGTGACAAATAATTTATTAAACACAATTGAATAACTCGTATTTCATTTCACGCTATGTTTCTAATATCTACTTTGTCTGGCTGTCGAGTGGTCGTCCTTTGTAAATTGTACATTTTGTACATCGCCAGTCTCGCCATCTCTGAAGCATCATAGCTTTGAGTGATGATAAAAATGGTTTTAACCTAGAGACCGAAAGACACAGACGACATCCCTAGGGTACGCTAAATATAATGAGTTATAATTACTCTTTAATGATCTTTCTTATAATATAATAAGAAACTCGAACATTTTTCAAATTGGACTAATTTTCTTTAAATTAAACTTCAGTTAGTTCAAAACTTCAGATACTGTACCGCAAGTAAGCTTGGATAGATTTACATCGTGACGCAAAAAAGACAACATTTTTATACATTTAAACAAATCTGACACAAACCATCAAAAGGCGGCATAAAATTATATTCACAAAAGTTTTAATAAATTATATTGTTAAGACTGAAAATAATATAATAATATTTTTGTTTTTCCTCGATTAAAATAAAACACGGCAAATAACGAAATCTGTGATATTGACGTCTTATCACCTTGATGATTTTTGTAATGTGTTGACTGACAAAACTGATAGTATATAAACCTTATCGGTGCAGTAAAATAACTGCTCACATATCCTTATACCAAGTTGAAACCCAAGTCAACTCACTCAATTGGACCAAAAAAAGAAAGAAAAATTCACAGATGAACAAAATATCTATAATATCATTCATTATTTGCCACAAGAAATATAACGTCAAAATATAGTTTTAAATGGTGATCAATCGACACATCGTCTATTAAAATAGAGCGAAATATGACCAAAAGCTAATTAGCGACTTTAGTGATGTAATTTCCAATGTAATTAATATTTATATCTATGTTCCGTACTTAACCCCTATTACTGGCTCAAACTGAGCGCAGCCACCTATATGTATGTTAAAACTATAGTTATAGTAAAACACCTGCTCCTGAAATCACTCTTTTAATTCTGAGTACCTAATTTTATATCCTGAAATACCTCCTTTAATAATTAGCATATTTAATGTAATTTTAGATTCAAACTATGTTATTGTTGCGTGTCAGGATCTGCAGGTTCGTGAAATGCCAAAATCATTCCGCAGAGACTTTATTTCACTTCCATAGTCGCAGTTGCACTCGTAGATCGCAGGTCAATTTCGCTTCGTAGGGAGAGAATGCCCTGTGGGTGACCCTGTCCGCTATTTATATAGATTTTTGGGTCTTCCAGACTTTTCTACGCCTTCCGCAGAAAGTCAATAATAATAGCCGGCAATCGATAAAACAATGTTTCCAATGTTAGGATCGGCCACCCTTCCAGAAACTTCGTAAGGCTACCGCCTTTCTCTTCGTGGTCATGCTTACGAGAAGTGTCGTAACATTATTTTTCCTTACTTTTCTTTTTATGACAATCTTTATTTTTTCTTTTTCTAAACATATACTTAATGATTAAATATTTTGCATTAACAACAAGTAGTTACTAATATACATTTTCGAGCTAACTTTACTCGTATTATACATGACTTCTTTATGTGTAAATGTTAACATTTATATCTAAAAACTGGAGTAATACGGAATAATTTTGGATATTTTTATATTATTTGTACGTGACTTAAAGTTATATTGTGGCTATAAAAAATCTAACGGTATGAAGTAGATAGACATGCTTACAGTAAAAAGATTCGGCATTACTTTGAGATCATCAGCACCATCTTAGATAAGGACCTTTACGAACGCACAAGTAACATGTATTATGTTAGACAAATATGTGTTTTTTAAGAGGTTCGAAGTTTACCGCTTTCAAAAAGGTTTCTACCCTTGTTATGGACAACTCTTGCAATTTGACTGTAATAGGCTAATACATAGGAATAACAAATAATATCTCGGTATTCAGATTGACTAATTTCATATACCTTTGAGATCATTAGGAAGAACTTTCAGGAATGAAAGATTATTCGCGATGTTTTTCCTTCATCAAGCAAGCATTCTAATACACACATAACTTTAAAAAGTTAGAGGTCCCTACAGGATTCGAATCCATGTCACGCGAAATTTTAGCGTTCAAATGACTAATCAAGTACTGCTAGAAAATTACATTTAAGTACATATTTTTATTTTTGCAGAGATCATCGAGCTGTTTACGAAGTATATGTAGCGTATTGTTCTGCATGATCCAGATGTTAGTTCAAGTGACCGGAGGCACCCAGTTTACCTCTCACGTTAGTGTAAATACACCGACAAGAAGCTTCTCCCACGGCGTAGGCGACCCGTTACGCCCGATCAACGGACGCGCCTTCCAACACCAACGGACTTCCTTCAGGCAGCTCAAAAGTAAGTAGTGAAGTTCAATTTCATCAGAATGAATTGAAATTTGGGGTCTAAGATAATACTTTCATGCATCAACGGGCGAGGCTATGATGTTACTACTCTTCATAGGAAGTGGTTGATACCCCTTGAGGCCTAAGTAACCGATAAACGCGGCAACATAAGACGACGAGACACGAAACGGATATATCAAACAGCAGCGGTACCTAAACCTGGCGAACGTTGTCACATAAATCACGCATTTTAAGTTTTTTGAGGAGCAAGTAGGTATATTAGCTAGCAAGCAACTTGTCCAGGAACTGCTCTTGATAAGAATAAACTAAGATCGCTTCAGTCATATAGGACAAACTTCGCATGTAGTACTGCGTTACAATAAATCGCATCGCAGAAATTTTCATCCGTAGAAATCATAAATAATCTCGAATTTTTCTCAATGACACTGGGTATCTTTTGTAAACTATCCTCCGATATATTGATATACTTTTTAATATGCTGCCATAGATGTACCTAACATCGGATTTTGTAATTTTGTTTCAGGACCCGTTGCTCCAGTTCAAGGTGGTGGCCGAGGCTATCCCAGAGAGAAACCATCAAAACCCTTCCAGAACGAAGACATACCACGTGATGACTTGTTTAATGTCTTACCGTGGGGGTATAACAGTTACATGACGGGTATAAGATTAATACAATCTTTGCATGAACATCAACACAATGCAAGAAGTGTTTAATTCGAAAATAGAATTGCTTATATCTATAAGATGATCATAAATCTGTAACTCTACAGTAACAGCTTTACGAGCGATCTTAATTTTATGAACGGCAGAAGCCACTCCCAAATGCAATAGATAGGTATCGAATTTACAATAAAGTTTATAAACACTGCCTTTGCAAATTATACATTGCTAAGTCCTAGAAACCTTATACATATGAAACTGACTTTTTTTAATCTAATTTGATGGGTTTTTTAAAAACACTTCGATAGTTAATCTGCCCCAAAAAACCTTTATAATAATCTCTCTCGGGAGCAGCGGCAAATAACTCATATTCCTTCTTTCAGTCATAGAAAATACATTTTATTGAATTTTATTTTAGATCATTTTAACATATAACCAAAGGCGCGGCTTCCGACTTAAGATGTCCTATTCATTTGATTAATTATTCGTCAGTAAAATTATGTTTTTCAAATCTTTAAATCTATAGTAATAATAAAATTGTAACTGATCGATTTCTGTACATGAACGATATACGAGAAAAAATATTATTAGGGCCCATTATTAACGCAATAGAACCCGAAACAATAGTTGTTAAAAAATTCTGTTTATCTGTGCGTTTGTTCCCGCTAATCTCAGAAACAAATTAACCAATTTCGTTATGGTTTTCACTAACGTATTGCAGTAAGCGTCACTTAACACTTAAAAGTTTGTTCCATTGCAATCCGCCCATAAATAAAAAAGTTATAAATAAATTTAAAATAATGTAAGGCATAGTTTTCCTGAAACGAAACGAGGGCAGTTTGCCAGTTAGGTACTAAAATTCTGGCCAAAGTGGTACATTACCTACTAAGGTAGATAGAGTATTAAGGTAACGTATCAATCAAAATTTACTATCGTATTTCCTCAAAATGTATTGAGCAATTAATACCTATAAGAAAGTACCTAATAGGTATACCTACTAACACATGAATCACTTATGTAACGAGCAACAATTTGTTAACAAAACACTCAGACACGAGATTATTTTAAAACGTCTCGTTAATCTCACCTAAGTCACTGTTAACTTGTGATTTAATGTCCCTTTTCTATTTAATGTCCCTTTTCTATTTAGTCAAATAAGATTAAGCATGTGAAATATTGAAGCCTCGTCACATCGGTTTGACCAGTAAATTAAATAACATGCATTTTATACAAAGCCGTATCATAAATTCAATAATTTTAGTCAAATTAACTATTTCAAATTTAACGAAAATGTGCAATGTTTCATTCGATATATAGATATATTATTGCATGAAATGTAAATTCCTGAACTGGATTACTCATAGCACAAATTATTATCAATTTCAATTAAATCAGCTCGTAAGTTCGTATTTAAGTTAAGCTCAAGTACGTTACAATCCATATTGTCCCACTGCTAGCTTGAATCTCCTCTCAAAATGAAAGGGTTTTTGACCATAGCTTGCCACGATGGCCAAGTGCAGGTTGGCAGACTTTACAACCTTTGAGCACATACTGGGAACTCTCACTAACGAGTGGTAATTAATTTGTAATATTAACAATTAGATAAAAAGGTAGTTTGTGAGATACCTACTCGTAGTACTAACTTATCCAGATTTTTATTAATAAAATCAAATACTCTTAGGTAACTGTATAGGCGTTGTACCATCCTACCTAGATTTCCACCCATTAAAAAATGCATTATTAATTACCCATAACTTTTCCTGAAACTTCAGAATATTCGATATTTGAGCAAATTGTATTATCTCAAGTATCAGACGTACTACAATAAAATTCGACTCCACACTCGACTCCTTATTGAACACAAGAGCTTCGACGTAATTCTTTTTTATTATCATAACAATTAAGAACCAAATACAAAATATTATAAATACATATACTTATTTACATAATTATTTAATAAGTATTTCAAAATCATAGATGCATGGACAAAAATTTGTACTTTAATAACACTTAATTTTCTCTAACTATAAAATATTTTATATATGACCCCGTCCATAAATGCACGAAAAAAGCAAAAATTCCCTTGCAATGGCGACGCGGCATGCCATAAACACCGCAATGTGACCACGACGGCCCTGCCATGAGTCATGTATCGATTAAATAAAATTATAAATAGAAAATAAAATTATCCTATAAAAAAACTAGCAAGTATTTATTCTTAGAGGCTGCTTCGAATAGCGTACCAACTTGCTGAAACGATAGTGCAGCCGTTTGTAAAAACCGTCTTCGGTTTAAATTTTATTTAATACCAATTATAATTGACGTCATTTGAGCACTACGCTCATATTCAATGTACAATCAAATGCACAAAATAATGTGTTAACTTAATCTTCATTGTATTTACAGAAATAAATATTCCGCTCCTACCACCGTCGCCTTACAAAGTGGATTCGCCAGACCCGGAATCGCTATGGCCCGAGGGCTTGTTCCTACCCCCACTTAACCCGCGGTTCGAAGCTCAGCGGCGATCACATATGGATATTGCAGGTAATATTATATTTATATTTTCTTTAGCTTCCTGGATCGTGGTTTTTTGGGGCGTGCTCTCTCTTCTTTGTTTAAAATTGGATATACCAAACCACGCTGCTCCAATGTTGATTGGCAAATGGTCAATCCGCGTAGGCATCTATTGGAAATTCTTACGTCATCCGACAGCCTCCGAAATTACTTAACGAAGTCGACATCTGCAATATAACTATAACAATCGAATTTAACACCTTAATGTTATCTTATAAGCTCCCATGACCATTGCTACTGGCGATCAGCGTTGCCAATTCTACGTCTTTTTACGTAGATCTATTGATAGCCTTTCCTGCAAACCTACTAACTTTAATCCCAAAATCTACGTATTTTCCATTAAAATTGTCCAAATTTGCAAAATAGACAGAAGGGGATAATTTCACGAAAAAAGTTAATAAACGTTCCGTTTCATACTATCGCACACTCGCCTCGCCATTCAACACGTCGCGCCATTCGTTTTAAAAACAAGGTGTCATTGAAAAATTTAAAGTTTTTAAATGCGTCAGATTACTCAAATTTAAAACGTTCTGTACCGTGTATAGCCCATTTAGGGCAAATGTTTCCTAGTAATATGTTTATCATTAACTTCACATATTTATCTTACTTAGTTTTCAAATAATAATTTATTTTTAGGATTATGGCCAAAAAAATGTGACTGAATAAGACCGGGAAGCAGACCGGGAAGAAAATAAATATTGAATAATTTAAATACTTTTTTTCTATCTTTCTTACCTACTTCTCATTTCCTGGCCAACAACGCATCAGTGATATCATTGGTTTTGCTGATGTCCATGGGCGACGGTGACCACTTACCATCAGGTGGTTTGTCTGCTCGTTTGTTGGTTATTAACATAAAAAAAAACTTTGAGGATAACTCTAAAAGTAGCGATTCCTAGATTTTTTTGTTTGGTAACGGTAATTTTTTTAAATTTATTGTTTGTCTGCTGCGTGCTACTTTTAGGGTCATATAAATTTTCGTTTTATTCAATTTTACCTATCCTAGTCTCTTGATTTTACTCAAAAAAAAGTACGTAAAATGGAAATTTTACTATTTCTACGTAATTTTCTTATCTGGCCTACGCCTTTTTCAAAATCTGAGTTGGCAACTCTGCTGGCGATACACATCCAACTGCAACTGTCGCAAACCGCTGATGGTCAGCTATCTAGTTCGGTCATGCCTGAAGTTGCAAATCGGACATTAACTTATAATTGATGCAAGCCATCAGGTTATCAGCGCTTCCCAATTTCTTATTTAACAAAATGGTACATTGATAGTACTCATGCGAAAATAATCTTCCATCGCATTAATAATTATTTTTTCCATAACATCTCACAAGATTAACGAAACCATTCTTATGTTACGCAACTTGTACACATACATAAAGAAAATTCAAATATCTATGTTGAATTTTACTATTCTTCCCTTAAACAAACATTAATTATAAAGCTTAGTTTTATTATGATTTTGTGTACAGCTGTCGCTAATGCAAATACGAAAATGTCTCCAATCGCAAAAAAAAAAGTATATAATATTATACATTTTCAGGTACTGATCCTTTGGACCCATATTTACTTCAAGGTTCAGAGGCAGTAGCAGCTGTGCAAAAGACAAATCTACATGGGAATGTGTTCTTCCACAACATTCCCCACATAAAGTCCTTACTTGAAAACCAAGAACTCAGGGTTAAAAACAAACTGAGACCCCATCGCCTGGGAAGTATACGTCATACCTGGCCATATAACCGAGTGTAACTTTTGTTAATCTAGGAAATAAAATGATTTAACACATTTATGAAATGTATAAAACTTTATTTCTACATTATTACAGTAATTTGCATTACAATATACCTTTGTTTTTATTTATTTATGACTGATGTACAATTGACTTCAAAGCTTTATAACAATAAAAATATTTAAATTGTGTTTTATTGTGTATTATCAATATATTATTTTGAATACAATATCAAAGTCAAAAATTATCTATTTTGGATACAACTTTAATTACATGAAACATCATATAAAATACTGTTGATACTGAATAAAACAATTTTCAATATTATGTGTACATGTTTCATTACGAATACCGAAATGCAACTAGATATGGAACTACCATATAATGTTGATATCAAAATAATTTTTTTTCCTAAATACAGTAAGATATAAAAATCTCATACTAAAATTTTACAAAATAAGACCCATTGCTTTGAAAATAAACTATTCAATAATCCACTTCCAGTAAGAAAATGTTACATATTATCTACTGTTTTGCAATAGGTACTCTATAAACTTTTTATAAAACTTTCACAGTAGTTAAAGTTTGTGGAATATCAGGTGAAATATTGCCAATTATCATTAATTACAATTGTAACATTGTTATAGTATATTTACTCAAAAATTACTACAAAACAACTATGCAAATATTATTAAAATAACTGTACAAAAGGATATAAAATACTATGACTGCCAATAACAATACATAATTTATAAGCTATATTGTTTTTGTTATTAATGTATAAAATGTCACAATTGGACGGAATCAATTAAGTATTTACACATAATTAATTGCAAGTAATTAATAGTAAATTATAATATAGAAATATAAAACCACATTAACACCAAGATTTATTTTTTTAATTAAATGACATTAAGAACCAAACATTATCCAGTTTTTTAATAGGTACTCTATTAAAAAATATTTAAGAAGTTACCACAATAGTTGTTTTAAGTGATGTAAAATAAATTAGTATAACCACAGATAACATTAAATAACCTTGGAGATTCATGAATGTTAAGATTTTATTGAGAATGTAATTGAAATTTAACTCTTACACTAAAAAATGTTTACACTAAAATAATAATTCTAATCTGTTTCTTTACTCATGTTTATATTAAATGAAACAAGGTCCAAGACATTTTAAACTAAGAACATTTATAATTTTTAAACAATATTTTTTTTACAAATATCCTAAATTGAATAATAAACATTTAAGAAAACTCTAACCTTTTCTATACCAATCTAATATCTTAAATATACACAGCAAAGCCAATTATTTTTTCCAAGTTCTGCTTATAAAATGTATATATGCCATTTTGTCAGCATGTGTAAGTATTGAGGCAATATTATTAATTGTAACTTATTATTTGTAGTAGCTTTATTCTTAGAAAAATGCCCTAGTTTGGCAGTGGAATAGAATTGGATGTAAGATCATATCTATTACATACTAATATCATGAATTATAACTATCATCAAAGTACTTTGATTATTCTCAATTAAGCAAATAAAATCTGTTTATTAAAACTATAACTTAAATACATTTTTTATGTAGAAAAATGAATATGTCATACAAAGAAAAATCACTACATATCTAATTGACATTCTTATAGATATCACAAGAGTACCAGTTATTAACAATAACTATGAATAAAGATGTATTTTCACTTTAGTGCCAAAGTCTACAAATTAAAAATAGAACTGTAACTATAATTAAAGAGGAACGTAAGGAAATTCCTGAATTACACAGATCTCCATTACAAAAGCACATATATACTTTTCTATGATTCCATTTTGTATAAGCACATCTCTCTTCATCATCACTTGGTGATCTCTGAAGACACATTCTTTGTGTGGCTGCACCATAATCTTAAAAAATAGTATATTTATATATTTGCTATTCCTATCCTTCCATTAAGATCTGTTAAAGTATATATAACACTATATTATGTATACTACCAATCTAGCCAGGTATCACATAAGTGATAGAACAAACAATTCTAAGATGTAAATGTTTTAAAATGTGATCTATGTTTATCACAATAGTTCAACCTGATGACATAATGTATGATATTATGCACCAAAACCTTTGTTAAAAAACTATGTATTGGTACAAGCTGCATGAAAAATTGTGAAGTAGATTACATTCCAAAGCTAGATAGACATAAAATATGTTTATATGACTGTTTCAAAATATTTATGCAACCTCAAAAACATAATTTACCACAACAATTTTGAATTAATTTGTAACTTTAAAACCAATTAATATTTTCATGGGGAAGTTATTTATTGTTCCCCTAAAAATGTACAGTACACAGTATATTTTAATACATACCATCAGTTCGAAATGCACCAGTAGTTCCTTCAATCATTTTGCCGCACCATCCTGAAGGACAAGCCACCACATGAACGCCTATTTCTGCTTCTGGCTCAGTCACATTAAAAGGTAATGGATCTCCACAAGACCCAAGCTCACCTCTCGATCTACATCTAATACATCTCTTTTGTAAACCTAAAATAAACCGTAAAGGCCACTGAATTATGCCTACATATTATCAAATAACATTCAATATTGTCATAATTTCCATCCAGGACATTCAATGAAGCTTACATAAACTACAATATATTCTTTATAAGCTTGAATAGGTCGGTTAACGCCGACAAACTCTCACTTTACCTTGAAGACACGTCCGTGTTTAAATAATATAGGCAAAAAAAACTTACTATTAGTTCCCTTCAACACGAGTACACTAATCAAAATACACAATAACAAGAGTTTGCAATTCATCATGCAATTTTCATCGAGATCACAAAAAACTTTTAAAATTAACTTTTGTATCAAATCATTTTGTTAAATTTCTTACTAAAGTTATTTGGACAATTAGAAAGGTACCAAGTACTTACAAGTTTGTGGCACAAATGTCATATTTTTTTTCTCTTAATATGGCAGTGGCGTAGGTACACTCAGCCAAACACAAATAAACAACGAAAATCATAGTAGATGAAAATAAAAATATTGGGATAAATAAGGTCAGGAAAGTAAAGTATAAGATAAAAATAAATATTTAATTCAATGTTATAACTAGTTAACCAATAATATATAAAATTGTTAATTTAACTATTAAAAATAATATTATTGCGATATTAGAATTCACACGAACCTTGAACAGATCTACAAGCGGCCAAAGTTAGATGGCTCTTTTATATGAGAGTTTTCTGCGATAAATAAGTGAGACATTATATATTATGTTATTTTTCTACGCTCTTACTCTTCTACTCTATGCTTTTATTTTTTATCTGTTTTATAGCTATGCCCTCAAAATCCACATTTTTTTTCTTTAAAATGGCGTTGGCGTAGGTACGCTCAGCCAAAGACAAATCCATAAACTAACTAGAGAGGATCAAGACAGAGACAAATTATTGTAAAATGTCATCCAACTGTCTTGGCGCTTGGCGCTCTCATCTTCAAATTCAATGATATATTTACGACATCAACATGGCGGATAAATGGGAAAGTAAGTTTGTTTACGTTTTAATTCTAATAAATTGTATACTTGAAAGCAACCAATATAACATAAATGATGTCTTAGGCTTCAAAATTATTTGTAGTTTTGGTTTCGTAAGAGCCGTCAATTCTCGCACGGTTTCGAATGCAAAGTTATCTTCATTATTCAAAATTTGAAAAAAAAATTCAAATTTTGGGCACGATTTCCAGAAAATTTTAATTTTTACAAACTTGCACATTAATACTTGCTTTAAAATTTCTTGTGTGTGTACAATGTTAGCAAATATATTTTTCATATAAACTTGATTATCTTTCAATATTGGTGTATATTTTTCAGTAAATGAAAATGAAGAAAGTCACTCATCCAGAGTACAGTGTAATATTAAAAATGAACCTATGGAAACTGATTTTCCTGATGAAGAGGACAATCCTTTGGCATTTGGTCCCGCAGCACTGGGATTACATAGAGTGGGCACAAAGTTACCGCCAAAACCAGCGCCTAGCGAACCGGTACAGAAATTAAATGCTAGAGGAATGCCCGCTCGGATCCGTAAAAAGAATAGATTTATATTTGTTGACGATTTTGTAAATACATCACCTCCACGAAATTCTCCTAAAAGAACTCCTAAGATTTTATTAAAAACCCCAAATAAACAGTCTAGTGCTAAAAAGCAGAAAAGCCCCACAAAAACTCCCAGAGGTAATGATAAACTTGAAGAAAAATCTGTTGCTACAGGATGTCAGTCACCTGATCGTAAAAGTGGTCAGAGAATTGGAATGAGATTGAGAAATTTATTGAAACTTCCCAAGGCTCACAAATGGGTGTGCTTTGAATATTTTTATAGTAATATTGACAAGGCTCTCTTTGATGGTGAAAACGATTTTATGATTTGTCTGAAAGAATCCTTTCCACAATTAACTAATCATAAATTAACACAAGTTCAATGGGCAAAAATAAGAAGAATGATGGGGAAACCCCGTCGGTGTTCACAGGCTTTTTTTGCAGAAGAACGAAAAGAGCTTGACAGGAAAAGGAAACTTATCCGATATATTCAACAACGCAAAACTGCTGACATATGTATTAAAGATTTGCCAAATGAAATACCAATGCAATTGGTTGTAGGAACAAAAGTTACAGCAAGACTACGGAAACCTCAAGATGGTTTGTTCACTGGAGTTATTGATGCTGTAGATACTTCTAATAATACTTATAGAATAACGTTTGAAAGACCTAAATTGGGTACACATTCTGTACCAGATTATGAAGTACTGTCTAATGAACCTCCTGATACTATATGGTTATCTAGTATAACACAGAAATTTAGGCCCAGATATGTTATGCAAGAAATATTTGATTTATATCAACCTTTAATAACTAATAGCAACAAGAGTCAAGGGGATCCCATGATTGGATGTAATGATATTTCAAAAAATTTGGAAACAAATGTTAGCACCTATCCATTCCCACTATTGGAGTTGATTGTAAAGTTGACTAAAATATTGCATGTGAAAAGAAATAAAATAAATAGGTTAAAGGAGTTCAATTGTGAAGCTGTAAAAAGGAAATCTTCAGGGCAGAAGTTACCAGAAGATTTTGAGAGAAAATATGCAGCGGTTGTGATAGATCTTGAGAGAATGAATATGGACCTTCAAGACTACATAAATGAAATTCAAAGGTATTGTCAACAAATTGCCCCTGGTCCTAGCTTAGCCGCCATGTTAGCTCCTTCACATTTACGGGAAAAATGTCATGAAGAAGCATCTTTACTGGTAGAGAGAAATAATAATGGGACAGTGAAAGATCCTACTGTCATTGATTTAATAACAGATTTAACAGCCTTAATGTTACAAGTAAAAAGTTTGTCAGATTCTGACCAAAATGCTTATGAACTTAGTGTTTTACAAGGCACCATGGACCAAATAAAAATGAAACTGGAGCCTCCATACCAGAAGTTATTCCAAAACAATGTGGAACTTCACATGAGACGGATACAAATGGGCTTAGGCCAAATGACATCAACGAGTTATCTTGCAGGTACATAGGAGTATTACTTATTTATAAGCATTTTTATTTAAGTAAATAATTATTTTCTGTTATTGCTTGATGAATTTATATTAAAGGAAATATAATTTAAAATGAAATTTCTATAAATTTTACAGACTTTTGTAAAATAAACATACCTAATTAAATTAGCAAATATTACATAATGAGTGATCTAATACCTAACAAAAAATAAAAATCCTTGTAGAAATAGATTTAAGGTAAAATTGTAATAAAACGGGATTTGACTGTGGCAATAATTTTCTGTAATAGTGCTATTTTAGTGCCATCATTTTTGTAGCTTATCACATTGGTGTAATAAAAACTATACTGCATACTTAATGTATTGATTAAAATATGATATTGTCGAATTATTTTATTTCATTGAATTATAAATTAAGTTACAAATAATTTAGTTTTGCCCTTTGTTAGCGTTAACAGAATATGAACCGGCACACTAATGGTCAAGGCTTATTCGTTAACTGATATTATACTTGCATGAAAATTAATTTAAAACAGAAAGATTGAGTTATCTTTAAAATTGTTGTAAATATTTACGTGTTAAATATGTATCATACAATATAAACTGGTTGTCTATTAATACGCCCGCACGATATACCCTAGGCACTGCCTCAATGATTTTTTTGTATTAAAATAAAATCGCCGTAGGCCCCTCTGCATTATTTATGTATTTTTAAATAATAGCAATAACGTAATCCGTTACTTAATAACATCTCCAGGGTTACGGGTATGTCCGAAAGATAGTGACCACCTACTAATATATGAGGCATATAAACCCGGCAGGGTGCATTGGTAATTCCGAAAATGGGTATATTCCGATAATTCAAAATATCTAGCAATCGTTAGCAGTATTTTTTTATTGGAAACATTGGCCTAGTTGCGATCTTAATTACCTGCCCGCGTCAATTGTGAACCAGTAGTGTCAACAATACTTGCACAGTGTCAGGTTTCCTCAAACAAATGTTTTTCGTCCCTTTTTTGTTGTTTCGTAATATCCCCAACATACTTTTCTCGAAATTATGGTAGGTTATTTAAAGTTTTGTTCGTTTTCATGATAGATTATCGTTTTTTGTGACTGTTTGACAGGAACACAACGTTATAGCTGTGGATTTATTTATTTTTCGGAATTATCCCAGAGGGGTCATTCCGATATAAACAAATTTCGTAAGAACCCTGCATAGCCCTTTCTACCAATTAGCACTAGATCTCAAACTGAGAAAACTATGGCTGTCCTAATTAGATGTACACGTATTTCATAGCGTCGTCCTAAATGGGAGTTTTTACGAGACTTTATAGTAAATTCGTTGCATATTACTCATTATATTTTAATTTTCCCGTGTATTGTGTACCTAGGTATACGTATGACTTTTGTCCAGCAGTGGACGTCTTTCGTCGAGTGGAATGTATGTCACCGCTCTAGGTACTCCTTGTTAGCAGTGTGCCATGCCTGGAAAAGTAGAAATATTCCCGGCAACGTTCCCGGGAATATTGAAAACTTACTGGGTATATTCCCCAGGGGAAAAACCACATTGCTATTCCTTATTAGTTCTCTTCGTTTCGCTCAGCTTCCTTGCATGCAAATCTTCACCTAGTTTTTATCATTCATATTTATTCATACTTAACTAAAATGTTGAGAACCTTAGACTTTTTTGGTTGTAATTCCGAAGTAAGAATGTTGCAAAAAATAAGATCAGCAATACCATTAACAAAATTGATGATATTTTATGCGAGGAGTAATAACGATTGAAAAATAAATTTAAACCTTCGGTCAAAAAGCTAAAAGACCATAGAGAAAATAGTTTCGGAATTGACCCATAATATCCCCTACACCCAAAACATATTACTTTGCATTTCAAAATTTTAATTTATAGAACCCAATAAGGTGTTTAAGATTCTAATTAATATTAATAATAAATCGTTTTATTGAGTCAATAGAGGTAAAATAATTGCGGAAACTAATATAAAATAACTAAATAATTAACCGAAACCTCTATATACCTCTGCTCATATCATATGAATTTCTATCGGAATTACCCAATGCAATCCCTACATCTAAGGAGGTTTATCAAATATAAAAAATTCTCGAATATAAAATAGCTAATAAAAATAAAACTAGGTATCAGTTTACTATATACTCCTAAACAAACTAAATTAAAAATTTACAAGGTATATAAAACAAAGAAATGTGGTTTCATTGCTGCATTTAGAATTCCAAGTTCTAAAGATTCCAATTTATCGGAATTCATTGTTTAAAAAAAATAAAAACAGATTTGTTGTATTTATAATAAACGTAATAAAACTACATTTTTAACTCTCGAAACCTTTCTAATATCTATTAATAATTGTATAAAATCAGCAAATTTTTTTATTATTTTTTATTTTAGAAAAGAAGAACGAATGTATAATTTATCGCATGTAGAATTCCAGACAAATTGGAACTGAAAATTTCGTTAACAATTAAAAATAACCCGCAACAATTACTCGTTTTAATCAGGCGTTTTATACTATTTTCATATGTGAATTACTATTACTATCTTTTGGTGAAAATAACATGAAACTGTTTGATATAATTGCATATAGGCAGTCCGATACTGTATTATTCTATGTACCTACTTGAACATGACGAAATAAAAAGGCAGAAAAATATCAATTCTTTAAATCAAATAGTTCTTTTATTACTTTAAATACGGCATTATGAGCATAATACATTTAATTACATTGTATCTATACTGGGTACTTACACAATATGATTTGTTGGGAATGCATATGAAATGTAACTACTACTACAGTTAACTACTAGTTATTTTTAATAGTATCATGCAATTAGAACGATTAAACAATTTCACAAATCAATATAGTTAACTTATGAATAATTATTAATTTTCGTTTTTTTTTTTTATATCTACAATCAAAAAATTAATAATTATATTTTTCAAGCCTTATATTTGTTTAGTATGCTTAGTAGTTCATCAGCTTCTTCTGCAGTTTTTACTCTAATCAATATAGGTGTTGGAGGTGGTTTAGCATCAGGCGTAGGAATACAAACCAACATAACGTTGTTTTTGCCCATGCGCTGAGTAGGAATAGAAGAGCTTAATACTAAATTAAGCAAAATCGATCCTAAGTTTGTGTTAGCACGAACTAACAGTTGATGTTTTCCACTTTCTTCAATTTTTTTTATATAAAGGGTACCAACTCCTTTATCAACAAAATTACCATCCTTTTTGAGGAATATTTTGCATTTTATATCAAAAAGACTGTTTTCTTCAACCACTGGTGTAAATTCAACCTTGGGTGGTTTATCATCTTCATCGTCAGCAACTTCAGATGTTTCAGTTTTTGGGGGTGAAGTTGCATTAAAACCAAAACCACTCTTATTAATTCCAAATGAGAATGGTGTACTAGCATTTGTGGTATTTGATGTGTTAATAGAGAAGATACTTGAAGTATTACTTGCAGTGGAGGAACTTATTCCAAAAGAAAATCCTGTAGTAGCAGTTGTAGTTGTTGAACTGTTTATGCCAAAATTAAATAAGGATGATTTTGTTAAAACATCATTTTTATTATTTTGAGGAACTTCTATCTTCTCAACATTTGAAGTTGCTACAGATGTTGAGTTAGCAACAGTAGTTACATTCACATTATTGGAGGCTGGTGAGCTTTTTGGTTCTGGTGATGCTTTTGTCTGAGCCGTGTTGTCCTTGTTTTTAGTACATATTTCACCACTATTATATTCTTCTTGTATTTCTTTCAAATACTTTTCATAGTCTTGAAATATTGGTGATAGAATACATAGAGGGGTCTTCTCCACATGCTTTTTAATCCAATCAGATACTGATTCATTCAATCCTCTTAATTTAGAGTAGTATGTTAGTTTCTTTTTTTCTTTTTGATTACATTTTTGATCAGATTCTGCAGAATCAGCTTTAGTTGTTGTAGCACTGTTTGTTGAAGTTGTGGAGGTACTTGACACAGCTTGAGTTGAGAATAATGTTGAGTTACTAGCTGTGGATGAAAACAAAGACTTATTGGGGCTGGACTTAGATGGTGCACCAAAAATTGTAGAAGACACTTGAGATGTTGAGGCATCTGTATTCACATTAGGTTTTGGAACAGAATCCACAGATGCAGGCAAAGGCTGAAGTTTGAAGAGACTATCATTAACAGTTGAATCAGCTTTGGTAGCAGTAAATATTGATTGGATTGGAGATGTATTACTGGAAGCAGAACCACCAAAAACAGACCCTTCTGATAATTTCCCTAAGGCGGGTTTTGTAGAAAATCCAGACGATCCTGAAATACTTAATATTCCTGTGCTAGAGCTACTGGAAGGAGAATTGCTGGTAAAAATGCTGGACGATACAGCAGTATCATTCTGGGTTGTTGGTTGGGAATTGTTGAATTTGGAACCGTTAGTCAGATTTGCGAGAAAATCAAAAGATGTTTGCTGTATTTTATTGAAACCACCAAATCCACTAAAGACACTCTTCTTAGGCTGAAACAGAAACAAAAAAAATTCATTAAAAGAACTGTATGCTTAGGAATGGTTATTAGGTGTGGGTTAGCCACTAAACTTTGTAGCAATCCACATTAAAGTAATTATGAAGAGAAATCAGTGTTCTGCCAGTGGGTCTCTAATGTAAACAATTATGTGTACATAACTTGAAATTTTTTAATAAAAGCTATAGATAAGATATAATAATAATTGACTTCTCAATAGTTAATATCTTGGTATATAAATTAATTAATATATATTAATGTGTGCATGTGTTAATAATCACATCATGAAACTGGTGATCAACTTAATCAATACAGTCATTCATATATTTCAAAATGTCTTCTGGCCAAGCTAGTGAACTGTATGTCATCTTCTAGGTATCAAAAATGGGTAGTTTAATTTTATTTGTAATATATGAGAGAAACAACTAAAATGTCAATATAATTTGATTAAATGAGTTTATACCTCATCACCAGAGACTTGAGACCTCCTTTTCGCGGTTCGTATAACACGTTTTTCCAGAACTTCTTGTGGTGCAGTTTTAAAAGTACCCATGTCTTCACGCTCTGTGGAATCCTCTCGATCCCAATTCTCATGATCGAGTTGTGTGGGCGCTTCTCGCTTCATAGACATGTCTGCTCGATTTTGGAGAACCTCAGTGAATATAACTATATAGATATATATATTCAGATTTTTAGTGGTACCTAGCAATCAGCACTTCATTCTGCGAATGCTGTCGCTATAATTATCATATACTGTAAAATTCGCCCGCTATCATCGTAATTGTTGTGGACTATAGCACACTGCCACACTAGAAATGGTCCATCAAATCCCTATGACGAGCTTTGCTAGGTTATCGGGTTCAGAGCTTTTCTTTCAGTCAAACTATATCGTTAATATACTAATGTACTCTGTGATCGTTGACTAAATTCTTAAATCTCGTATTGCCATTCGCCACTATGTAATATACAAGCAGTGCCGTGCCAATGTCAAATTTGGTAATTTTTTTTTATAAACATAGAATGAGAAGAGTTATTAGTACTACGTACGCAGTTACTCTATGTACATACAGTACAGTACTAGAACTACATAAATCACCTATCACCTAACCTAAAACCAAGTTACTCAATATCACAGTATCTGTCTACCACAGACTAGTTGAAAATAAAAATATTCCAATTAGCTACATAAAAATAGTTATTATGTAAAGTTTTAGAAAATAAAATGTGAAGTAATATAAAACCTCAATCCAAAATTATGTTACGGATTCTTATTATGGAGTTTATTATATTCATAAATAATTATTAATTCAAAGGATAGTACTATATTCCTAAAAGCTTTTAAAAATAATTATATCAAATCAAAACGCTGTGTTTTATATAGGTACTAGAACATATAACTATGGCTGGTTTTATGTTAATTTCTTTTGATGAATAAATTAAATAGTAAAAATATATTGCATTTTCTTACCCTAGGTAATAAAATTTTATATGGGAATCGTACAATATTTTAACCATAATCATAAAACAAACCGTACTAATACATATAACGTTGTTTATACAATGGTAAAACATTAGGAATCAATAATGAATTAATTAAACGTGTCGGTAGATGGTCATATCATGTTTAAATTTCATTAAATGCGAGGATTTTGTGAAATAAGCCATATTATTTACTGTCTATTTGACAATAGGATCAGTTCCGTAAACCTTAAAAAAAATTAATCCATTGCAAGTTATCACAGAGTACTTTCTCAAATTATTATGTACGTGATGTACATGTCTTTTAATACATGTACTTACTAAAATCGTAAGTAGTTCTGACTGAATTTCTGAACCATCTTAAAGCTTTCAGGTACAAAATTAATTACACACTTCAGAACTAAAAATATGCAATAAGTATATAGATATGTATAAAATTGTTTGGTTGGACTTCATAAATATTTCTTTACAAACAAGTTAAAGCGAAGATTGTCATTCTTCATAAATAAAGTGTCTGTGAACTTGCGAAGTGATTATTGAACTTTCAGTTGGGTTGCGCGAGCAACAGTAATTTTTTATTTGTAACAGATGTGCATTTCATTTTATTCGTAATTGTTAATAGATCAAAATTTGTTTTATTGTAATGGAAGTTTCTAATGAAATAAAGGAAGATATTCGGAAAACTCAAACAGACTTGAAAAATGCAATACGAGTGCATCAGGTAAATTATTTTTGAATTTACATAAAACACATTATTCATATTTCGTGACACAGGAGAGAATATTCAACTGTATTTTTAATTTTCAGGTTTGGATTGCACGCTTACAAGAAGATGATAAAGTAAGTACGTTCTTGTTATATTATGCTACCTCTGTTCGTCAATATAAAATTAACAGTTTTACTGCTTTTCAGAATATTCAATTTCGGACTAAAGTCAAAGAAGCTGAAAAAGAAATAATTGCTATAGGACACGCGCAAGTATGTTTGGTCTATTTTCTCCATTATTCTTTTTAATAATATTTTTCTCACTTATAATGACAAGTAAATATTGTTTCAATTTTATATTATTACTTTTTGTACATACGGGATAAAGGAAAACAAATATGGTATTTTTTGAATGATATTATATTATTATAGTATAATTTGTTGTGCTACAAGTATGTGCTATGAGTACATAATGATGACATCACAAAAAAATATTTATTTACATTTTATATTATCGCCTCAACATACTTTTTACATCAACCCTAGATCCGGCTCGTGGTCAATGGCACAAGGTATTATGCTAACAAAGGTGTTACATTATTCTGAGGTGACTGTAAAAATTAAATAAATGAATAACTTTATATATAAAGTTCCTCTGAACATGTGTGTATCATTGAACTGTGTAACAACCAGGCCAATCTTGATTACTCGTTTATGTGTGTTTACGTAGGTTGTAGGTAGGTTAATAGTAGTTGGTTTACATACGTAATTGGACTGTGGATTATATGGCAATGCGATTGGGTTTTAGGAAATATCTTTTTATTTTTAAATATGAATCAATATACTTCATCCAATGTAGGCTAGACATCGTTTGGGATGGACAACCAAACAATGACTTATATATATTCACACTTCATTACACTATTTAAACAACATAGTGTTAAAGATGAAATTAATCTATGTCATATTTTGTTATTTATAAAAAAAATACTTGCCTAGACTAAACTAGTTCTAGTATGCTATAGACATTTTATTTAGTAAAACCAAGATTATATTCATATTTTAATATTTTATATAGATTAAAGTAAGACCCAATGACAATCATTTATTTTTCACTGAAATGTTTGCCGAGGTTGATATTCAACTAAGACCCTTTATTTTCAGGGTTACTATTAACTGATCTGGGGAAAATTATATTGGAAATTTTTTCCAAAATTATTTTTTACAAATATGAACTTATCACGATACTAATGATATTTAAGCAAATAAGATCCATTATATACATATAACATAATATTCATACACATAAGTAAAATAAATAAATTACAGTTTTTCAATTGCTAGTTTCTAAATTTATGATGTAGCAATTACTGAATGGATTAAGATGATAGTTGGTAAATTAAACTTTTAATGTATATTATGTGTCAATGTTTAATTGAGTATCTAGTATCCTGGTAAAATAATGTATTTCCATATTTTAAGGGATACAATATCTTATGGAAGTAATGTTAAAGGGCTAATATTTGACATTTATAGACACCTTTTTAGGTATATCCATAAATAAATATGTCTTCAAAATTAATTTCTAATAGTATAAAATGGGGTACATATAAATAAACCTTTTAAAATATGTGGAATAAAAATGGTATATTCAATATTTTGAATTTGCAGAGACTTGTTGTGGACAGATTACGTAAGGAACTTGAGTTATACCAGCAGAGACTTAAGGCTAGGAACAAACAGTTCAGCATAGAAAATGATAATCGTTATGTGGCACAACAGCTAAGGGACCATCAGTTACAACATAGGATTAGGAATCGCTCTATATCTTTGTTAAAGCCATCCGTCCTAAATGAAATATTAATAAAAAATGAAACTAATGCTGAGGATCCTAATAACATATCAGATTCAGAAAATGAAATAAAATCCAGTGAAAAGGACAACTCTACTAGTGACAATGAAGAAAAAGAAAAATATGAAAGAAATTTTTCACAATTACCAAACACAGTACATGATAGTAGAAGTAATTTTGCAAATGCTTTGAACAAGGTCAAGGAGGCATTTATGTAAGTATTTCATTAAAGTTGAAGTATAAGTACTGTATATTGAAGAAGTACAATTAGTACTCCAAATCTGCTTATTTAAATTTGAAAATAATTTAATTGTGACCTTGCATTTAGTTTATCCTATTATATCAATGTTAAATTTTCAAGAGAATAGTTTTAAAATCAAGTTACAATTAAAAGGAAAATAAATATAATCACAAACTAAAACAATGTGAAATTGTTTATGGGAATATGCATTTGATAATAGATAATAATGTGCTTGAGATATTTTCCTGTAAAATTATCCTTTATCCTTTATTAATTATCCTTTTCGTTGAATATATATATGGAATTCAATTAGTTAACTATAACATATGTTATCATTGCAGTGGTACCAAAATCCCAGACAACAATAATGAGTGGCGAGATCAGAGATCGGACTCTGATTCTTCACCAGGCATGGCTCCTTCGCCCACGCCATCACCTCCGCCACTGCCACGGCCTGGGGAGCCTGTATCAAAGGAGCTATTTATGCGGTACGCATTTACTGCAAATTACAAAATTTATATAACGATGTTGAATCTTTACATATAATATTTTTAGTATTTCAATGTGTATTTTTTGTCTGTCTGTCTGACCATGTATGACGCACAACAGATTGTACTTGGCATATTAGTAAGTTATATCATGGGCCATAATCTAGGATACTTTTAATCCTGGGAAATAGATTTGTGCTTGTGGGATGGGAAATAAATGTTAATATGTGTCTATATATTAAAAGAGCGGCAAGTATGTAAAGTTTTGACGACCTGGCTACAACTGTTATAATAAATTTACATGTTTCCAATTCACAAAAGTTGAAAAAACCCATTCCTATAACAATACAGGTGCTATTTGGAGACGTAAGATGTAAGTTTTCTGAAGCGAAGCGAGGGCGAGTTACTAGTTATGAATACTATTAGTAATTGTTTAAATTATGTTATTATTACTGTTATTGGTTTGTGAAATAAAACTCCCAGGCGAGTTTCTTCAGTTATGTTTTGGTAAATGCAGGGGTACGTTATACGGACGTTGTGGATATGAAATTTCGGATAAGGATATGAATAATATTTTACCGGTTTCGGTTACGGTTACTTATATGAATTTTTTTTGGATTATCCGATTGTTTCGAATAATTATTTGGTATTATAATCATGGAAAAATACCTTAAAAACAATAAAAAAACAATAAAAAACAAAAAACAAAACGATAGCGAAAACCTGCCATAACGTGTTTCATGCAGTTAGACTCTTACCCTATTCGAAATAATTTAAATTCTTTTTTCCGGTTTCGGTTAGGGTTTTGGATATATATTTATTTCGGATATACTATAGTTTCCGTTACGGTTACGGAGCTCCATAACATGCCTGGTGCGATAAATTTCAGAGATTTATCATCGAAACTTAAAATATCCGAGTATCATGACGTATTTTACTGTTTACATGCTCATTTGCCATTTGACATAACGTAATAAATGTTGCACGATTATAACAGTACTTATGATCTGTTGAACCCGACAACAGTAATTCAAAGATATTGTCAAATTTCAGGGTTTTTATTATATATTTTTTCTTATTTTGGAACCTTGGAGCCGCTATATTATTCAATATTAACTACCATTCAGTATTCACGATTCTTGTTTTCGTGTCATGTTTATGGAACATCCCCCCCTCCCCCACCCCACGTGAATTCGAAGCTGTAATTGTACTCATAGAGTAGTAGAAAGCTTGTCGGGGTGTGTGATTGATTTCAATATCTGAAATTCTAAATTTTGATAATTTATTACACCAGCCTGGTTACGAATTCCTTGTACATTTATCACTCCTAATTGTAATGTGTTTCAGACTGATTGGGTTAGTAACACCTTTTCAAAAAGAGATTATTGAAAAGAAGCGAAATGAACGACGGAAAAGAGCTACAACAAGCACTAATAGAAATGAATTTATGTATGGCAATTATGAAATGATGCCTGTAAGTATAGTATTTTAATCTATTTCGTTGTAGTGATTGAAGTCACTCGTCTCTTTAATAGTAAATAAGTAACTCATACGTTATTGATGTTTAATGTTTGAAAGTGATTAATAAAGTTCTTTCTTTCTTTCTTTCTCTTTCTTTCTCTCTTTCTTTCTCTCTTTCTTTCTCTTTCTCTCTCTCTCCTTTCTTTCTTTCTTTCTTTCTTCCTTTATAATTAATTGTTATGCATGATAGAAAACAACTGTTTCCGTTCTATAAATATGTTATATTAACTATTTATAAATATGTTATGGTTTCCCGAAGCGAAGCTACATAGAGTTACCGACTGTCATTATCATTGTATCGCGATGTTTGTGAGTACATAAATAAAATTAAATTCATGATTGTACATTAACTGATATTAATAATTGGAATTTGTGACGTATATATATTTGAAACTAAATATTTTCGTATATTTTTCACTTTTGACTTCTCTTCCGTAAGTATACGAAACGAATGAATTATATTCATGATTATTAAGTACGTATCTACTTAATTCCAAGAAGTATTTCTGTATAATTTAACAGGCGTGCGCTTATCTACTGCATTGTTTAATATTGTAAAAATATATTTCTATTATGTGCAATCTTGATAGTTTCGCTACAGAAATAAATAAATTTTATTACATTTTCAGAAACGGAAAAAATATAATCAGTTTTCATATCTTCAAAGCCATAGCGACCCACCTCAGACACGTTCAGCTAAATTGAGAAAGCAGGTATATTGTTCTTTGTAATTTGTTTTAATTATTATTAGTCCAACTTATTAACGATATATTCAATATAGGTTTTATTAATATAAAGGCGAGATGAATCTATGTCTTGTCAGCTTAAGGTTCAGCGCAACGGATGGAGCGATGTAAAGTGAGGACAAAGCGATCAGTTCAGTCAGTGAATATGAACGGTCTGTTCATATATCCAAACAGTCTTCGCATACCGGCGAAACTAATACTTTTTTATTACGAATATAAATGCTAGTATAAATCAGATAAGATACCCATTTAAAAACGCGGCTTCTCAATTTCTTGTAGCTACGCAAGCTTCGTCGTAGATACGCTTTCATTCATACGATGAACGTGACAATTTGAATATAATTATGGAACCTCATAAATTGATGGTCATCAGTTCAGTAAGCATGACTTGAATTGCTTGCATGATTCTCACAATCAAACTGAATGACCAACATAATTTGACACTAAGGACTTAAGCCTTATTCAGTATCAAATATCCGTACGTCTCTTTGCATTACATTAATTAAATAGACATAAATAACTTAAAACCATATAATGTGCCTAATGCACTGAATAAAAGACTAATCAGTATCAATTGAAAAACAACTTAATTAATTTGCTCCTGCATACGACTTAAATTGGCACGTAGCTTCGCTGCGTCTTGCTTAGATTCTGCTAATTTTATTTTATTTTCCCATATTAATTATTGTTGCACACGGGAGTTAATTAAATTGGATTTAAGTTGTTGCTATTAGTCGCTTCGCCGCGGTACCATGCATACGCGCTGATCCTATGTTATATTTTGTAATTTGTCAGTGTTCGCTCTAATAAATCATTTCGCTACGCTGCATCAATTTTATTTTGTTTTTAGAATCAGAATAAGTCATCACGTGAAGGTTCACCTTCTGGGTCATCATCTGAAAACAAAGGTACGGCAAGGTTTTGATTATGCACCTATAATTAATTTGGAAACAATTTTTATCCGATTCTAATAAAATAATGTGTTAATTTTTCACAATCACCGGAATTACTGAAACTGCTCTTAGCTTAACGGTTTGTGTCGGATTTATGGACGGGCTTGAGTAACTTATCGGCTTTGATTTTCTGAGAGTACCTATTAGGGTATGTTGAAAGCTTTCGAGCTACATAAAAACGTTCTATCCATAGGTAATCTATTTCCTATACAAAACTCGCCCTCAAGAAACGTGATGGATTATGTTCCAAACTTGCTCAGTTATGACAAAATTAACCATGCAATGCTCTAATGGGCTGAAAGAAAATTTTAAACGAAACCCAAGAGAATTCACGTTATCGCATCGTTATTTCTCTTGTTACTTTCAAAGTACAATACTGTTTGAAGGGGAAATAAGGATTTTGCATTTTTAGCAAAATTTATTCATATCAAATATCATATCATAGTCATTCATATCAAAATATCCTATATTAAAATGTGTCCAAAAGGAACATTACTCGTAAATGAAATTTTTTTTTAAATACCCCCGCACTAAGATTCCCTGAGTTGCGGGTGGCATGGACATACAAATATTACATCCGAAACGCCCACGACCCGAGAACATACATTTATCTGTCACATAAAAGTCTGCCCCGGCCGGAAATCGAATCCGGGACCCCTCGCTCGGCAGGCAGGGTCACTACCAACTCGGTACCAATGTCGGTAATGAAACTATATAAAAAAAAAAACATTTTATTTAAAGTTTTCTTTGTAAATAGGTAGGTGGTGTTCTGTACAGATAAAAGCAAGGCGACCCATTTGGAAGCCCTCAAATATATTTAGTGAAACAATTTTAATCGGGCTACTTCGTTCTTTGTTTGAAAGCTGTTGCGAGCCATTGACACGTACAAATCAATCATCATTAGGTAGGTCAGGAACAGCAATATTTATGTTACAGATATAGAATCAGTAGGATTCTAATGTACTATTAAGATGCCTAGATAATGTACTATTTGTACTCGTGAGCGATGTTAAAATCCAAAACCATCAAAATGTACTGAGTGACGTATTTGTCATTTATGTCATCCTCATACATGTTTTTGAATTATGTCGTTACTAACAAAATGTTACATAGATAACAGGCTTAGATTAATAATAAAAATATATTACACTTGTATGATTTCCAGCTTGGGGTCACAGTAAGCCGGCTTGGGCGACTACGTTGCCGGCCGGCCTTTCGGTGGAGCCAGTGTACTCTCCTACAAAAAAAGTTTGTCACGGCTGTGGGAGGAATGGTAAGCATTTATGTATTTCTCCGTGTCCTTACTTATCAGTGTGGAAGTAATAAATAGAAACATCACAACCTTTACTTATCGTTGCGTATTGAATCCATCGCCCCAAACAGAAAACAGCAAAAATGATTAAGGCGTCAATCGGTCTAGTCTTTAATTGAACTTTTAAGTACAGAACGACTTAATTTTTTTATGATTATGTCTATATAATGTTTATTTCGTCGAGATGATAATTCATAGCTACTGCAAGGTAAATATTACGGTTAAACTATATATATCCAGTGTTCGCGTAGAGGGGTGGAATTGGAAAGAGTGGGGAGAGAGGGTTCAGTAATTATTCCTCCCAAAATTTCAGGTGCAGAAAATGTGTATTTTTTTTAATTGAATTTTGAAATTAACAGTACTAAAATACGTAAATTTTGTATCGTGGTATCTTAAATGGGGATTGAGGAAAACGGAAAAGACGAATAGTAGTCCCTTCTTCACCTAACCCTACATGCTGTAGGTACGTATATTATTTTGTTTTGGGGGATTTATAAAATAATATAAACGGAACCCCGCTTCTTTTTTTGTGTTCTCTAAAAAAGTCTAACTGAACCTAACCCAACCAGTAAGTTAGTAAACTTGTATTGTTTTTAAAGAAAAAAAGAGTGAATACATTTGCGAGACTACGAGAGAAACGTAATTACGGTTGATCACTGAAACAAGATTAACATTTAGCATTAACAAATGTCAACAAAATGGCCGTCAGCAGAAACTTTTGCGTTCCTTTTCACACTTATTTTTGACTCCAAAATTTACCGCAATTACGTTTCATTATATACGTAATTTTTTGGAACTTACTACTAAAGTAAATAAATCAATACGCATTTGCTAAATCTATAAATTGTTCTAAAGGTTTAAGCTGAATCCAGACAAGGTCCCTAAACTTAAACTATCATAAAATCAAGTACCGGATATTTACAGTCAACCCGATATTGCTCCTTAATATATTCCATTACATTTACACTTATAACATACAGGTGGATTTTCTAAGGGTATTTACATATATGGCTATATTCTAAACTATACATACATAAACGAATAGTCAAAATATGATTTTGATAGAAACAAAAAAAAATTTTTTTTATTAAATATTATTTTGTTGGTTATGGGAAAAATAACTTATCTTCTATTGCACTTCAGTCAGTAATTTTCAGGTTTGACTTATGCTGGGATGAGTTCATTCATGATCATCCATCTTTATACTGGTCATACACCCTCAGGTACATTGCTGTATTGGGAAAAATTGTACAGTAATAGTTCACAAGTCATATCCTCTATGAATAAGTCTGTATGAGAAATAAATTACGGCCCCTTTCTGTTTTCTTCAGATCATCAGTCTATCTGGATAGGGGGGGCAGACAATATTAAATGCTAATAATAAATTATGGTCCTGTACAGGTGAACTGAATTTGGTGTTCTACAGTTCGATATACATAAGTGTGTTGTGTGTGTGTGCGTTAGATGTGCCGTCGTTGCTGGTGTCGTGCAGTGCCTGCGCAGTGTGGCAGCACACCGGGTGCGGCTCTGCGGGCCACTGCGCTGCGTGCCGCGCGCCCTTACCGGAGCCACCTGCTGCACCTTCCACGTTGAATCACCAGCGACTCTATTCTGGTTAGTAGAACATATTTAAAAATTTAAGTATTTGTAGATTAGTGGTTTAAACGTCGTTCCTATCGTTCTCGCACGGGACATTCCAGTTCGAATTCTGACACAACACATTTTTTTTTTCAAATTATGTGCTTATAACTAATTAATTATCATTTGCGTCAGTGACGTAAATCATAATGTTCTCAAAGGTGTGTGAACTCTGCTAACACGCATTTGGTCAGTGTGGTGGACTTGGCATTAACCCTTCTCATTGTGTAAGGTAACCCGAGCCCAAGAGTAGGACAATTATGGGTTGTAATGTTGACTGCATATTTAAAGTAAGCAAATTTTGTAAAGGGAGATCTGTAAGGCTAAGTGATCATGCTTGAAATCACGCTTCAATTTTTCTGCCTTCAATATATACAACATACCTATATGCAAACAATGTAGAAAACTTTAATAGCTTAACTCAGAAATAAATAGGCGCCTTCTCGCTATTGTATTGTTTTAACAAAAAAGGTACATGACAGAGAAGTGTATATAATTTAATAAAAATATTGTAATGGTGAAATGCAAGTTAAAATTTTTTATCTTCATTTAAGTTTAAGTGCATTTCACCAGTATAGTATAATAATGTAACTATATACTATATAACTAATAGTGGTTGGATAGAGCATCTAAAAATATTAAACTTTTGTTCAACATCGAAACCTTTATGTGTCTTAAAAACTATATCTAAAACAGGTTTTAAAACTTTTATCACACACTGTGTCACTCTGAAGGTCGATAACACCCAATTACATTGAGCGGGACTGGATTTACATGGATTGACAGGAAATTGTTTACAGACAAACTGGCCGAGCGTAAACGACTTCAAGAGAAGAACATAGAACTTTGTGTAGAGCTTCGCAAGCTAGAAGCAAGGGCAGCCACCCTAAAGGAGAACCTTGATGAGCACAACGCTGAGAAGCGGCAACTCCTCGCCGACCAGATCAAAACCCAGAGGAACCTGCAAAAGCTGCTGGACTTCATCAGCCATTTTAAGGAGACATCAATCAGCATCCGGTCCACCTCAGTCAGCGAGTCAGGCAGCGAAGTCAGTAAGAGTAATGAAGAGTGAAATGATGAATTTCTTCTCCTGTGTTTTCTTAATGTTTAGGGTTCTTGTTTATAACAGAATAGCCAATTATAAATTTCAATCTGCTGTATTTAAAGTCCCATATTTGACAGTAAATCTGTAATGATAATAAATGTATGTTGGATTTATTGTATTCAAACAGTTAGATAATAGTAGTATTTACTTTTAATTTATGCGCTTAAAATGCTAGATGAGAATACAACGAATGTCAATTTAATTATCTCTCCAAGTTTGAAATGGATACACATCAAACATTTCAGCGTTGATTATAGGAGAGTGGTTACTCTTATTAGCATACAGAGATGTCTATGGAGTTATGCTTGCTGGTATAGTCCACAAAGAGATAAGTTGGCTATAGTAAAGATATTCAGGACAGGATAGATTGGGTTTTGCATTTAAGGATGACCGAGCCAGTTGCAATCCTAAATGTTCTATCATGTAATACATCTTAAAATCCACTATGGCTAAACTTTATATAATGCAATGAATACTTCAATAAAATGAAACATTTCGTTGCAGGTTCCATTACTGAGGAAGTTATAATTATACCGAAATTTCTATTTTTTTTTTAAGAATTTTTTAAGTAGATATAGTTTCTTTTGTGAAGATTAATCTAATTTCTCACAGTAATGAAATTAATTATTTGAAGGATTTACATTTTAGGTTTTTTTTCTCGTGATTTGTCGCGAACTTGTTTGTTGAACTGAATATTCATGGTTCGACCAAATTGATTCTTTCATTGAATAGCCCAGCAAAAAATCAATTTGATCGTTTCGTATGAAGTTGAACGTAGGAACTAAATCGTGAATTTGCCATAATGGTAAGCGTAATTGACAAGTGAAGGGATCGGAAATTCTATTTATTGATTAATAGACATGAGATGTAAGAGTGTATGTAAGTCCAACAATTATTCGACAATAAAAATTATTTGACTACGTTAATTTACAACCAAACTTTTATATGCCGTACAACAATACTAAAGTATCCTCAATTTAGTATGGTCGATACAATAAGTTAATGTTATTATTTTTTGTGAACGAATAAAATAATTGATGCGAATGAGACGACAAAGTACAAACCGGTTTAAAGTTTGAATGCTATAACTGACAAATGTGTCCCTTTTACAATAAATTTATATGAAGTGCTTTGTTTGAGTTTGATTGGGTTAGTCTTATGCGAGTGACTTATTATTTATTAAACTGACTAATGAGTCAGTCGGTCAGACTACGTTTTAATTTCGGACCCAAGCACTAGACTGCGTTGGGTTTGAAACTAAACTTAGCTTGATTTTAATTTGTATTCTTTATCCATATAACTATCTGTAACTAGTTTTTAAGCAGAATATTATTTGCTCAATAGCTTATAACGCGCTGACATCGAGGCTGCAAGATTAACATTACACTTTCCTCTGTAATATGCTGTATAGATGTTTATTAAAACATTTTAGAATAACATTTTGGAACGCCTAATATTAATTTGACATCAATTTAGTACAATGTTTATTACTCCATTTACTTGTTTTAATAATAAGGTTGTCTATATTATTTTACAAATTACCGATCCCATTTGTCAATGTAATTAATGTTATGTGTATTTTATTCTCTACGCTAAACATCCAAAAAAAAAGTATACTTAACATGTACATAGATTTACTTAACATTCTACGTGTGTTAATTTGGATGAGGTTTAACAGGAAATGTCTTTATCTTTGGATGAATAATTGTTACAATAATACTATCAATTTAATAAAAAACAAATGTAGGGTAGGGTTGCGTCCAAAAATATTTTAAGATATCTTTTGATTTTGAGAGTAGATTGTTAACAAAAAAAAAAAAAGTCAGTAAACTCTGTTGTTATCATTGTCATGATTGTTAAGTAAATTATAATTAATATTTTTCTTTTATGAACTGTCTAAAATGTTGAATTTTCTATAATTCTAATTTTTATATATTGTTTAACTGTTGGGCGAACATGTAAACGAGCACATTCGTGTATTTATTTAAAAATTAAACAGTGCATTAAAGCTATTCAAAGTCTAGGTTTTAGTTTTATATTTAGTACTATGAATAAATTTCTTGACGTTTTGTTTTATATAATTTGTCCGTGGTACTGTACACCGTGTATGTCCCACAAACTATACGGTTTCAGCTAGGGTTGCCATGTGGTCGATATTTTTCTCCATTCTCCCGACATTAAATAAATTTTTCAATAAAATACAAAGTCTCCTGATCATTATCTTGTCGTCTATAAAATAAAAAGGTGCAATTTTCATTTCATTCTCTTTACTAACAAATGTAAAAACAAAACTATTATGCAAAATATAATGTCAAATACACATATTTAGGGCAACGTAAAATTAAATGAGTATAAACTAATAATAATATAATATCGTAATAGATGTTAATTTAATGTAGTATTTTTATATGTATAACATATATTTTACACAATAACAAGCTTATAATCTTCAGAATTTGAAAAACCGTTCAGACATTTTTGTCGTCCGATATGGCAACCCTGTGTTTCACACATTGTAAATTATTTACCATCAAATACCGGCACAGCGTACAGTCAGTACTGTACTTGTCAGTACAAGTTTATTCTGGTAATTATTTTTGAAACATTTAATATACCCAACTTGAGCGTTACGCAGTTTTTTTATTATTTTTATTGATTGTATTTCGCACCCATTGAAATTGGCCTTTCTATATGTATTGTAAAACCACTCAATTAAGTTTAAATCGCGTCTCCACCTTCGTATCCCATCCAATTTAACGACACATTTGGCTATATTTTTTTATAATAAATTAGTCAATAATATCTAAGAAAAAATTTCATGACTTAAGAATGAACTGGATATGATATGGAAGTTGCGTTCGTTAAATATTTTTTTTACATATTACAATTGTTACAAAAAGGATTTCTTAAAATCGGACGTTCGGTAGGAAGATGGAGTAATCCGTGGTAATCCTAGTGTCAAAAATCTTCTATAATATTTTCTTTGCATAATTTGTGCAAGCCTTTTGACTTGGTCATCTTTGAACTATGTTCTTTAAGTATGTTGTAAAATTAATGAAAAATTGACAACCTATTATGGTTGATTTTCCACGATATCAAATGTTAGCCAAACTAAGTGTTCAATATTGATTTCTGAGACAATGATAGAATATATCAAATTGTCTTGTTATAAAGTAAATGTTGTTTTGTTATTAATGAACGTTAAAATGAATTTGTATATGTGTATACTGTGATATGATTAGGTCCGTTTGGTAAAAAGAACAACTGTTTTGTACAATACCGAGGTTGTAAATAAATGTGAATCAGTTGTAAATTGATTGTTTTATTCCTTTTACTGACTATGTTAACAGGACATATCAGATGATAATAAATGTGTCCAGTTAAAGTTCATTAAATATATAATAATACTGTTTATTGGACGTTTTATTGTTTAGAATTCAAATTGATTGACAGAGACGATCACAAATCGAGAGCAGGGAACAATCGCCAGGTTCGTATAGAAGTGTATCTAGAATTATATACAATTTTCAGTTGAAATTTAATGGCTTATGATTCTCACGTAGGTCTTTTTGTAAACTACAAGTAAGAATCTATTTACTTTTTTTTTAAGTTATTTCGGAGATAAGAGGGAAACAATCGTACATTTTTTTTATGTTTTTTGAAATACCGATTTAAAGTGAATTTTAATTCAATACGCACATGGCACATAATTTTCTTGAGAAATTTTATGTATCCATAGAGCCCAAAGTTATTCCTGAAGATCAGAAATCAATTATTCCCGACAATGTAGCACCAAACTATAAGAAAATAACTTGTGATATACGGAAAGACACACGGAAATTATCCTTAAAGGTGCCGTTTTTATATCGGTTGTTCGGGACTAAACTCTAAAAGAGAAGAAGTACAAAATGTAGCCCGCATTGTCGCTTCAATTATTAGTCTGTCGAACGATTCCATTGAAAGATATTGACTGCTATTAAATTTGTTAATCAGCGACACAAATGGTGATTTGGGTGGTTTTTATATGAGAGTGAGTACCTACTATCAAGTGGGCAGTGTTGCCCGTTGGCTGACTATTACTTAAAAAAATATATATATATTGTCCATAAAAGTTTTATATATGTGTTTATATTACCCTTAATGACGCTTTATAATCCGTCCATGTTGTATCGATTTGTTCGGTTTAAGACGACATTTGGATTGCAAAAAATTATCACGTAAAACTGTTTCCCGCGCAAATACATTTTTTTAAATGAGACAAGATTTTTATATTTCGCTTGTAACAAATATGGAGGGAATGTTTACATTCAAACATTCGTATTTTCACTTCTAAATACCTTAAGTGTTTCTGAAATAAATTGTAAATTGTCAGTATCTAGAAATTGTATTTCTGTATAGTCTGATAAAAGCTCAACTTATATCGATAGCCCGTTTTAATTACATGAATTATTAATTAGATTGAAAGATATAGTTGACAAAGTATGTTAATTTATGTATTTCTAATGTAATTCTCGTATGTTATAATGTAATACATTATATATTGGGTTTATTATAGAAATAATTATAGGTATATTAAATATACAAATTTTTAGTACAAATAACGCTTTCGGTGGATATGGAACGAAGTAATCATATAATTTTATTATCGAAGAGATCTATGCAATTAATATTTATTAAAAAAAATACATATTTTTTTTTATAAAATCTTAAAATGTATTCATAATTAATTACGTGACCACTTATAGTTTATAATAGCTACTGAAGCCAGGATAGTGTGACTTAATGATTAGTTACTGAAAGCATTCCCATTCATAGTAAGTACACATTGTTACTGCATTGGACCGCAAATAAGGCGGGTAACGACCTAACGACCGAGTTAACTTTAAGGTAATCGCTATACGGTCATATGGGCCCTCAGCGTAACATTGCCTTTAATGTTTCTTGACTACTGTTCAAGGGTTGTTAACGTTTGTAGTAGCTAAGTATATCGGTACGTATAGACGGTATGCTCTGTTTTACGGATAACAGACTATTAAACTACGAAAAAAATTCATGTAGAATGTAGATTTATAATATAGATATCTACCATTATAATTACAAAGTAGTAAGAATTTAATGGTTTTACCGATACTCTTCTGAAGGGAGGTCTGTGTTCGAATCCTGCAGACAGAAATTGCTTGTCATTTTCGCTCTCGTATTTATTATTTACTTAATAATGTAGTTATTTATTTATTTAATGTTCATAATAGATGGGAAAGTGTAGTAACAAATATATACTTACTGATTTCTGGTTTGAATAACCGTTCTCATACGATGTTTCAAGGAAATATTCAATTATTATGAGTACGTAGTAACTATCTGGTAAATAGATACATTTTATTTCTTTATTTAACCGTCTAGTTCTACTGTATACGACTTTACGATAACGTGTATGAAATATTTTACACAGGTTCTATTTATTTCTAAAATAATTCTCTTCTAGCATGAAATGTAATGTTTCTAAGAACGTATTTAGTGTGCGTATTATTGGAAAAAAATACCCATACAATAATATACGAATATACAAAGCCTTAACACATAACAGGGCATGAAAACTATGCTCATAGCAATGGATGGGCGAGAATAAGGATCACGATTACAAAGACAAGGTCATGGACGGGTCTTAATAATATGTAAATGAACACAGTACGGGTATTTCTGATTCCTGAAGATTGGTAGCCACTTGATAACCTTTTTACATGTGGATTGCTAAACCAAATATGAATTTTATGTAAAAATTCTGTAAGCGCTCTCAATTATTTTAGAGCTCCTCTGTGGTATCTAGGTTTTTCTAGAGTCTTCCATGATAGTTATTTATGTGTAGTGTTTCGCCCTTAATTTGGTCACATAATAAATCGTTCACTATTTACAAATAATTACAAAAATTTGGTAAAACGAAAAAGGTATCGAGATAAATTGCTGTTTAGCAAGTGTTAAATTTGCGAAAAATGTTCGGAGCCCAAACAGACTACTCGGGGTTTTTAAATCCCGTGGGTATCATTTGGAGGAAGTTTCGCTATGCACGAACCATAGCCAAGTTTCGGACAGATAACAGTTAGATTATATGGAAGTACCTATACGTATAAATGTCTATAAAATTGGTAGTAATAATTATTAAATTCTCAGTATAACTTCAATTCTTGTTATTATTCAAGAACTTAAAAATTTACAACTTGCATGACATGAAAAACGAAGAAATTCATATATGTTTGTGGGTTGCAAAACTTTGTACATTAAATAATATTTTCAAGTTTAAGTTCGAAACAAAGATCTCATATGAATGACAATTAATTAATATTTAATACGAAGTTATATAAGAATTATCTATACATATGTAGGTATGTATTAAATAGGTAATTATAATTTTTGCTACAAGTAAAATACTAAAAATTGCTCGGTTAACTAAATATTTAGTTGTTAGAAAAAAAGTAATGTAAGATCTGTATAACAATATAATGGCGCAATAACAGCAACTGCACAAAAAGAATGCGTTAAGTCACAATTCGTTATCGTCCCGTTGTTGGTGGAGCCGCTGCGGCAAGAATTGCAAATTGCGATAATTCTAACTACGCCAATAAATCAGCTACACCCGTTCAACTTTTTTCCTCGAGGGTGCAAGCTCCACCATTGTTGGTGATTGATCGCGCAGTAACCGTACTTAAAACTTTCTTTGCTCACGAACACATGCTCCGAAAGAGTTTGGGATACAGTTCCGCGTATTGGAGCATTGACACGTCCTAATATAAGAATAAGTGTTATTTATTACTTTTAAATTACTCGTGTTACTCGGTTTGTTAAAGGAATGTAGGTATACTATTACGTTACGATTTATGGTTTTTTAAATTAAGTGAACTTATATTTTAATATTCAAATACACGACACCGAAGTTGCACCCACTTGTGCGCATAATAACAATAGATAAGCTCAATTATTGGTCAGCCATTAGTCGTATATAGGTTTAAGTAAGAAAAGCAATAAATTAGACATCGATGACTCCCCTAGGAGCCGACGCTGCAGGCCATGATGTAATGGCGATTTATAGCTCACGCAAATTGCCCTTAATTTGTATCATCTTCATCGCTCATACAAACAAATATACAACTTCGCAGAGCGGTACACACTACGGAAGTAGACACGACCTACTAACTTTTAACAAGTTCAAGTTTCGTTGTCAGTTTATATTGTAGTTACTGAGGAGCCAGTGAAGCATTAAACCGACCACTACAGATGGCAGCGACTCTATAATTTGGTCCCGACAATAATTAGCCGGAGCGACAAACAGCCAATTTTATACAACCATCAGTACATCCACTTCCTAATGATGCTAGTTTGCCGCTACAGTATTTCCACTTCTTGCCTTTGAAAAGGTGCTCTCTAATTGCCTATTAGGCGGAAAATTAAATACTACCTACATCAGGCATCATAATATCATAATGGTTCCGTCTAAAATTTTAAAGCAGTACTTTTTACTTTTTACAGTACTTTTAAATTCTCTTAATTTTTTGTTGTAATGCATGCATTTCTTACTCGTTTATTATTTACTGCGTAAATAGATAATGGTCAGTACATTTGACAAACTCTCCTATTTAGGATATTATCTTCTGTTCAAAGTATGAGGACATTAATAGGCATCGATCATGACATTTAATTGAAGGTAATAAGGTTTATAGGTAATTCTGATGACACTTTTGCATGGATTTATTAATACACTTTCATTTTAAATAATAATTATGAGTACCTACTTACTGTTAAACCCATATTTGCCGACGGGGTCGGCTTCAGTTTAATAATCGGTGTAATTGAGCCAATGAACAATTTAATTAAAATTCTAAAGACACAGCGTACAACTCTGGGTGCGGAGCGATCGACGTATGTAGCAGCGATATTATTGATCTGGTTGTATTCAAAATGCTCGTAATGTGAATTCTTAGAAGTATACTCTTGATGGCTTGTTATTCTTGTACAAATAGTAGCAGCATCCAAATTGATGAGAGTTTTTTTAATACTGTTAAATTACTAGAAACAAAGAAAAGTAAAAATATTTTTTGATTTATTAGTGTAACTAATGTTGTGACAATATCTTGATCTGTTTAACAGTAAAAAAATCATAACCCCATTCCAAGTAATTTATAAAAATGTTACAATCACTTTATCGATATATTATCGATTATCGTCGAATGATTACATTGTTAAATCGTTGAATGTTAAATCGTCAGGTGCCAATATGTAATATTGTTTACACTATAAATTAAATGACATCTATTAATTTCGACTGTATAGGAAATTATAAATCGTAGCTCACTTCTAAGTGACTGCCGAATGAAGGTTTTCTTGATTCGTTTCCCGCAGACGTATACGACATACAAATATTATTCCCGGTTCTTGGTTGTTTGTGGTCTCACTTGAGTATGTCTATGTAACCGCCATCTTCGTAATAGACGTTTAAGTGAATGGTTGTGACTTTAATTACTAACACATACTAGTTTCCTAAAGCTGTTATTTGCATTAGGGTTATAAATAATTTTAAAATTAGGTGTCTTGAGTATTCTCTTATTTACTTCAATAACAGCAACGTGTATAAAAATATGCTATTATTAAAATGTCGAAGTACAAATGAGCGATTCAATATTCAGGTATCTACGGCGCGGGTTATTGGGATTGAGGGTACTCCTCGTGACCTTTGTCGGTGTTTGTTATTTGATTTCCATTCATTCGAGAATAACGGTTACAATTAGGTACGTAATTACATATGATTACATTATATGAGATTGTTCAGTTTCTTTACTTGATTTAAATTAATATTTATTACGGATTATTATATTAGCCATCTTTATGAATATTACTAGAACGTGATATGTCTGACACTTCATCGTAAGCATTATTGTTACAGCCCATACGTACCACTGCTGCGTCTCTTCGCTCAATGAGAGGGGTTGAGGCCATTGCCCAGCACGCTGGCCCAGTGCGGGTTGAAAGGCTTGAACTCACAAGTATACAGGTTTCCTCACGACGTTTCCCTTTACCGAACTAAATAATAATTCATTTATAATTTGAAATTTTAGGGGTGCGTGCAGGATTCAATCTCGTGTCTCTATGTAAGCTTTATCATCAAACTCATCATCACCGCAAATATAAATCGAATATGATTGAGACAGTAATATGTAAATAGATAAAAACTACAATGAGACGTTTTCTCCAGAGACGTAAGTAAATTTCAATTAATATTATAACTGAACAGAGAATAAACCATTATTGTAGCTAAAGACGTAACATATAGTCTTATAACTGGCTATTAGTTACTGGTATCAGTCAATAAATAAATATCAATATGGTATGGTTAAGCGTCTCAACAGTCACAATCGCCCCTTTTTAGAGCCGGCGAAATCACAAGTGCGGTCATTACCATCCCTCAGTGTCATGCGCACACGCATATTGAGATAAAACACGCGCGACGCGTGCGCGCCGCGTGCAGTCTCGTGGCTGGGCTTTAAATGATAGGTTCAGACACGGATATCAAAAGTGGCAAGAATTAGATTAAATGTCTACTGCTCGTGACGCAGTAAATATGCTAATTTTATAATTGTGAGTGGATTAATCGAACCGAATCTGGTATGATAAGCTTCACTTTTATTTCGAATTTCGATTTTAAGATCGTTGAAAAATGTTAATGTATCAATGGATTGATAATATAAGAACATAATAAGAAATACAAAGTTTCAAACACTCATACTCTCATAATATCACAAACACCCATGACCCGAGAACAAACATTTATCTGTAACATAGATTTTTGCCTCGGCCGGAAATCGAACTCCGGAGCCTTTGCTCGGCAGGCAGGGCCCCAATCAACTGGGTTACGTGTTAAATAGGTAAGTATTAATATTTGATTATTCCTTGCACATTCTATAGATAATACGATTTTAAGATTATACATAATACTATTTAGCATTAAGTCCATCTATTAGACGGACAGTCCTTTCGATGTAGACACAATAAAAAATAAAAAATATTACTAAAAAGATTTTGAAAGACGGTAAATATCTTGTGAGTGCTTTTGTGAGCTAACGAACGCAGAATCATACTTTATAAAATCCTCTTCTTAAACCTGTTTTGATAGAAATTAATTTAACGTCTAATAAAAATAATAATAAAAATCTGTTTGCGGGTGCGACGTACACGTAGGAGGTAGATTTTCAGAAGCGAACTGACGGCTGGCTATAAGTAAAAGAAAAACAGTAATAAAGCATCTAAAAAAATAAGGAAATAATTGTCTATAAAAAATATCATATTACACATACTTATACTTACTAAATTACTTCTACTAAATACTTCTAATTACTTCTACTTAATAAATCTCATTTAATTAGACAAACACTTTAGTTATAGATATTGGTATAAATTACATATATTTCAGGAGCTATTTAAAGTTCTTAAAAATAAATTGTGAAACGTGACACCGCGAAGTCTTCGTCAAAAATCCCTGTTATATTGGACAATACACGATTTATTTAAGTACATGACGCTATAGTATGCGAAGTCCCCCAATCATTATCGCAGTGTTAATACCAAATCGGGATTACACTCCATTTAGCTTGGCTTTGCTATTGAACCACAGAATAAATAAAGATTATTCTAACTGTTAGTTAAGTGTCGTGAGAAAGCTCCGATCATATAAATTTTGCGTTACCGCATTGTTGTGCGCTGTGACAAGCTTTGTGGGTGGATGGTGTGGATTTGGGGATAGATGCGAGGTTGCTAGTTTTTAATAAATATAATAGCGGGCTCAGCACATGTTGTTGTACAACATATTTCGGATTAAACATTAAGGTGTTTAAATAATTTGATTAACGCGTTATTTATCGAATATCGATTTCGACGTAACAAAAATATTATTTTTGATATAAATGTATTATATTTGACGACTCCATAGCCCAGTCGGTAGTGACCCTGCTTACCGAGCGAGTGGTTCGATTCCTGGCCGGGACAAGCATTGTCAGATGAATATTTGTGCTCGGGTCATCGGTGTTTGTTAAGACATATTTGTTCATGTCTATGCCACCTGCATCGTAGGGAATCCTAGTGCAAGGGTGTGAGTGTGTATACTTGTTGTCATATGGAAGATAATATAATATAACTGAGAGGCGGAGGGGCTCATTGGTGACTTAGATCTAGTCGAAACCAATCTGCAAAGCCTTGGGTACAGACGCAGGGTTGACAGACTATCGGTCTTTTATAGGGTACATTTTGGAGAGTGTACGCAGGAAATATTCGAAGTAATTCCCATCGCCTTTCCTTTATCGAACAACTCGACGTACGGTGGTTATCCATCTTTACGTAGTGAACGTACTGCCTCTACGAACGACATGTCATTTATTGTGCGTACTGCATAGGACTGGTATAACTTGCCCGCGTCGTTGTTCCCGTGTACTTACGATGTGGGAGTGTTCAAGGGGAAAGTGAATAGGCTTTTACGAGTTAGTGCGTTCAACATCTTAGACTGCAACACCACTTACCATTAATTGGGGTTGTTGTTCAGCTTTAAATTATGTTTTGTAAAAAACCAAGGTTATAACCAATCTTGTCATAAACAAATAATTACTGTTAAATCGCTTTCGCATACTGGATAACACGATCTTAATGTTTACAAATTTAAAGCACAGCTGAAATAATTGCTTATCCGTGCACTAGCTTCTGAGATTGTCGCGTTAATGTAGACAAAGATTTTGTTTTTATACTAGTAATATAAAGATGCTAAACTTTTATTAATTTGCTGACATTGTTTACTTAATTAGAATACAATCGACAAGCTTAAATACTGACGCCGATTAAATTGTTTTAAGCCTTTCGTGTAAAAAAATCTCATTGTTAAGCAAAATATTTCAGTGACAGTAGTGATAGATGGATGCCGATACAGGGGAACACTTGTAGTCAAATTTAATTATGGCTTTGTATAATTTTATGCATTCGTTATGTCATTTTTGAGGCTTTAGAATGACAAAAGAAGTTTTTACAATTATGTTATTGCAATTGACACCCCGTGTATATTCAGTGATATCTTGATACAGAAGGCATTTCTAAAGCGTTGACGACGAAGAGGTAAGCGAATCATCTAGTTATACGGGCTTCCCGTCTAACCAAAGTATCTAAAGTATTTTACGTTTGATTCTAGAAGGATGGTAGCTAGCCAAACAGGTAAATCCTTGATCTCATGCACAAATACCGTCATGACTAAACTGGATGGAAAAGACGTGGATCTTTAATACAATTATTTAGCAGAGTGGACTACAAGCAGGAAAAGACACAAAATAGCGTACACATAATTATACTCCCGCACTAGGATTCCCTGTGTTGTGGGTGACATAGACATACAAAAATACCACATTACAAATATTCACGACTTGAGAACAAACATTATCTGCTACACTTATGTCTGTCTCGGCTGAAAATCGAACCTGCGGCCTTTCACTCGACAAGCAGGTTAATTACCAACTGGTATAAACAGTTGTCAGCAGAATAATAAATAGATTTTTTTGCATTCCAAGCTTGTAACATATAACCCGAGGAGGATGGATCACGGATAGTAAAAAAAATTACCATTGTAAAATTTAAATAATATTATTATATATATTCTTTAGTTACCTCTTTAATTACCTCTTTAATTAATTAATCTCGCAAAAAGGTTAGCGAGATGAATTTAATTACGCTAACAACATCGTCATATTAATTACAAGCTAAGTAGGAATGAATACAAAATGAGAGTAATTTTTCTTGTTGTGTTTTTAATGAAATAGACACAAGTACGTACTTGAATGTAATGTAAGTAATGGTGACGCTTTAAACAAGTGAAAGTCTTCTTTACTAGGGTTCTGTATAATTAAAACCCGTAAGCGACATAGGATCATTCGCGTGATGTCTCCCTGTACGTCAGTCAAGGCGGGAGCCCTAGTACACGCGCTTGCAAACATTACCGTATGTGATGTGCTTAAAGCAGCGATACTTACTTATATATATTTTTTTATATCTATACCCAAAAAATGAAAAGTCGGGTCACTTGTTACTGGTCACCGCTGCCCCTAGACGTCCTTAACACCAAATAAATCATCGATGCATTGCCATCCAAATTAAAGCGGAAATTGGAACTCGCTTGACTGGTTCTCCGAGACTTCAACTTAAACTCATAATTTCACGGTTAATTCTACAAGGAAGTTAACCAGGCATTTAAAGTACCCTACCACCATACTCGCAGATCGGACTGTAGTTGAAAATACCACTAATGGTCAGTTAATCCCTACAGGAGTGCTTATCCGATTGTCACTTTCATGTCGATAAATAAAAATGTTTAATAAACCGTAATCATTGTTAAATTATTATTGTAAAGTTGATTTCAAAGTTTTAAACGCGCTTAAAAGATGTAAATGACAAAGCATTTACGTTATTTACAAAAATGATTGTCTAAAGTAAATAAATAGACCGCTGCTTTGTTTGTGTATCTGCGTACGTTCGTCGCTCGGAAGCTAAGGGCACTATGACGTTTTAAATAATATTTCCTAAATTAATTTAGCGGGTCAGCATTCACGTCTGAATTTAATGAGCAGACCTAGATGTGAATGCAAAACATTAAGGATTCTAGTCTGTGATCTCTTTAGTACGGGACATTAATCTTAGATCGCACTTATCATTTAATTAGATCCGTGTCGAGCGCCCTTGCGGCTTCAATTTTATTTTACAACGTCATACACACGTCCCGGTCTCTCCCTCGCTAACTATGGTATTTAATTTTGTGACATATAACGTTCATTAAACTACGGAGTTAAGGTGCAAAATGCGCTGTAGGTCTGATTGTGTCACGGAAAATTGCAGAGCGACTACCCCACTGTTACAATGCCCTTCTACTCGCTCGGTCAGTCGCTGTGGCAAATTAGTAGGGGTGTCGACGACAAATAAAATATCTATCTAATATCTGGCTTTCAAATTATGTACCCCTGTTTATTAAGAAAAAAAATTATCAATCTGTGCAGACAACATTTTAATATACGAGATAAATAAAAGAAAATTTTCTATCAAATCACTAATATTTATTATTAATTATTAACTATCAAATCATAAAAGAAAAATGTATTATTGCAGATTAATAAGGACATTTTTATTCAAAACCACAAAATATATTAGTTTTAATAACGATATAATAGCTAAAATTTGGTATATTCTAATTAATTAAAACCCTTATAAAGTATCTTCACAGATATAAATGAAAAGCCGCATATTTTGAGTCGCATTTTGGCAACCCTATTGATATCCCGAAATGCATTTTACGTCTTGCCCCTTCCCGCCGGATATTAAGCCCCAAACTTAATCATGTTCCTCTTCTCTTACAGTATTGAACAGCAAAAGGATTTTTTACGGTACTCATTACATACCGTTAAATTCCCACGAATTCAAACTATTTTTTTACGTGACCATTTTATTATTTTGACAATTAGTTTCGTGAAGGAATAAGTTCACACTGCATAATTTCTTCGTCATTGAGAGAATGCGGAGACCCGACCCAGCAAGCTATTTATGTAATTGACTGAATGAACACGTATGCTTTTGTGATCAGCATTCACATTTAAAAGATGCGATATTATTTATCTTTTAAAAGTATATTCTAGTCTATTCAAGTTTAAAATCCATTATGTTATTTAATTAATGTAACGCTTGCAGTCCTCTTCTTATGTGGCGAAAGAAAAACTTTATTACTATTTAATAATTGAAATTAATTATACTATAATAATAATTGTTAATTAATTATGCTATAATAATAAACTATTTAATAATTGAAATAACAGAATGAGTTGGAGAAAACTAAGTGTATAAGATTGATATTATAATTGTACTTTTTTATGTCTAAATCGGTACCTGATACGACTAATACGGTTTTCTATCATTATCGCGTATATTTATACGCTACATTAATAGTGAATAGGCTTTTATAATTAATGCGTTTCACATCTTCATAGACTTCATGACTACTTTCCATCAAGTGGGTTTGTTGTCAAACATTAATTTGTTCTATGTAAAAAAAAAAAAAATTTTACTTCCGTGGTTTTGTTTTTAAATGTTTCGAATGCAAAGTTTAAAATCTAGATAACAAACGGGATTATCGCTACCTTCTTGGTTGGCCACGCTTTGGTTTCGCTGGTTTGTGATAGTGCGTGAATGGTGAGGATGTTTGAAGTGCGACAATGTAATATATAAACAGTATTCCTGGGTGGACAGCGATTATCCTAAAATTGCGATTAGGTGAAACGACTGTTGCAGTGTTATAATTAAAAAGATAATAATAAATGTAAAAGATCTAGAATTTGGAAGAGTATTAAACTATTCCTGATGATTACAATCAAATTAGCAATAGCTAGGCCAGTCATTTCTCCGGCGTGTAGCGCGCGGAGGCTTCGAAAATAGGAGCGTGCGTTAGGGCGCACGAGAAGTCTCCGGTGTTTATCGCACGGAGACTTCGGTGTCTGGAGCGTGCGTTAAACCACCAAAGACGATCGGAGTCTCCGGCGTTTAGCGCACGGAGAACTCTGAGTCGAGTGGGAAATTTCCAAAGACTAATGTTACGTTATTTCCTAAGAATGTTAACCCATTTACAAACTTTTAGAGACTGTCCTTCTCGTCAAATAGCTCGGCTTTTATACTGACGAATTTTCTACTGATTCTTTTTCGTGTTTTTTTTTTGTTCATTTAGAATTTCTCGTCAGCCTAATAAATCTGTTACAAAGGACGGCAAAATTGTACGTATCTATACTAATATTACAAATAAAAAATCTTTGTATTTTTGTATGTTTGTAACGAATAAACTCAAAAACTACTAAACGGATTTTAAAAATTCTTTCACCATTACATTGCTACATTATCCCTGAGTAAAATCTGCTATATTTATTACTAGAAAAAAATAAGGGATCCTTGCTAAAACTTCAGTAACGTGAAGCAAGGTGTAAAAAATATTTGTTTATAATTTTCTTTCATCGTATACGCTGCGGAAACTATTGATAAAGTACACCCGTTCGAAGCCGGGGCGGGCTGCTAGTTTAAAATAAATGTAACTACGATGACAATAATTTAAAACAAAATACTTATGAGAATAACAAAACATTTGTCACAATAAAATACTTTAAGAAATTACAAAACAACTGGATAAAAGATACAGAAAATTATAAAAGACGTTTAACAAGACAATAATTTAAAAATTACAAAGCACGTGAGTACCTAAATATTACAAATAAAAACATACAAGTACCGAAATACACTATTTGATTACCAACTATTTACTTAATACTATTTATTTAGACATGTTACGTAAGTTTAACAAGTTAAATCTAGGCTCGTAAATTTTATTATGAAGAAAAATGTACAGGTAAACTAATGAAAAAGTAATCTTCATTACTTTTTTACTTTCATTTAGTAGGAACATCTGACGCTCGGGAAAAATGAGCGTTGAGAAAAAGAAGAATTTAAAGTGTATTTAAATTTGCATCAGTGGTGGCTGCGATGCAGATGACTGACGTCACGTGTAGCTTCTCCCCTGCCTCCTAATTGGCACCCCTATGTTGAGCTGTGTTTATTCAGTGTGTGTATATTCAGAGTTTCATCAATGCAACAAAATTTAATTGTTGGGTAACGTGATGGTAATTGATCACAAGAAATGAGCCTGATACCAAAGCCCAGCGGTTTCTGAACGAAGAAACCTTACAAATATTGTCAGGAATTATGCTGACCAATGACTTTGATTCAAGGCTGAATAAAGCACGTATTAAGTCATAGTATAGTATCGTCCAGGGATGTTATGGAGCTCCGTAACCATAACCGAAACTATAGGATATAAATACATATCCGAAACCTTATCGAATCCGATAAAAAAGTTTCGGATAATTTCGGCTAGAGGCAGACTCTAAATAAAGCACGTTATGACTGGTTTACGCTGACCGAGTCAATACCACGAGCCACGTCCTTCTCATCTTAGACAGTTTTTATTATTTGTTTTTTCTGTGATTATAATAGCACAAACACCTAGAAACAAAGTCAAACTTAATAAATACGTTAAATTTTTTTTCCAAGTCGTAAATCATCTAATATCCGTAACCGAAACCGGAAAAATATTGTTCATATCCATATCCGGATCCGAAATTTCATATCCATAACATCCCTAGTATAGTCATAATACGCGACAATGACATCCTAAGATTGCCATAATGTTTCTCATTGGGAAGCAAATTAAGCCTACAATTGATTAGTTATGGTTTCGGATGACTACGACAAACGTTTTTTATTCGTGTCCAATAAAATTTTAATCGTTCGAAACATTAATATATGTCATCGTGGTCAACGGAGGTTACTAATATTTTTTCGTCGAGTCAAAAGATTCTTTCACCATTATATTTTTACAATAACGTTAACTTCGACGTAGAAGAAAAAGTCTATTAGACGTGAGGGCGAAGCAGCAAAGCTGTATTATTTGTCAACGTGGTCAGAGGCTTACTACACACAATCTTAAAATCAATTTTCATTTATTCGCAGATTATCCGCTGCGCACTAGTAACAGGCTTCTACATAGAGCTATATTACTACTAGACATACCATTTTTATATATTTTTTTTTTTAATTGGAGGCAGCAAACGAGCTTGCTGTCGATCTGATGCCTAAACTGGTATCTTAAATCAAATAGATCAACGGTTCTTTTTCAGGTACTCCCAAAGATTGCCTTATAAACAAGGATAAATTTCATGACTTTTCTAATCATATATTCTTAAAGCAACTTAAATCACGTAAAAATTCTTTGGTTTGATTGTTAACCTTGTATGGTTGTTTGGTTATTTAGGATTGATACGAACCGTTGGGCTATAAGAACTTTTGATGTCCATGGCGTATTGTAATCTCTTAATACTTTGTGGTGTTCATGTACCACTGCTAACGTTAATTTCTATTAAGTTTCGTCTGACTCAAAGGAACTGCACTATTGTAAACTCACAGGTCATATATAAGCCCTTGTTATGAAGAAATTATATTATAAATAACATGATTATTACAAAGCAGAAAGCTTGACCACGAATGTGATACCTATTTTATAATCATTCCTAATTGTGTTTAGAAAATATTGTCTTTTCAGTTCCTTGCTGCTGCTAGTGGGACTGCTCATAATACAGATTTGCTGTAAAGATGACATAATTTGGCTTCTGAAAAGCAATTTTAAAGAATCCATTTAAAAAGTCTATTTCGATTATTTGTTAGCTCTACGTAAACGTATGGCTACAACGTCGCCGAATAGTCTCGGGCGGCGAGGCCGGCGAAATCTTTACAAATGTGCGTCGTTATCGTGCCGCCCGATTGACCGGCAGTCGACCGTACATTTCTCAGCCTGAAAAATAACGGATTTATTTAATTTTATGGCCACGCCACGTGCTGAATGGTCGATTGGAACCCGACGAAGGGACAACACGTTCAGTTTTTTCTGGCTGCATTTTATTTCGTTTTTGTTTATTATGAAATTGCCTATTTACTTATTAGTTGTGTCTGAAGTATGATGATGGTATTATAAGATATGTAGTTTAGCTAATATCTAAAACTGTAATTTACAATAATAACGTATAGAAGTTATTTTAAATACAATTGTTTGTGTGTCTGTGAGTATAAAAGTAATTATACATAAAATGTCTGCGTATACATACTATATTGGGGAGGTCCACAACATGTATCGTGTTAATTTCTTGTGGCTTTACCTTGAATAGATGGAAGACTTCAGTGCCCTGGTAGAAAAGAGTTTTACCTGTTTGTTGCTGAAGCGGTGTCGTAAAATTAGTTAAACAGAGTATTATAACATTTTCTTATATTAGTTTTAGTATTATAACTTGCAGTAAGTTAAAAATTAATCTAAATACTTTTTTTAATAACTTCGCATATGGGATTAGGGTTGCTAGCTATCACATCTAATTTGATGGATTAGTCGTTCAATGCCCCCATCATTTTCATGTTTACCTTTCCCATGGCCCCACGGCTCGTCGTTAGGGTAACTGATCTCATTAGTTTAATCCCACAAGATAATTTTTAAATTTGTCTTCTCTGGTTTAATTTAAAAAATATATATCAATATTATCTAGGTACAGATTTTAGTGAGTAATATTACTAAGAATTTTGTCATGTTCACGACGCAATTCATGTAGTTACTTTATTTAAATTATTTATATAATAATACAAATATATTTATAAATTTTATATATTTAACTAATGTGTGTATGTGTGGGTACCGACGATGTTAAAAAAGTACCAAATTAGTATAAGAGGACAGTTAACGTTTTAATATTTTAGTTTATTTCTAGAAGATTATTTAATGCAAAGTGGGGTGTTCTAGTCGCTTTGTAGAAATAGAAGAAATATCAATTTTTTCAATCGACTTAATTCGGCGTAACTATTTGATTGATTCGAGCCAATTGCTTTGCTTTTGTAGTTATGGAAAGGCAAGGCCAGTATAAATTATCGTGGCGTAAAATTGTTAAATCGGATGTTTCGAAAGGGTGAAAAAACTTTCGATTAAATTGAAAATAGGTGCAATTTTTTATGGGAAACATTGGTTAACGCGGTAAGATAACATTTTAATTGTAAGAACGGTTATTGGATCAGACTGTTTAAAAATCTAAAAATAACCCATGGTATTAGCCTCTGAATAGCGTCATCATTCCGTGTGGACGTGTTATCACTCTGGTCCAGTAAGAATTTTAGGGTGATAGTTTATTTGTTTAAAACTTTATTATACCTGATAAATTGTAGTATAGAGGGCGAATTAAATGATGAAAGCATTACAGCAACAGTAGGTAACAATCAGGATCAAAGACTTAAAATGTGTTGAAAGTTATAATATGCCTTCCGAAGTATGGAACTCCACAAAAATTTTACCACTTGTGGTCACCTATCTGGCACTGATTGCACTCGAAATTTCCGAACATAGTCGACCACTTATTATTTACTATTAACCATAGAGCGCATGGCAAAATAATACAGGAATATATAATATTTCCATTTATTGAAGATGTCAGCGCTCTTTAATCGTGTGTGTTGTTTTTTTTTTATTTTTATTTTAATAGCCGACAAACGAGCAGACGTACCCCCTGATGGTAGGTGGTCACCGTCGTCCATGGATATTAGCAAGAACATAGGTATCATTGGTGCGTTGTCGGCCAGAAAATGAGAAGAAGGGAAGAAAAAAGTACTGGCTCTCAAGCTGCATGTATAATCAAGTTTCTAACATCATATTCTAATCTATTTATCGGACATCCTACGTTTGATTTAAGGAAACAGTCGAGCATTTTTTCATGATAATAAATTAAAGCATCCTCCCAGGCAGGATAGGAGCTAACGAAAATAATCTTCTTATATCCGTCATCTTAATGTGATCATTAGTATACCGACTAAAACTAAACTGACAATTTTGAAACAGTGGGAATACTAGAAAGAAGATTAAGTGTCGTAGGTGTGACATCACTGTTAAGGTGGTTTGTAGACCTGAAAGATTGCTTGAGACAATTTAAATCAAGATTATCAGACACAAAATTTTGTCGCTGTTGGAAAACTCTCAAGGATCTGAGGAATTTCCAAACTTTAGTTGAGGTTCTTAATCTTGAACCGATTTATGGATGTGGCTTCGTCGCAAGTGTCTAGTCTTGTTGTAGCGATTGCGAGTATATTTATACTTATTACGCCGGTCGTCACTAGAATTTGACTTATATCAAGGATTTTCATTGTTCTTCTTTTACATCCGATGCTTTACCTTATCTGTCAACCATGTAGCAAGAAGGTGACGTACTCGAGTTCGTCAATAGTGAATGCATCTACAATAATACTCTAATTCATTATCTTGTCGTCATCTTAAAGATTATCTACATCAGTTCCTGTAAAATTCCTTTGAAGCAAAATCCTCGACTAAGCCGTAGGGGATGAATTTTATATAACAGGCAAATAAGATTATGGTAAGGAAATACACAGGACGATCGTGTATCAATCTTAAGAAAACAGGTGTTGATATCTCCCATTATAATTGTGTGCTCATTTAAGAGCTTCTTTAGTAGCGCCAGTTCTTCAAGATTACATTTAAAAGTTGAAAAATAATCAGCTATCAGGGATAGGTTTTAAAAATATTACGACCCATATTAGATATAAGTTCCAAATATCTAAATCTATTAATTGTTTAAATATTTGTGTTCAGATTGGTAGACAAACACAAAAAAAGTAATAACTTGGGCATCTATAATGATAGCAAAGTCTACCCAAGTTACCTTTGTACATATCTAACCCGATAACAATGAAGTCTTATTAAGTAATAGCTGTTTAACTGCAGTAGTTATATATTTTGAAGAAATAACCGAATTGAGTGGTTTATTTCGTCTCGTTTGAGAGTCCACTGGTCCTACGTACAATTGTCGGAAAAACAAGCCTTATAACTGTCGATTTCTTAAACTCGATGGCATTGTTAATGGTCTTTGACAACTTTATTCATGGTTGTTACGCGGGAAAGGTGTCGCGATGTGAATACACACTTTTTGTCAGAGTGCAAACATTCAAATTAGAATACTTGTTTCTTTATGTTAACGGTATAAACGTTTCAATTATTCTTGTTCTTATTGTTTATAGCTTCATTTTTAAAATCACGTTTCAAGTTTTTCCATATTAATGAAGCACAACAAGAAATTAAACTTTCGAAACTTGCGCAACGTTTATGTGAAATTTCGTAGATTTTCGATAAATTATTTCGGGTATTATTTCGAAGTAGCCAAGTCCCTTAGGATAATTAAAGCAGCGAATTAAAATCAACTTGATTCTCTGGCATAGGCATTTTGTTAAAATAAGATGAGTAAACAGAATTCAAATTGGTATCACGAACTTTATGGTTGTCCCTCCAAATTCTGGGTTTAACAATTTTTACATTAGTGTGCCTGAAATTTATTCAGCTTATAATTTCTTCGGGTGACATAAAATATAGAGATATCTATTTTCATATTTCATAACTAATTCATTTTTTTAAATACTTTTAATTCAAGAAACGGAGGTTGCAGGCGGCTAAAAAGACTTATTTCGACTGGCGGGCGGTGCCAAGTCTTACACAACAGTACTTAGCAATTAAAACATCATAATTAATAATGGTATATATTATTATCCAAACTGATATTTTAAAGAGAGAGTGTGAATTTTGTTTTGCATAAATGCGGATAGTAAACTCCGAAAGGACGGTACTTGTTTGAAAAATTATTTTACCATTAGAACGATACGCTATTCCTGATGATCATAGGCTATAAGGTAAATAAAATCTCTGTCTCCGTGTCTGAATGCAATGATTTAAAAAACTAAAATGAAATAACGAAGAGGATTTGATTACCACAAAGTGATTGATTACTTACAAGTAAAAATCATGTTTCCCAAAGTGAAGCAAGTACGGGTGAATTCGTAATTTACTTGTACTTATATACTTACGTCTTGTAGTCGACTTGTCAGAGGACCCTACCAACCGATCAACGAACTTCGGCTCGATCTTCAGCAGTATCAAACATATTACTACTAACCAATTTCTTAATTATGTATATCACCTGCGACATCCTACTGTAGGTTATCTGGTCTCCTGAATACGAGCTACGGTATCCCCTGCCTGTCGTAAGAGGCGACTAAAAGGGGACTTCCGGGGTTGCAGGCGGTAAGAGTGGAGCTTGAACCGTCCGGCTAGCAACCCCGAGAAGGACGACGGTATCTGTAGCCGCGCACCGTCGATAAGATTGGATGGTGTGAGACGGGACATGTTGTCCCTCTCGGGTAGAGCCCGACAGGGGTACCACGCTCAGAGGACGCCGGTTGCGTTCCTATGGAGATCCCAGAGTTCTCCACATAACGTTGAAGAAGGTCACCGGGTGGGTTTTAGTGCGGTAAAAATCCCACATAATCCGGCGTCGGTCCCACGGCACCGGGTGGGTACCTTTTAAAGGTTTCCCCCTCGAAAACAAAAAAAAGGTTATCTGGTCTATGATATGTATGTGAGCTTTTAAACGTTTACTTTTTTAGGTAGTTGGTATCGTAATATAATTAATAGTTTTTTAATAAATAAATGAATAGTCCACTCCTGGAGTTTCAAATATTTTCCACAGTTATCGGCGATTGCCTCATTTAGAGGTAATAACTATGCCGATCATGAAATACTGAGTGTAGGGTTCGCGAGGGTACAATCATTATTACCTCTCTGGTACATTCCTGCAACGGCGCCATATATAGGTTACACTGCGGTTAAAAGGGTAAGAACAGCAGAGCATTCATGGAATAAATCGCTATTTTCAAATATAATCGTCTAAGTGATATTGTTTATATTACTACATGGTACTGTGTCGTATTTCCTTTAGTAGTTAAGTGTTTGGTAATAAAAATAAACAACAAAAGTATAAGGTCCAAGTCAAAGGTAAGGATTTTTTTTTTATTGAGTCTAATGAATTTGACGGAGTTTTCTATCGAGGGCGGCGGAAAGTCGTTGATGTGTTACCTCTTTGGAGGCCCATAAGCGGCAATGACTACAATCAGGTGGCCTTTTCTATCTTTTATCGTCTTAATCCTCAGTAAAAATAGCTGGAAATAAATATAAAACAATAAAATAGGTAAATAAAGAAATAGTAAATAACTTTTATATTAATTTGGGTGTTTCCTTCCTTGTATAATGTGGGTGTCTTCAATACACGAGTGAAATATCCATTATGAAGTTAAAGCTTTGTTACACTGGACTATATAGCCATTTGTCTTCAGATCACATTGTGGGCAAATCTTAATCTATACTAACCTAACCTATAATTAGTAAAAAACATATATTAAGACAATAATTATTAGTTGTAATAAATTACATAATTTATTATACACAACGTGCTTATCTGAATTATTACTATAGTGAATATTATAGTTATATCTTGGTAGTATAATCTTAATTCACAGTAATCTTAATTTAGTTACCCAATGAGTCGCTCCAAGACAAATCGAGGGCTCGGTAGCCGCGGGCGTAGCCGCTACTATCATCAGTTTACTACACAATGGCCGCCAACAATAGCCTTAATGGTGTACAATGCTAGACGTTTACCCCTCAATACTAGCTCAATGGTCAGATCGATCCCTTACCCGAAAAACCCAAGGCAACAACCGATAACAGTGATTAATTGGTTTAAGCCGAATTCAATGAAACCGTCGGAAGTGCTAAGCTGCTTTTTTACGCTCAGGATAAGTTACCGTGATTCCTTTAAAATTTGTTAAATATTTTTGTCGAGTTCCCTTATAAATGTCCGGTAAGGGCATGGAATGAATGAGGTTAAATGATTAATATTTTTGTTCGTTAGATATTAGTTCAGGTAAAAAGAAGAAGACGAAGTGACGAGCATATGTGTATCATATAAATAAAGGAATTGAAGCATTTTAGCCCATTATTTCTTGTAGTGAAATTTATTAATTAAACGAACAACTACAAAAATTCATGATATTTGTTTCATAGAGAACGTAAAATCTGCCAAATATCGATAGATTGCTTTACAAAACCTAGAAAAATATTATACTCCCTTTATAGGGACTTACTTGATTCATGGTAAATGGTCATGAAAGAAGAGGCTGATAGTAAGATAGCAAATTATGTAGTTCTTGAGCATTTGCATCTTAATTTTCATCTACATAGGACGTCATATTTTAATGTAGATATACATTTATTTATATGATTCCGCTATCACTTAATTGACAAATAACGACATTAGCTACGGTATATTTTAAAGCGTTCAGTAGAATACTAAATTATCATAGAATAAAACATTGATTAAACAAAGTACTTTTGACAAGCATCATAAACATTACAATTTTACACAAATCCACAGGTTACAATAACTTTATGTTTAAAAAGAAAATATAACAGTTATGTAAAGTTTAAATACAATACTAGGTTTTGGGTTAAATATTTTATAGTGCTTGTTAGTTATCTATCTAAATTCAATCGAATTCTTAATAAGGTTCACATCCCATCAACCGGCTATTACAAAAGAGAAGCGACAAAATGGCGCTGAAACCCATAATTTGTGAGCGATCATGTTTCGAGTTACACGGCAATAAATTAAGGGAGTATGGAAATAATTCTGTTAATGTAGGCCGTGCGTGCTTAGTGATGTACCATTGATTTATCGATGCAACCCGTGACGTACAGCATATCTATGTTTTATATACACGTACGGCTTTAACAAGGCTCGATTGACGTGTACCCTTCACTCGTAATAGATTAATGTGACGCAGTGGTAGGCCCGTCATATAAATATATGTGTCCGAATGCTACGTCTGACTAGTAATTGGTATGTTTAATAAATTAAATTATAATTAATCGAATAAGAACTAAATCGAATTAAGTGTATATTTATAATTAAGGTTATATTTAGTTTCCAATATTGCTAAGAAAATCCAATAAAGCTAAGAGACCCATGCTTTTGATATATTTTCAATATAAGCTAAAACTAAATTTTATTTTAATGTCCTGACGTCATCATATGTGACCGTTAAATCTTAATGAATTAATCTGATAATCTTTGTGAAACTACTACTCACAACTATGAAAATATAGTGTAGGCATTTTTCGGACGTCTCGAAGTGTGTAAGATTTATCGGCGAAATATATTTGGTCGATTAACTCTATATGTGGTAATGGCGGTTATTTAAACGATTTTTAAATAACCGCCAAACTAGCAATTAGGCCATCTGATGGTAAATTATCATCACCATCCATGATCTTCGGTAATGCCAAAGGCACTACGGACGTGTTACGGGATAAGTAGGAAGTGGAGACCCGTATATTAGTAGCACTTTAAAACTGCACAAATAACATATTTCTACCATTTATTCATAAAGGAGAGTAGGTACTGTATAACCACACCCTTAGAAAACTTTAATAATCATACGAGTAGTGAGATCATGCATCAGTATAGAGCAAACTGAGTGGTATAGAGGCAGCGACCCCAACCAGATTACCGAAAGTGATTGAAAACAATTATTTATTCGTAAACATTATTATAAATATAACTGTGTTAACATGTATTTTAAACAAAAATTACGTTTTTTGTTTAAAACAGAAACTCTGTAGTTTCTGTTTTTTTTTATTCACTATGTAATATAATTTAATTGAAACAGAAAAAAAATTAACATCTCATTTACATTTTTGAAATATTTAAAACTAATCGTTCAATCTTTAAAAACCCCGTGATTAATGCAAAATGCATTAAATTAATTTTAATCATTGTGTTTACGAGATATAAAAAGTCTAAATTTTTGTGACTGCATTCACAAAGGTTAGCATTAAAATAACATAGAATCATCGAACACGGCACTATTTCAAAATTTGAAGTCTCTAATTATATTTTTTTGCGTTTATTACATGGCTAACCGTTTATAACTTACAACAATCTGTAAAAAATATTGTGAAATAACTACCAATTGTAATTGGGTTTTAAAAGTATTTTAATGTCAGTACCATAAAAAATCATGTCAAAATAACCTTAGTTAAAATAAACGTATGTAACTTATTGTCGAAAAAAAAGGGTTCTTATAGCAAGGTAGTTAATATAAAATTGTTATTAATGGTTTTTAAATCCATTATCCACAAACAATACTTGCATCAATTAATGAAAATTGTAACTAAAGAAAACGGCTCTGTGCACGATGTGCGCATATTGAAGTGAAATTTTTCAAAGTTAGTATGGTTAAATTCATATTTTAATTACTTATATTAATAAGGATTAATATTAAGTGTATAAAGAATTACTGCACTTTTATGAAACTTATACGTAAACATTAATATTATTTATAACAACCACGTCGACTGTTTCGAAATAGGCGTGCCTTCTAACTTAAAACATAACACAAATGCGCAAATGTAACTAAACAATGAATTGCAATTTAAATTTAACGCGATTGCGCTTAGATAACTTTGTCTGCCATCCCGCACTTGGCCGACGCGGCAGACTATGGCCTTAACCTTTCTCATTCTGAGACCCGAGCCCAGCAGTGGGACAATATGGGTTGTAATTGACTTTAATGTCTCAGGTTACCGTTTGGTTTTGATCAAAAAATGACGCTGAAGTGAAAACGTGTCTGCAAGTAGTTAATAATTGATAAATAGCCCGCAACGCGATATTGTTCACAGTACATAAATTAAAAACTAGTTTCTTTCTGTATATGTCCAAGGGACTGCAGTTCTAGGGAGGGTGATTAAGCCGACATTTAAAAAGTGGCAATAAAAACCACACACATGCGTCCAAACTCAGATAATAAATATTTTAGCAATGTGTTTTTATGTTTAAGAATGCCCGCTTACCTTGTACATTTTTTAATTTTAAATGTCAATAAATAATCACGGAAATAAATTAACATTAACAATCGAAATGCGCACATAATGAACCTAATTAGTATTAGATTATCTATTCTTATAATAGCTGGTGTAAAACCCTAAAAACATATTGAAGGTCGAAACTTTAGTCTTCTTATGGTTATAATAAATCAAGAAATGTGCACTTTTACATAAAACAACCATTTAAACAGTATAACTTTGTTATATATTATTTATTCTGTAGAGTTCAATCCGATACCGATGAATAACGCTTACAGCACAACGAATAAAATAGTTAAAAAGCAATCGTCTGGTAATAATTTGATTCAGTATCGTTTTTATTTAGGCCTAAATGCAATACCGCACAATCTGCCCACTTACGGCGTTAAGCGCCAATTCACGTGCAAATGGTCGTAAGCGACGACTACATGTTAGTGCGAAAAGCTCCGCAATGGTAGAGCTTTAGTATGGAAAAAGGAAGGACTTCACTCCCCGCCTAGACAAGCGTGGCTGCCTCCTGCTCATTCGCTTCCCAGCGGTGGTGGCGAACGTACGTCTGCGTTTTCCGCGTATCGCTGTCCAAAACACGATCGCGAAAAAACTTTTAAGTGACGTGACGAACAGTTTGCGGTCGCATCTGAAACATGAACACGATTGCGTTGTGCAGTGATTTTTCCTAACCGTGAATAGAGACTGACAATCTCCGACAGTGGTCTGAAGAGGCTAATTACGAGCTAGGCTAATTGGCGGGGCCGGCGTTTCATGAAGGTGAGCCGACTTTTATTTCCGTTCGGCAATCCCTCTAATTGCGTCAATTAGTGTAATGCGGCGACAGCTTTGAAGAGTCCGCTTAATGATCTCCGCTGCGTAGCTGTTAGTCTTTGAAAAACCATAAAAAATAACAGGAGGTTCCAGGAAAGCGTCAGTGAATGCAAAATAATTGGCTGTATAATTTGCATTACGATTTATTCTTTGAAAGAATGAAATCACGTTTTTAAGGTAATTTTTAATGTCTAAATTTCTTTACTCCATAATTTCTTACACTAATTACTCGTATGTGAAATATATAATTACTGAAAAAATATTATAGTATATAATTATAGAAAAAAATTGAGCACTGATTTATATTTTATTATATTTAGCATCGCCATAAATATAAATAAAAAAAAGATTTCTATACTGAATGTCACATAATTAACTGTTTTCGCGAAAAATTCTCAGCTGCAATTACGATAACAGATCAATTACTTATATTACTATAAATATTCATATTATTATAATTTAAATTTAACTATATTTACGGGTGTTGTATTTGATAAGTATTTGTTTATGAAATATCAATTAGTGAAATAAAATAACTTAGCTGTTTTAAAATGCTGTTCGCCAAATTTTTATGAATTAGATACATACTGAATTAATTAAAGTTAATATTGAACTTAATGTTATGTACTTCATTTAAATAAGTGTCGCCATTATTTACCATTAAATAAAATTTTATACACAAAAATAAAATTTAATATACTAAATAGCAGTAGTCAAAGTGACATGATTCATTAGCAAATTTGTAACGAACTGGTGCTCGTATGGTTCTGATAATGTTTCCGGTTAGGTAGTCATTTGTTAGCTACGAGTACATCCGAATCACTAACTAATGGTTTTAAATGGAATTTTACTGACACAGTGTTAGTGTTAGCGATAAATTTTGAGAAAATTTTCACTGAAATAACACTGACAGTATTTTTTTTTAAAGTCACAATAATATATAATATGAATAATAATACAAAGATACAAATAAATAATACAAAATAAATAATGATAAAACTTTACAGATACTAATATATTATTGAATTATGAAATTATCTTAAAAGGACTTACGTAAGTTAAATCTGTCACTTACTCCAGTTATGTATGTCCACCTGTCCATAATGACCCAGAAATTCCTTTTCAAGTGTATACAAAAATTATTACGTGACTGAAATATGTAACTCGGGATACTTATACTCAAGTACAAATTACAGGCTCAACATACATAAGTTTTTACCTTGTCAAAAAGTTTTGTAAAGAAACTTATATTTCATGTTCGCGGTTATACACAATTTTTATCTAGCTGCTGTTTTTAATAGCAACAGCCATAACTTAAGATGAAACGACAAAACGGAGTAACATTCCACATATTTATTTATTATCATTAAGTGTTAACAACATGGAAAAATGTAACTGGTTACTTTTAAGTTTTAGAAAAAAATTATAAAAAGCGCGTGGCAAAAAAACTCGACATGTTTCGATATAATCTGTATAAATTTGAAAGTATTCAAAACGAACTTGTTAATAATATTGTTATTGTAGTTTCACTCATTGATAATTTAAATGCACACGTATTAAGTTATTTAATTTCCTCGACAATTTATGATATTTATATGCGTACCTAAGTAACAAATTTTACAAGGGATAAGGCTTGAACTCCTATCATTTTGTTAAAATGAGTTATAGATATTTTATATTTATATTATATGAGGTTTAAATATTATTCCATTATGATTTTTTAGACATATTTTTGTTATAAAAATTACTGCATTGAGGGGACTTTTTGTATATTATATGTGTATTTAATACTTAAAAAAAACTGTGTTTTCTTAATAACAAAGTTTAAAAGTAACTATAGTAGTGTAAGCCTATTTGTTTGAGTTGCATTCTTTAGCACGGGGGCCCGGGTTTGAATCCTGCACGTACTACTGCACAGTTAAAGTTGTATAGGCATTAAAAAACATTTTCTGTGATACAGGATAATATCGTAAGGAAACTTGAAATGTATCCATAATGTTCTTTAAGATGTGTGTGAGGGGTTGGAAACTGGAGACAAGTAGTAGGATAATTATAGTTTGTAATGGCGATGATGATTTAATTGACCTATTAATATTCTTTTTCATGACAAGAGAGAGAGAGTAATGTAAAACAAAGCTAAATGGATAATGATGTACATAATTAAAATTTTAACTATCTTAAATTTCAATAACAATATTATATACTAAAATGCATTGCTAACAGGAATTAATAAACGTATAACTGAACAATAATATAATTAAAATATGTTTTCTTTTCCCTTTTTTGTATGTTTCGTTTTCTAATAATAATATAGAATTTGATGTATGAGCTTATGTTAAAAATATTGTAATAATGTCTATAGATTTATTTAAAAAAAATGACCCTCTTCCTAATGGCGACTGCTTTACACTGAATTTCTTTGTACCAGAATAAAAAAGAACGAATAAAAAATAATTGTAGCTAAAATATCCATTTCTGACCTCCGGATTTTTAAACGTTATAACAAAATTTTATTATATGACCAAATTTTATTACCTCTAATAGCTCCACAGTTTTTTATCCCGACTGTCATCCCAACTAGGAATCACCCGGAAACACAGAAATGAAATTTGCCAAATTCAGTAATAATGAGTAATGAGAGTATTACGTTAACTTCACTATATTATAAGATAAAAAGCGAAACATACCAAAACGGTAATCTGATTCAGACATATACTTTTTATCTAAAAAATGAGTTGAGCTTTCGTACTCTAGACGACATGGTTGTCCCAAAAGCCAATTAGAATCCCGTATCCAGCTTGTTTATTCTCTAATTAGCAAGTGGCTCATTAGAGCAACATCACTAGACCAGAGAGCAGAGTGTAGCAATGCTTCATTCGTTTTAATTATAAACACAGTTTCTTGTGTTCTTATAATTACCGAGCACAATTAAGGGACAACATTTTGTTGCTTATTTTGTGCATAATTAATGTTTATAAGATGAACTTTTTTGTACGCCAGATACGGGATGTTTCAGTTCTAATTCACTCGAGTATATGTTTAACAAGCAGCAATATACCATTCTCGTGTTCACATATCGCTCGTCAGGAAATATATACTCTTTTAAATTGCAAAATTATTTCACCTTGGAAATAAAAAAATGCATCTTTCTTCTGGGCTTCCTGTCTTAAGGAGAATCTCCACCTAATAATTTTAAAATTGATTTTAGGGAACAGTCGTACGTTTTTTATACTATATAATGCTAATAAAACAACATTACGATTTTAACTTGTAAATTCTATCCAATTATTGCTTAATAGTCGAATAAAATAAGCAAACTTCCTTTAATTGCTTTATTTAAAAAAAATATGGTCGGATATTCCTGAAATCGGATGTAGGATATCCGATTAATTCAAAAGTGGTCTTTAAGGATCGGACCTAAGATAGATCATTAAAAAATGGAGGTAACGAACACAGCTATCACATTCAGTTATAAAATCCTTCCTATACAGTTTTATTTAGCCGTAGATTCTGAAGATTGACAAGACTGAAGGCAAATTAGGCGATCTGTCAGTTTATATCCTTTTAATTCACAATCAAAATAAACCTCCAGTATAATAGAGGCCGAGAAACCGCAAGAACAAGAAGGTTTAACAGTGAGAAGGATTTCAGTAGAATTCAACGTCTCATAAAACTTACTAGCTTTAAGTAAAGATATTTTTATGCAAACTTATAACATGTCTACAATCCTATTTACAATTATTGCTTACTGTGCACATTTGGGGGCTCATTAAGCATAATATCAACATTTATATTACATTGAAATTACCTGATTTCTTTGTCAATGGACAATGTGTTTAATTAACCGATATATTTGGTTTGCTGTAGTTTCTAGTCGTTATTAGATTGATTTTAAAGTGAACTGTCATACACCCTCATGGGCGTAAAATTAGTCCTCAAGTTCACGACTAATGTTTTATCTGATCTGGTGCCGCCGGAGGCGTGTTGAAAGTAATTCTCATATTTAATTGCCTCTATCTTTATCTCGCAGCTTATACTTACGATCTTCAAATATATGTTCAATCACTGCTGGCATATACTCTGCAAACAGCCTACAGTATCGAAAGATCGATTGTGTTAACAGAAAAACAGGCATAAAATTCTTATCAATTTAATTTACCAATTATCTGTTTTTTAAAATTACAATTGAGGATACTTAACGTAAATTTTATGACGGTATAGGGTAGATAAAATTTTTAATTAATAATTATATATTTTTTTATTGATAATTCACTTGCAAAATACATGGATAACCAATATTAATTTAACCAATTAATAAAGTTGCTTTAATTAACGGCCTGTTAGAATAAATTAATCAGCGCATACCGCTCTGCTGGTGATGGCCGCTCTCTAATGATTATTTTATTAAATTGCTGATGAAATCAATTGTATGTCTGTATGTAAAATAGATATTTGATATATTTCACAAATTTTATTAGTTAGGATTCGTTATCGATATTGAAGCCAACATGTATTGGAATTTTTGTCTATTTGTCTGTTATGATATTATGCATACACACCACGACAGATTAAGTTGCAACTTGAGATATTTATAACTTATATTATGGATCTAGGATACTATATATCCCGGGAAACAGATCTGTTCCATTTAGTATGGGAAAGGAATTAATAGTTATATGGAAGTTCGGTTAACATTAATAAAATGGTGTTAGGTAAATATTTTTTGTACTTATTGTTACCTATTTAATGTTAAGAGCCTAATGTAAAGAACCCAACAGAAAGAATAAAACAGGAAAACCGGACGACCCCGTAGCTCAGTTAGTTACCATGAAGGCCGACCGCAAGGGTTCGATTCACGGCCGGATCAGATGCTTATATGAGAGATAAACGTTTGTTTTCGGGTGATGAATATTTGTGATGTCTAAGTGTGTGTGTGTGTGGAATATGTGTGCCCATGCCGCGAGACATATCCTAGTGCGGGGGTATGAGTGTGTGAGCATTTATTATTTTATTTTTATTAGACACTAGCGGCCTGCTCAGATATAATTCGGATTGAATAATTTGAATATAACCTATGTTCATTCGGAATAATGTACCTTTCAAGCGGCAAAATAATTTATCTTAAAAGATTACTCTCCGCTTAGACACACAAACTCAAAACATTTGCACATTCTTTTTATATTACTATAGATGTAGCGCCTGATAAAAATGAATGCAAATGTCATGTTGCGGGTACGATTGGTAAATTCATATAATACAATTTAACGATTACTTATCAATCAAGAGAGCAAACCGAGTGCGGGCTATAGTTGTAATTTACTATAAGGTTTCTTGTATTAGTGTGTCGGATTTCTTTGCAAATTTAAACGTATGGAAACTAAAATATTATGAATAATTTGAATTGAATATCTCATAAATACACGCTCAACGCCAAAATAAGGGAACAAACTGCTTATTACATTACATTAGTTTCTTAATTATTGGCAACTCTATCGACGAAGGTCGGTAATAGGTACACGTAATTAGATCGCTACGAAGCTTGTTTTTCAGTAGTATAAGTGACTCTTCCTCTCGTTCCTAATTGAATTACTAGTTGCCATCGTCGCTTCAGCCACCTTGGTATTATAATATTCACCTAACTCGCGATAGTTAATTTTCTTTTCTAAAAGAGGTGGAATTCTGCAAATATTATGTGTTATACTTTATGAATTTTTGAATACATTTCAAACTCAATACATCTATACTACTTTAAAAATCTGTAGTGTCCCTCTGTCTGTACATTCCATTTTATCGCTAACATCAATTTGAACATTTTGAAATTTTTTGTCTCTCTGTTTGTATGTTCCGTTATAACTCAAGAACGGCTTGACCGATCTTAATAAAAATTGGTATGTAGTGATAACCCGTCATTGCGCAGATGATAGGCTGTATAAAATATCAGTACACCTAATGAGGTCTAATTAAGGCGAAAAACATACAAGTTTGAATGTACAAATAATTAATACTTCAACCCGAACAAAGTCGGAGGGGGCCGCTAATTTAATATAGTATAAATATATCTTAATTTACACAGTCACATAGCTACAACACGTTTCCGGTGTCACGTGAGATATAGATATACACAAATTAGGAATTACGATCTGCCAAGTCCAATGAAAAAACAGTAAGTATACCTTGGCTGGGAATCGAACCGTCCCCTGAGTTGTCACAGCCTCAACTGCATTACAGGTCATGAAAAATATTTTTTATTTTTTACTTATTATTTTTTATTTATTATTACTGGATAAGATTTTTCCTTGATACAAGACAACATCGTGAGGAAACCTGTGTATTAGAGATCTGTGTTTTGTGCATTATAATAATACAATTTCTTGAATTTTCGATCTTTGTTATAGAATAAACAATGTCGGTAAATCATTTTTTTTAATTATTTGCTTACGAAGAATATCAATGTATCGTCAACTTAATTAGTATAGAAAATATATCAAAACGTTGGCATTAATTAAGATGCAATGTAATGTGAAATATGCATTGTTTCCGTGGGCGACTGCGATAGCGTAGTAATTGCTGGTGATAAGTTCACATTACATTTCACACATGTTGATAATTAGAAAGGCTTGCCCTCCACCCGTTACGTCCTGTAGTAAAGCATCGATAACCTCGAGTGGCGTGACTTATGACGCACTGTACTCTCAGACAATAACAGCTATGACGACCGTCTTGGTTACATTAGGGAGTGAGTGGGTACAGAGTTACGATTCCCAACCAGATTTCCATGTGACATAAATGTTTGTTTCCAAGTTTTCAATCTTAATGCGGAGTTGGCAAAATGTTCGTTACTTATCCCATCTGATTCCTATGAATTTGAATTCGAATTTAATTTCTTCATTTCCATATATTTTTATCCGATTTTAAACTATGTAAAAAATCTTGTTTATAACTAATCATGATATAAGTTTAAAACAAATTTCAAAAATTCATTAATAATTCATTATTTTCGCAGAAAATGTATCTAGGCGCTTGCTGACTGGTTTTGTAGCAATTGTATAAAAATAAAGATAAAAAATACTTGATTAGTGAAATACATTAAACGTGCAATCAAACTCCTACTTTTAATTTGTTTACACCATCAATATCTCACCAGTAAGTCAACCGTAACATTATTGATTGATAACAGTGTTGTGAATGTGGAAATGAACTGAATTTTCGATCAATTTCAATAACTCCCTAATTGGTCTTACGTTGGCGGCTCGAATGCAAATACTCTGTTATTAGGCAGGTTAATTAAAGAGTTATCGGTCGTAATTAACCCGTTTCGGTACAGTACGTGTGCCCATGGCTCGTACAAACACCACTAATTAAGAAATTCCTTCTTCATTAGCTCAATTAGATTTATTCACGTCAAGAAGAACTATACTTTCTCGTTAAAACAGGAATATTACACCACGTATATGTTTTAAGGCTCCAATTCTCTTCGTAATTGAGGCAGAATGGCTAAACCAAGTATTTAAATTTACTACGTTGGTCGAATGCCTACGAGTACGATGTGACGGAACGACAGTTATCTAACGATATCAATCAGGACTAACTGTTTAATGTACCATCGAATTACGGAAGCAATCAATGATTTTTTGTGAGTAGCACACCAATCCAACTAACCTTTGCATGGTATTGCCATGAGGCGCTTTACTTGTAGAATTTTGAAAAATTACTTGTTTAAACTTGTTTTATTGATGATATGTTACAAAAGTACGAAAACGCGAGAATTATGTTAGGTTAGGTTACGATGGACAGTGTTTCTAAGTCCTTCAGTAAATTGTAAATTTTGTAAACGACGAAGATTTAAATATTGGTAATTTCTATATAAATTTTTCATTAAGTGATTCGGCAACGCATAATTTTATTCCACATAAAACTTAATAGGTAATAAGTTCTACTTTCACGATAGACTTTTTACTAAATGGATTTATTAATGCAGTATTGTAAAAAATTATAAAAATAGTAGTTTTATAACTGAATTAAACATTATTACACTACGTGTACTTTATTAATGGCTTACGACAATATAACTTTTTGTTCGTGATTTGGTTGTTGTCGTGTTTGTGTACAGTAAGTAAGTAAAGTATCAAGGTTACATAAAGTCATTAATAAAATAGATGCACTATTTGTAATGCTAGATTAACAGTGAAAAAGTTAAGTGAAAAAGAGTCTGCTTGACACTCTGACGTCGCAGCGGCAGACTGGCAGGAAACCGCGACCCCATGCGGGTTATCGATAATTAAGAATGAACTCGTTGACGTCCACCATCAATCGCTTTTTACTCAACGCCCTAGGCGAGATAACGCTTATTACAGAGAGTCCTTACAATTTTTGTTTATTAAGAAGTGGGCTCAAGTAAAAAATATTTACAAGTCGTTATGTTCTTCCAGGCATTTTTATAGGCAATACATAAAACATTATTTAAAATGAGCTCTTAATATGTCTTATTAATGTAGATTTTAAAATTAGTTATAGAAATATTGATTTGTTCACGTTGATCATTTGTCTTCATTGTAAAACGCCTGTATTTTTTTAATCATAATACATATTTAGTTTCACTATTAATTTCTTTTTCCAGAAAATTTTGTATTGTGGCGGATACCTAAAACAGCAATAAAGGAACAAATTTATCAAAAACGCAAACAATAAAGCTTGAAGCTTAGCTTGTACTAAGGATCTTGGACCGAAAGGATGTTAAAAAGTTTTTAGATTTAATCACTAGATGGCGCTGTACAGACTGTTGAACCGCGAAATTGACTGCACAGAATTCTAAGTGAGCGATTTCCACTTACACTTAGTAGCCTTTTATATTATTGAAAATATTTATTGAATTGATTAATGTCAAGTCTTAAACACTTTAGTAATATTTTGAAAAAAGGTGTAGATAAGTGTTATCAGTGAATATAAAATAGACTACTGTTAATTAGTATGTAGCTAATTGAATTTCTATTTGCGTAATCTTATTCATATTGACGTCAAATATTTACAAGCATCAAATTAATTTATAGTCGATAAAGAATCGTATTAGCATCAGAAAATAATGTCAACGTTATTGTTGAATATACCTTGTATATTTATTTATGCAATACGCTTTGTTATTATTTTATGCAAAACCAAGATATAAAACGCATTGTAATACTCATACATAAATAAAAATTTACAGAATCACCTACATTATCATGAAAATATTTTTACATTATAAGGAAAGATAAAAAACAACGTTCTTTCGTCACTAACAATAATTCTTTCCTTATCTTTTGCTGGTTTTCAAGTGTTTGTCACCAGTTCTCTACGATATGCAAAAATCTCAACATTTACCGATATGAAAAAAGTTCATATCCTAAGCGTACCCTCTTTAAACAATATAAGACAAGGAAACTGATTAAGAAACAGAAATTGATGTTCATAAAGCATTATTGATAAATAATTAATTTAAATATTTCTTCAATTTGACTGTAATTAAAGCTGCGATAACCTAATTTTTTCAAGTCTTTCCCGAAGAGATTTCGTGTCGGATTCTTCATGCACTTATCAGTTTTTGAGTGTAATTTGCAGTTAAACACTCTTCGGTAAAGTAAAAAAAATACGCCTTTGGGCCTAAGCCCCGTTCAACTTGACAGGAGATCAGAAATCAGCAATGGAATAGTTATGTATAACATAATTTTATATAAGTTATGTATAATGTATTATATTTATAATATTTAAATTACTAACCAAGTGGTCAAAACATAGCCCATATATTTATTGTTTGTTTCATTTTAATTGCTTACTATCAGTCCATACGTGAAAATATAGAAAAAAGCATGATTTTAGTTACATTTTATCAAGTTAAGCTCCAAACGTTATTCATAAAAACAAGTCTGTAATATAGCTTGTTCATAAAGGTTGTAATTTATTCTCAAAAGTGTCCGGGTGGGTGGAAATCGAAGTGATATCAAAAATGAGGTCGCCCATTATTGGCCATTTTGATTTGAGTGCTTTTAAAGTACAGTCAAAAGTTTGAAACGATGCCTTCGTTCGGCCGATTTTATGCAAATTTGGCAACTTAACATTAAGTAGGGGACGAACTGTGTCCACGCTTTATTACTTGGGCCTCGAAACACTCTGTGTACCCTGGTACTAAATATTGAAATTTCTATATGTTTAAAAAATGTTTTGTACAGTTTTACTCCGCTATTAAATATATTTCAAAAGTTAACATTTTAAAAATTATTGAAAATACAATGAACTATAACGAAACTGAATTATTATTGCTCTTGAAACTCCATAAGGGCGTTAAAGTGGAGGGATAATATACATGCATTTGACATCATTTGGGAAATATTTAGAAAGGTAGGCCTCCACCAAAACAAGTGACAATTAATTTCAAATTACATAAAACTTTTAAAACCAAAATCCCTTGACCAGAAGGCTAAGTTTCCAATCGTGGTCAGCGTCTATAATTTATTATTACAGAAAATCGATACATGGTCGTATAATTGTTTACCATTAAATTAAGTATAAGTTCAACTTCAGTCCATTATAGCTTCGAGTGCTGCAATCGGTGCAACATTACATTCGCGTTTATTCTATTCTCGTATTTTGTAAGCATTTTCAATTGGTATAGTCGACTGGGAAGCGATATTAGTCGGTTAGCAATGAATTACTGAACGAGGTTAATACCCCCTTCATAGAAAGCGCTCATTTCCTCCTGATGGCGAGTACTTCATTCGTGGAGTAGCAAACATCGAGCTGTAATGAACTAGCAAGAACGGTCCACCGCCACGGCAATTTGAACGTTCAGTGGGCCGGCGCGCACCAACAGGCCTCGAAATTAGTACCGCTCTATACTCAATGTTAACCTCACGTTATTTGTACCGACCACTTTAAAGTATTTGTCGTGTGTGTTATTAATGCAACTCGTCATTGCCGCTGCAAAAGTAGCTGTGGGTTTTTTAACGTATTAGAATAAGGATTAAAATGTTCGACAGCTTTCGTGGGCGCAATGATGAAGTGTAATTTTAAATTATTTATTAAATTAAGTTCACGATTATGTGGTGGTAAAATTAATGTATAGTGTAAAAACACAATTTATACTTTAGGCTTAAAAAAAGTATCGGCTAAAAAATTAAAGTTGAAAATATATAAAGTTATAACAAAATCTTTTATATTTAATTTTTTAAAGATATAAATATACCATGTTCAAAAACATTAGATATTATGTATATTGGGATGATCTGGAATACTAATACTATGGCGGTAAACCAGGGCGTCAAAAGCGATAAAATTGGCTCCCCTGCTGGAAGGTAGGATTTTGCGCAACATTATATTATTATTAAGGTTAATAGTATTATTATTAATATTATTATCAGTCACCAAACGACTTATCGTGTTCTGGCTGGGTGCCTTAGAGCCAGTACTTCTTCATCCCATCCCTTCCTTTTCCCTAGAGTAATGTATCAAGGTATATGCTAAGGTTCTTATGGCCGGTATATCGTTACCCACACCAATTTATGCGTGTTTATATAGGAACAATGTGTATATCGTGCCTATACCGAAGACATTGAGACAACTCGACTATTTGAGTACGTTCAAAAGTCGGCCGCTGAATTATTTGAACAGTATCTCGCTTAAGAGTTAGTGGTTTTGGGGGATTTTAATGCTCACCACATAAAATGGTTGGGTTTTACAATCATTGACTTCGTTGGGAGAGTTGCCTATGGCTTCACGAGGGTATCTGACGTTGAAACTCATATAGCCTCTTTGCTGGACCTTCTGCTGATCTTCCTTCCACCCAATTGTAAAATAGTTGTCCAGTAAGTTGTAAGTACATGGGAAGAATTGCCGAGCTACTGGTAGCTTACTCCTTAGAAGGTCGACAGTTTTGATCACAAGCTAAGGCTGTCGAAGGTAATTTTTGTCGGCCGTCTTTTTGCCTCTGACACATTGACTGTTACTTCCTGTCTACAGGCTTTATAATGATGACTGTTTCGAGGAACTGTTTAGGAACTGATTTCCTGCGTCCCCTTTTCATCATTGTACTACTAGTCGAAGATTCTATACAGTTAGATTTTCGAGATCTTTTTTATCGCGTTCAAGCAAACGTGGAATGAGCTTCCTACGGATAGGTTACCGGATTGCTATGATATTCGGTTGTTTCAAAAAAGCGTAAAAAGAGCACTCCTTCTGGATCGGCGATGCATTGGCGACCCTTCTGGGTTTGCATATATATCCATAGGCAACTGTGACTACTTAACATCAGGTGGTTCGTCAGATTTTTCGTTAGTTCATAAAACTATCAAATAATTGTAAATGTTATATTATATTATATTCAATTGCATAATATAATAATGAATACAAATTATAATTAAAAAAATGTTTCGAGTCTGTGGTATTCAATCAATTTGCTATTAAACCCGGGCGGCCAATAATTGAGTTGTCCGCACATACACGGACCCGACTGTGATACGCGTCAAAATTGAAAGGTTAATTTGTGTGACGTGTTTCAAAGCGAGCGGTTAAGTTTGAAACCGGACGGGTAATCATTGGCGGAGTCAACAGTGAGTGCGAGGCGGGTCGGATTTCAATTTAGCGGAATTAATAACGACGCAAATCCGATCCTGGTGTTGACCACACACATTCATGTAACCAAGGCAGGTGTCGTCTTCTCAACGCTCAATGTGTACAGTGGATTATAAGAAATCTATGACAAATGAACAATGAATAACACTACGATTATAAATTATTTTTTAATGTTGAAAGATTATGTAAAACCTAATTATACATAAATAATAACTAAAGAATAATACGTAATACAAGTAGGAACTATTGACAACTGCATGATTATAAATTAATTTTGTATTAAGGCGAATGGGTTTATAAGCCTAATTGTACTTAAAAAAAATATTTTAAAGAATAATACTGAAGACTTCACCTATCCTAAGTCCATTTTCAATTGTAGTTAAGTGGTATAATAGACCCCGCAATATAACCAGCACAGAGTTCCAGGTTCAGGCAATGGGATAATAATGAATTGTACTGAGACGTTGAACTCATTAATAGAATACAGTACAGCGTAATATTTCTTTAAATTAATAAAATAATAATATATAATAATATAATAATAAGTTACTTAATAGTAATATAAGTATTGTTAATACCGAGACAATGACTCCCAACTCTAGCAGCCCACTGCAGGGACGGGTATCTCCACGTAATCGTTGATATCTGGAGTATTATTTTAATGTTAATAGCCGACAAACGAGACAAGCCACCTGATGGTAAGTGGTCACCGTCACCCATAGACATCAGCAACACCAAAGGTATCATTGTTGCGTTGTCGGCTAGGAAATGAGAAGGTTGGAAACACGACACGACACGAAACCGGAACACGACGAGTCGTTTGGCGGCTGACTCAAGCAGGAGGGTGGTAGCTAGCCAGGCAGGCTTCGCGGAAAGATAATAATACCAGTAATAATATTAATGACTTAATAATAAAACTGATAATATAATCCATACGCGAAGCCCTACCACCAAGCAGGCTCGCTTCTGTTGCCTCTTACGACACCATGTTCTGCCAGCATGGGATTAGGGGTAGTATTCTAAGCCGCTCCAATACGGCTTAAAGCATACTCTACCACGCTGCTCCATTGCGGATTGGTGGAGGGTTTAGCCAACATAAGTCTGGAAATTTTTGTGACCCATAATATGACAATATACATCTGTAATAAATCATTTGCTAAATTTAGAAATTTTTAACTTCGGTATGCTGAATTTACTATATGTGAGTGCATATAGTAACGGCATATTATGCTTAGAGATAATCAATGATTTCTACCTGTACGATGAACCATGTACGTTGAAGCAATCTACCTATACTTGTAGTGCATGGATAACTTCTCATAAGTGAGAAAGTCTTACGTATAGGTATTCCCACGCTGCTGCTTTAGTGCAGAATGTTGGAATTTTTGGCCACTCTAATGGGACACTATTATATCACCTCAAAATTTTATTCACTGCTATATAACTATGTTATTGTGGCCTCCGAAGCATAAGGTGTACAAAGAAGCCTTAAAGAGCTCAAATAGTGTTCATACATCTTTCTACTAATCGAAGTTGTTCACTTGGTCGATCATACACGATCGAAATAAATAAAAATAGTATAAGTGCTTTCAAGAAGGCATATACATATATTTATAATACCTGAAACATTTTTACAGCCATTATTAAGTTGCGTTTATTAAAACCGCAAAAGGAGAACACGACATTTGTTTTACTTGCGGCCGCGCCCTGTGGTCGGTTATGTTGGCATACGAAATAAAAGTTGCAAAACGAAAAAAAATAACAGTAATAAATTGTTTTCTTAACATCAATGAATGGCAGTGAATATAAACCAAGTGTGGGTTGTAAAATGTAAACGGGTTTTCTTACGAATATCGAATCGTCACATACCAATACACTCGTATATTCTATAGGAATCGTTTCAAATTCACCATGAACTGGTATGTACATATAACTGATTGAGGTTTGATCTACACAATATGATTATCCAGCATTCGATTGGTGACCGCTTAAGTTACTAGCTTTTTCTATATTCCAATATACCGGCAGAATAACGTCTGCTAGGCCAGTTAGTTAATCTTGCTGGGGAACCAAGTCGATTCAAGCTTACTCATTTTTCGATAAGAAAATTTACTCACTATGCTTACAAATAATTTGTTTCATTTCAGGATTAGATTATGATTACTAAATCAGTAGGAACTGAACATAGCTGAAGCTGTATTGGAGGTTTTTTGTTTATTTAACCTGAACTACCGTCCAAATACAACGTGAACGTAATCCAAGGTCCTATCCAAAATTCTAAATACAGTCAACTAAAAATGAGGTAGGACTGTAGTCAACCACATAAACAATAACTGCATCCATGTATGAATCTATGCAAACCATCCGTGGTCGTGATGCATCTTCATGAATAACGGACGAGGCTATGATGGCTCAGCTTAATGATAATGGTTCAGCTTAATCCCGACGGTAATCGTTAATCTTGCAGCGAAGGTGTTTCAGTTACAGAGTCGGAGAGCCAATCCAAAGAGGAATCCTTGCTTCCATTTTAGTTGGCAACGTGTCAGTGATGCCTTCAGTGTTACGGCAATCTGTGCGCGTCAATTACCACTATTCGTCAGATAAATTAACCGTTCGTTTGTTGGCTGTTGACATAAAAAGAATATGTGGTCTTTACATACCTAGTAGTTAATTGATACGTTGTATTTATAAGGCAATGGAAGATTCAATGAGCAGTTAGGTGTACTTACTCGTAATATAAATAATGAACTCGTATACATAGTCCATAAAAGGTAACTCGACCGCAATCAGACATCTAATTGGCCTCAACAAATTCTTCAAATTAGATATTCTAAAAGGCAACAAAAAATGTTCTAAGAACACATGTCATTGCGTAACGGCATTGAAAGTATAATTTATCATTTCATCTGATTTTACGTTTATTTTTAGCAATAGATTTATGTATTTTGGATTTTATGTGAAACAACATACTGGTGTGAACAGATATCCAAGTTCAAATTGTTAAGGCGGTTATGTTAGATGTATGTGATAACTGATAACTGACGTAGGATCCTAGCCTGCGTTTGTAAATACGAATCTTGACACACAGCTCGGTAGAATGAGGTACGACGGACAACCATTGCGTATTTTAATGAAACATTTCAAGTCACTTTGGAGAGGAATTATATTGAAGCTAATACTTTGTAATTTTATGCGCTTATTTAGTCATGTATTTACCTTATATTCCCAATTTCAACAATATTTTTTAACATAACTATTTCTATAAATAGGTGACACAGTATGTTGATGATATTTTTCCAGTAAGTAAAGTTATATACACAATATACATTTTAAAGGTACCTGGGGATTAAATGTGTTTTTTTCCTTCAAACACTTGTTTATTCTGATAACATTAAATAGAAATATGTACGCTTAAATTTCTTTTCCCCATTTTTAGACTGAACTCTGCATTTCCAACACTATGCGATTTTTGCTAATTCTGGAAATTTTAAGTTTAGTTAGTATTAAAATGTAATAAAAAAATAAAAGTTTATTACGTGACATAATCAATTAGTGGGATGTATATCTATTATTAATGCTTATAATACAATCGCACAAATTCGACACGCTCAATATAAGTTTATACAAATCACGACGCACAATGGGCGACTGCATCTGTTGTATCGGTTAAAATTATTATTTGCTCTATGTATTATACAGGAATACGACTAGATATAAGATATTCAAACTTTAACCGAAATCCAAAAACTATGTCTATTAAAATTATATAATTTATTAAAAAGAACACATTAGAGTTAAAATATATAACATTGTAGTCAAAATAAATAATATTGAAGTTAAAACATATAAGAAACCTAATTACCATTAATTTGTAAAAACGTACTTAATACCTATTATTAATATACCAAATATTTAGTGCCAGTATTAAAAAAAAATTCAGCCATCAAAGAACCTTTTATAAAATTTCTATAGTGGTAAGTAAATAATGTGCTTTCATGTGCAAACTTGGCTCTATTTTTGATCTTAGCTTTTTTAGTAAAGTCAATAAATATAAACTTCAGCTGTAGCAAAATCGCCTTTTTTCTCATATAAATACGAATATGTCTTCTCAGTTTACATATATTTTTAAGACCTGTATGAATAAGTATTTTGTATTAACAAACTCCAGTTAACAAAACAGTATACGTATGAAAACTATGAATGAGCAAATAATATAAACGACCCTGTATCAAAGTTTGATCTGAGACTGCTTGAGGAGCCAAAGGTCTCAGGTTTGATGAATATTTTTATATTTAATAAGTATATGTTTTCGGATTTGGTCGCTCGTGAATTGTATCTAGCCGTATTGGGGCGGCTTAGAATACTCCCCCCAATCCCATGCTTGCAGTACAGAGTGTCGTAAGAGGTGACAGAAGCCAGCCTGCTTGGTGGTAGGGCTTCGCGTATGGATTATATTATCAGTATTATTATAAAGTCATTAATATTATTACTGGTGATATCTTTCTGTGAAGCCTGCCTGGCTAGCTACCACCCTCCTGCGTGAGTCAGCCGCTAAACGACTCGTCGTATTCCAGCTGGGAGCTTGAGAGCCAGTACCTTCTTTCTAACCTTCTTGTCATTTCCTGGCCGACAACGCATCAGTGATACGTTTGTCATGCTGATGTCCATGGGCGACGGTGAGCATTTACCATCAGGTGACTCGTCTGCTCGTTTGTCGGCTATTAACATTAAAAAAATCTATATACCATGCGTGAAATAGATGTTCTTATTTCAGATATATTAATCAAATATTATCAATTCTTCTGGTGCATATCAAAATACAATTCACTAATCTAAAAGTTTGGTAAAAACTGTATTGGCGAGTTATATTCGTTTCGTTTATGAAAACATAGTGCACTCTCTCGATTCAATTACAAGCGCACATTTATCATCGCAGCTGACAAACGATGTCGACTTGTTATTTCCACGACAAATGTTTGAGAACAATTGCGAACTGACCCCTAATTCGATATTTTTGTCGATAGAGTTGGTTGTGACAACTGAATTGATTTTAAAATATTCTAAACAAAAGTTTACGTGTACACCTCTTAGGAATATCTACTCAAATATATCAACATTCCCGTGGTTTATACGTGGGAACGATCTCAATCCTAATCAAATCAATCTTACTGGTGAACGGTTGCAAATAACAGCGAATTGTGATACGACGAATTTCCCAGTATTTACAGAAAGCAGCGGTTTAGAAGAATGCATAATGGGCGGAAAAATGTCAGGCGTAAGTGTATTAAAGTTGGGGCGATTTCTGCTGCGTGCCGCCGCTGATGTATGGTCGCGACCGACAAATTGAAAACAGTACCAAATGGTCCGATCGCGGCTCGCGACCTTTCCACAACATCAGCGTTTGTTTTTCACGAACTCCACACACTTGTACCTTGTCTTACATTCTCAGCTTTCACTACATCTATATTAAAATCCGTTTCAATGTATCCGTTTCATAAATAAAAATAAAAAATCTATTTACTAAAAGCGATTCAGATTGGATATATCTAACATAACACTGTTTATTACGCTTATATTTGACATGTTGCAACTATTTTGTGTAACGACAAAAAAACGTGGCAGGTTTTCGCGACCAATGTGGAAGGTGTTTTGTATTAGAATTGTATTCAATATAGAGTTCCGTTCGCGCAGAAAATGGCTGCGGGACGCGTGAGCGGCGTTCCCGCCTGCCTCGAATATCCCTCGACTGAAATTACTTTCGGGACACAACTAAAACTGTGGTTTTAAGAACAAAGAATTACGGTGATAATTCAGTATTTATTTTTAATGGCATCTATTCGATATATAAACTGATCGTAATCGATTTTTGGTATTAAGGATTGTTATGTTTGGTTATATTGAGAGTTCCTTAGTTCACTGAGAATTGCTTCCTACAACAACGTGTTAGTACTTTTGGTGTTTTGAACGACTATGAAAGGTACTGGACATTTAACACTCTGTGTGTGGTACTGGATATTATGTGATGGGGTGGTCCTTTGTTAGCTTTTTATGTTAAATAATAAATTTTGTTTTGATCTTAATTTCCTTGTTATTGTAACAGCCAGCAAAAGATGCTAGACACGCGATTGTATGTTAAAATTATTATTGATACTACTCTCTATGCATACTTACAGTACCTGATCACCGATACATTACCAGCCAAGATGGCAGCGGGAAGCCCGGTGACTTGTTGGGTCTTTAAAATCATTTTCACGGTGGATTATATGAGGGTGGTAACAGTAAGTTGTATATGATCACAGCTTTGCGCTGATAAAGTAATGTAATTTGTGTCATAAAAGCTGGCAATAGAGAATAATATCATAAGGGGTGCTCGTCCCTTGCAAATAGTTAGATTATATAAATAAGGCGCTCGGAATAGTTTAGGTGATAGCGATCTGTGGTCGGGCGGTCGGATGAGACGGTCTCAACTCAAATTGAGTGGGGCTTACATAGATTTTTTCTCGTTTTTGGCGTAACACAAAATTTGCACAACGAGATTTATTGACACACGAATTTAGTTTTGTTGTATGAACTATCAATACATAATAGGTACATTGTTTGATATGAAGTTCAGTATATCCAACGTGTTGCGCACGTGACATTGGGACTTTTGCCGGCATGAAAAAATATTTGATCGGATATGTTCTCAATAAGCGAGTCGTTTTTGTTTACTCTACACTCTTCTTGTGTCTTCGTGTTATATTAATTATATGGACTGACCAAATGATTTTTGCCCTAAAATGCATATTATTGCAACGCATGCACGCCCTGGGCTGGGCTTAGTAACCTATACATTGTAACCACACTGGTCAAGTGCAAAAATTTATAAACTCCACATACCTGAAAAACAATATGAAGAACTGTCAGATGTGCATATTTTCGCTGGTTTCATGAAAATAGCAATTGAGTAGTAGTTGAAAAATTAAACGATTATATTTAAAACTCTAACACTCCATGCAAAAGATTACGTTCCAATTACGATTATAACTACAATTAAAAAATACGTGAAATTTATTGTATTTTATGCATAACTGAACTTAGTTATATAAGCTATCAAAAACCCATTTAATTAATTGCATATCATACATAACTAGGCTGTAATTGTTATCAAAAAACGCGTATAATTAGTTGTATGTACAGCGAAGGACTTGTTTGCGCGAGATACGCCAGCGGGTTGGTAGATGTAATTTATATTTTGCGGTTTGGTTGCGACGCGGTGTCGTAACGCGATCCGTACGAGACGCGTCGCCGCCCACGGGCACGCTGGATAACGTTACGTTTTCATCCATCCATCCAGTTTACTGATACGTTACAAATTGACTCGTCGACAGCCGATATATTCGTATACACTGGCCGTGCGATATATCAATGCGAAGCACTGCGAGTCGTACATTTATTTAACAAAAGTAAAAGCAATACAAAAATGTAGGAGAAAGAAAACCAAAAATGAAACTATTTTTGGTTAAATATCGTTAATGTTGCGTAAAATTTTGAATTAAAATATAGCTAAATTAAATTGAATACACGCTATACGTATTAATATTTTACATCATATCAAATAATTATACGTGTCATTTGTATATCATAATTATTTTTTTAATGATAAGCATTATTATTAGCTTAATAGTAGGACAGATTATTTAAAAATACTACAGTAAGACCCCAATTAAACGATGAATTACATATTATAATAACAAAAAACATCGTAATCATAATGAATAATAACAAACTATTGTCGTCATAAGTTAATGTAGGCAATTTTGATAACTAAACTTATAAATGTCAGAAAGTACAGAAGCATTGTAGTGTCATTATCAGTATGATTCCATTTAGCTTGCAAATAAAATAACCACAGGCTAGGCACATTTGTGGCTAGAGGTCCTTGTAATATAAAAATAATTATTACTTACTTACTTTAAACCATACATTTGTCTGTCTTAGTGTATGATTTAATATATTCCGTGAAATAAATCGAACATTGTTCTTGAACAACAGTTTGCCTCAGAAAATACGAAATGCAATCTTGTGGCGAAATCAAACAAATATCTGCAGTGACCGATTCAAATTGTGGGAGCATTCGGACTCTTACGGGCGGGGTCGGAATCCAATCAGCGAAACTAGTTCTACTGATGCCTATCACTAGTTTCACATTCTAAGATTTGTTTCTCGAGATTAAATCAAAGGCGAATTACAGTAGCGGCGAAAAAGAAATATGGTGAGTCCGGCCCCGCGCGAGGGCGGGGTGTCCTACTGAAATTGCTTTTCAATCCCTCGGACTTTGGACTTGTAAAGAAGTTATTACCTTCCGAGAAGATAGCGCCGGGTCCGGCGATACGGATATATGTCTTTTTCATATGTAATATTCCTTTTTCGCGTTTTATTAATGGAAAATGTTTCGTGGGACAGTTCGGTCATGCGATATTAAAAAGCCGCCGCCGAGATATAAGGCTTCTTTTACTTAGAATATTATTGAAGATTTGTGAATTATTGTTCCTATTGTATTATATTATATTTTTTAGAAGATTTCCAGAATATATAGACTCGTTAATTCTGTTTATTCTAAAGCGACTATGTTATAATCAATAGTCTTTACCATGTTTAACCAAGCTTGGAATATGTTTGACTCATTTAAGAATTTTCAAAGTTGATTCAATAGCTTTTCAAGTAATGTAATACATACAAATGCATTATCTTTATATATCATATTAGTATTTATAAATAAATATAAATGAACATATATTATATAAATAAACACATCCTGCATAACGCAAATGAGAACTTACGGCGTGGTATTTGTTTATTAGATGAGATTGTTGGGTTATTTTACTTAACTGATAGTGAGACCACCAGACAATAGACTACTTCTGTACGTATTCAGATTATATTGTGTACAAACTGCGCAATAACTAATTTATGCGTACTATTAAGAAAGGCCTCTCAAGATTTCGACTTCTATTTTGTTTTTTTCTGTTTATCCATCCGTTCAGAGCTAAACTTCTAATTGTAAATGCTAGTCATTTAGTATCGAATTTATTTACAATATAAATTACACACTAAAAGTGGATTTTTGGACATTATACACTTAAGAGCGTATTGGGGCGTATTGGCACTTTTGGCCGTATTGGGGCGGCTTAGAATACTACCCCCAATTCCATGCTGGCAGAACAGGGTGTCGTCAGAGGCGAAGAAGGTGGTAGGGCGTGAGGATTATATTATCAGTATTATTATTAAGGTATTAATATTATTACTGGTATTATTATCTTTCCGTGAAGCTTGCCTGGCTAGCTACCACCCTCCTGCTTGAGTCAGGCGCCAAACGACTCGTCATGTTCCGGCTGGGAGCTTGAGAGCCAGTACCTTCTTTCTAAAGTTCTTCTCATTTCCTGGCCGACAACGCATCAGTGATACCTTTGGTCCCGCTGATGTCCATGGGCGACGGTGACCACGTACCATCAGGTGGCTCGTCTGCTCGTTTGTCGTGACTTCAATCATGTGATGATTATCTCCTTAATGATGTTCCTCCATCTGTTCTTCCATGACATGGGCTTGAATTGTCGGATAATGAGACGAACTTTTTTGAAGAGGTCAGCTGGTTGCAGTTTAAGAGTGTGCGACTCCACTTCACGACATAAATTGAAAATAAAATTGTTCCCGTCTTTATGACTTCTTCTTTTTATGTCCTTAAAAGGTTGGAGTATTCTTTCATGACTTCATCATTCTTATGATTTGTGGTATTTTCTGTTCTGCATCAGCTCCAAGGTTTTATCAGAGAGCCAGATTTTGGTCTTAACTTCTGTGTGCTTTGGTCGATGTTTTTCCAAGCTGTCAAATATCGTAGATTTAAGACTCTCCCATTGTTTGGTGGGATTCCCATGGTACTGTGCTTTTAGTTTAATTTTTGCTTCGACATCTTCTCTGAACATTGGACAAATTAGCGGGTCTACTTGCTTTGGTTTTAGGAATGCGGTCTTTTTTGTTGTTTTGAGGCGTAAAGAAAACCATACTACCAGTAGATTGTGATCGAATCCACATTCGGCACCAGGTAAAGTCTTGGTGTTGGAGATAGAGGATTTCCACCGGTTATTAATGATAACGTAGTCGATTTGGTTTCTGTAGCGATCGTCGGGAGATTTCCAAGTGTACGTTCGACGAGGGTGGTGTTAAAGAACGTGTTATAATAATGCTGAGTTTTTTATCAATACACAACTCTAGCAAGTTTTCTCTCCGATCGTTACGCGTTTTTAAACCGAATTTACCCACTATATTTCTAATGTGGTCATCTGTTGACGTGGTTCCAATCTTCGCGTTCTAATCACCTAGTATTATCGTAATTTCTCTATTTGGTATTGATTGAAGTGTGTCTGTAAAGGAGCCACAGATTTCTTCCAGGTAGTTCTCATTCGCTTGTGCAGTAGGTACATATATTTGCACTAAATTAACTATATATGGCTTGGTATTAAGCTTTAGTGTAATAATCCTATCCGTTACGAGGCGGAATCCGAGAACATGTTTATTAATATTTGGTAGTATAATGAAAGCGATTCCGTTCCTGCTTTCGTCCTCTGGGCCAGAAAAATACATGGTGTTCCCAGACACGGTCTTCAAATGCCCTTGGCCTCGCATGTGCGTCTCGCAAACGCCGAGTATTGAAATGTCATATTTGTTCATTTCACCCTCCACAATAGTTAATTTTCCGTCGTCCAACAATCCTCTAACGTTCCAAGTGCCTAATATGAGATTGTTACGTATAGAGATTTTGCCTTTTTTATGTTAATAGCCGACAAACGAGCCCACCACCTGATGGTAAGTGGTCACCGTCGCCCGTAGACATCAGCAAGACAAAAGGTATCATTGATGCGTTGTCGGCCAGAAAATGAGATGAAGATTAGAAAGAAGGTACTAGCTCTCAAGCTCCCAGGCGGAATATGACGAGTCGTTTGGCGGCTGACTCAAGCAGGAGGGTGGTAGCTAGCCAGGCAGGCTTCACGGAAAGATAATAATACCAGTAATCATATTAATGAGTGACCTGAGGATTGTCTTACGTTGCTTCCTAAGCATTTCCTTCCATCTGTCGTCGTACTATCATTCTCGTCCCTCACATTGTTCGCATCGTCATCGGTAGCTAATTTCTCACCTGGTGGCCTGGATACCAGTAGGGTCAGTCGGATCACATGACAAATCACATTCTATCCAGTTTACATTCATGGTTAGGTTTTCTTAGGAGCATAATCGTGGTGGGCTCCGAATCCTTTCACGTCAGTCATTTAGAGGGTATTTAGTTCCTCATGGCTACTGGTAACCACTCCGAAAGGCACCACGGAGGTGGCGGGTTATTTACCGCCGCCCGAGGCTCAGAATTAACGTTTTACTGCTGGTAACGTCTTCTTCACACCAACCCCCCTCCTTTTACATCCGGCCTTGGGACCGGCAATGGCGGAAGTACTCTATATTATAATTAAATGAAATGTTGTTCTTCTACACTATATTGAAGCAATATGAACAATGTTTAAACATCACCGAGATTATAAATAAATAATTATTTATTTATTAGCAACAAATAATTCTCAACGCCATCATCGTAAATTACTAAGAACTGATGCCTAAGTTATTATATGGTTTTTATAACGTACTTAAAAAATATGTATATGACCCGCTATGTATGATGTTTCATAGTGTCTTCATTCGACTTAAACTGATCATTAATATAATGAACAATTAGGCTCTCTATTACTGTTGTACCGAATAAAAAGTAAAATGAAGGTAGTAAAAGCAATAATTTGGCAATCGATGCAGAAATAATGAAATGTACCTTTTGATCTGATACATTCAGAGTCCGATCGTAGCCAGAGTCAGCACAATAAGTGAAATTATTATTGTCTTTTAGTGCATGCATTGTCAGATTTGTATAATTGTTTATATTGTTATTGGTGATATTGATTGTTTGTAAACAGTATTCCGAATCATATACGAGATTAACCAGTATCAATTTAGAATCATAAAATATTTTTTGTAATTAAAATAAATTCCGTAGAAAATACAATCACCTGTAGATTCATCCTGTGTCTCTTAACTAATTTCACATGCATTTCTTGCACATCAGAGACTTGTTAGTATTAATTTTGTGAATAGTATATCCTATAATCCTTAATTAATGGCGAAACGTGTCCATAACGTTATTAACGACAGATTTCATAACAATGCGTAACAAGATACAATTATTAATAATATTAATTTTCCATTGTGTTTTATCCGTATTGTGCTACCTGCGCTTGTGTGCATCGCCCGTTTAATAATGATGCCTACTCTAATTAAGTCCACTACACCAATGTTTGGAATTAATTAGTGTATTGTTTAATTGGCATCTCTTGTTATCTGTTTGTTTGGATTATTTATTCATTAGCGGTGTTTGTGACAGCTGTTGCTGAGGCAGTCTACATTGTATTGCATTACGCTAATACTGAGTTAGTAATAAACTAAGTAGTGACAAATTTAATGTATACAATTTTATTAAAATGACTTTGAAAGCTTTAGTAATGTAAAAACAAATATTCAACTGACAAATTAAGTGCACGGTCTAGGGATGTTGTAACGAAAGTGAGTGTCCATCAAAACTTGGAGTTTTCTCAATCACCAGATCTTTCTGGATTGGTGAACAGGAATAGAATAGGTCAGTTAGTGTTTCTTTTCTTCCCTGGGAAATACCTCTTGTAAAGCGGGTATGTGGGACTCGCCGGCGTTGCGAACTGCCCACTTAACTCAGCATTTCTAAGATAAAATCAAAAGATAAGATCTTGTGTTTACTCTATCATCTGGGGTAAGTGATCACTTCGTAATTACCCATGTTATATTTTAATTTCTTCTTCAATATTTTCTTCTGTATTCCTATTTACTGATAGCCTTCGACTTTTATTGCTGTCGTTTTGTAACAATAGATTCGTTGATCTTCATAACATAAAGATCTGTTAATAAACTTAAAAATATGTAAAAAAATGCCCGATGGTAATTTAATAGTTTCTTGGTTACGATTTAATAATTTCATTAAAATCATAAATGTTGTTCGTTAGAAGATGTTTTAAAGTAACTTTATCACAAATTAAATTACCCGCCCAAGCTTTGTTTTGGGAAATTTCGCGGGTTCAGATCCATCTCCCGGAATGAAAAGTTATGACCAGACTTAGACTATGACTCATAAAATATCTTACAAATGTACCAAAAACCATGTGTATCCGTTTATTGGTTTAAGTGTTATACGTATATAGAAAAACAGACAGGAATTCGAAAAAAATATATTTTGGCCTCTATATCGTTAACAAAGTTTAGCTATTTTTTTAACGATGATGTACAGATTAATGTCGCTGTGATACTTTTTCGATAAAATTTTTGATTTTCCTCTCTGAACAACTCTAAAAAAATACAATAGCGTATCTTGTTTTATTTAAAAACTTAATCCTAAGATTATTATTAGAGGAACCTTTTTTAAATACAGTGTGGAATAAAACTCTTAAAATTTTTACTTTTTAATATTGTTCGTACAAATAAACGGAACTTGATGAATAATTTAGAAAACAAACAGAAATTAAATACAAAATATTCCCAAGAGCTGGTACTATTGGCAAATCACAATAGAAACACGATCTAAATTGGCTACTAAATATTCAAAAGCGATACTCCATACGAAACATACATGGGTAATGGCACAATGGCAGCTAATTCAATTTGAATCACACACAATATTGTATTAATAGTGAGGGACAGGTGTAATCAAGCCGCGCGCGTTGGCGGCCCGCACTGCCCACTGCCGCTGACGCACTTGACGGCTGCTCTGCTATTCAAAGTGACATAATTAATCACGTGTAAAAATGTACACCATTGTTACAATGTTACGAATTGTTGGTTGTATATTTAATTGTTCTCGGAGCATTAAATATTGTCACTTTAAATTTTAAATACTAACATTTAATAGTTATAATAATATCTCCTTATTAACATTTATCTCTTATTAACAATAACATTTATCTCTTATTTATATTTTATTATATTTAGGAATATAGACATTGTCTGATATAAAACGTATATCAATAAAATAATAAATTATGTTAAGTGTCAATTAATTATTTGAAATACATTTAAATGTGAATTAATATTTAACGACAAATATCCTATTTAAAAATAGTAGTCATTTTATGTAAATAGCCACAATTAAAGCTTGAGTGTTGGTAATTCTAAAAGAGATGTCTTACTGTCAACGCTTAGTTGACGAAGCATTGCCAATATCAAGAGTATGATCAAACGTCCAAATATCGGTCGAAGAAGATTTAGAAATATAATTGTAGGGGACCTAGTTCTCATGGCATATGTTAGTTTTAAAACGTTTTAGAATAAGTTACTTACCCGTATACACTCGTATATACTACGTAAACCGGTTATGAACATTGAGTGTACAAGTGCTTTCAAAAATTCTAATAACTTCCTGTTTCCTCAATGATGAGTTAGATCCGGAAAATAACATGTTGAAGAATTATCTAGTTATTTAGTTATAAATAAAAAAAAAACTATAACGTTTACACACTCACACCCCCGCACTAGGATTCCCTGGGTTGCAGGTGGCATGGACGTACACTCATATGACTTTACAAACACCCATGACCCAACAACAACATTTATTTGTCGCAACATTTATCTGTCACATAAATATCAGCCCCGGCCGGGAATCGAACCCGGGACCCCTCGTTCGGCAGGTAGGGTCACTACCAACTGGGCTATGTGGTCGTCGAAACATAAAAAATAAATTAAAAAAATTACGAATTAATCATAAATAATCATAGTATAGAGTACCATATAAAAGTCATCATCGATTTGTCACGTAATTTTCAACGTACGAATGTAAGTAACGTTACATAGGAATCTCAAATTGAGCCGGAACGTTGGTATTTTCACCAACACAAAGGCGTAGTTACCGTGAAAGGATCACGTGTAACGAGATACAGCCGTTAGACTAATTTAGGTGGAAGATCATCCCCGTAATTAATCCACTTATCAAGAACCCGTGCAGAGTTCGCTTTGAAACTGGATGCTCGACTAGCTTCGGCGCTTCAGACTTCGCTCGTCGGCACTCGAGCTACTGAAATTCATTGACTAAATAGTTTGTCACGTTATACACCTATTTCTAGGTAATTTACAACCTATTTATGCCGATATGCTCATTGAATAAAAATACATTTTATGTTATAAGGATTTAGAAATCCAATTTAAATGTAGCGAACTATGTAAAATTTAGCTGATCGTAATAATTGTAATAACACATCAAAAATGTGTTTTTTTTTTAGATATTGTGTATTTAAGATTGCCAATTGCAGTATGAAGTAACAAAAATGCAGGGGACATACAAAGAGCACAGCTATTTTGTGAATCGCGCACCGAAATTAAATCCTAATTAAAAACATAGTACGTGGCGTTTTTGTGCGGACCCTAATCTTGAAAGGATAAGATCGACCGGCTTAGGGGAATCTGAATATGTCCTGATTAAGTTCGTTTATAGCAACGCAGAATTTGTATACGATTGAATGACTCGTGACGAAACGAACTCCTTGTTAAGTTTGTTTGAATACTCAGTAAAATACGGTACAATACAACTTAATTTATATATCTACTTTTATGTTATAGATTCATATTCTCTATTAAATACGACCTTATGACCCATTTTTTTATTTCGACTTTTACAAATCCACATCCCGACATCCCTATTGTAAATAATATTATAAAGTTGTATTATTATTTTTATCGACTGTGTATTAACAAATTAACTTTGATGCAGTTTAATATATGCATAACTTTTTTATTACTCAAGATATAGAACGTCGGCTTTATATTCAGAAACGAGAAGCTTCTCCGGAATACACAATATAAATACATCCAATAAAATTACTGAGAAAAGTTTCACTTGCATTTATACATAATAATAAAAAATACGTGGCTTCTACAAGTAGATCATCAATATACAATTATTACTTTTTAATGTCAGTTTATTTAACTGTTTTAACCGACTAATTCGTTTAGATAACTGTTTACGACAAGACCGTGTTATCTACTTAAAGTATCGTTTTGATGTTTATTATTTGAAAAAACTTGACAGTCATTATGCGTAATTGGAACGGATGAACGGTTCCATATTAAACTGTTTGGGCAAAAGTTATAATAAAGGTTACGAATACATTCAGAAATTTTTAATAATGACGTTTCCTGAAAACAAGTTTTTAAGACATAGGACGTTATTGTCACATATGAGCGATTTTAATTATATACTGGACCGAATGCGTGTAATTGGGTTTAATCAAACATTATCGCATACTCGAACGAAATTGCTATCGATTATTATCATTGGATGGTATTTATGGTATATTCAAGCACAGGAAAATTGAATTTTAATCACAGGAAATGAAATTAATTTTACAACTAATTGGTGGGATCGAATCGGAACAGTAAACATACATTTATGGGTCGGTTGCACGCACTGATATAATCGAATGTCCATCAGGTTTCTGTAACTACACGAATAAAAAGTGTCTATGATTATTGTGCCCATAATCCGGACAACAAAATATTTTTTTTTCTTTCTCTATCTATAAACAATATCGAAAAAATATTGATATAGCGATAGTTAACTAATTTAGTAGTAGTCTACTAACTAAATAACAACAGTAAAATAATACACAATATTTAATCTACTATATATTTTTTTAATAAGCAGTCTGAAATTTCGATATATGCGAGTAAATGATAAAAGTTTTAGAATGCTACAATAAACTATATTTCTTTAATGTGAAGTCGCTGTCTGAAAGTAGCATTGAAACAAGTTCGACCACATATGGAGTACCTACTCCTACTTTGGGCCGGTGCGCCCAGTTATCAACTAAGCACTCTGGACTCCGTACACCGGCGTGCTGTTCGCATTGTCGACGATCTGAATCTTAAAGACGGCCTAGAGGACTTAAGACGTAGGATCCCTTTGCATCCTCTGTCGTCTCTAATATGGTGAATATTCCGAAGAACTCATCAACCTGGTGCTCCCATGTACCTTTCTTTATCACACCAGCCGCAAAAGGTCGCGGTTCTACTCTCATCACCTCGACTCATGGCAGTTGTCGACCTCTCGTTTCTCTCGCTCTTTCCTGCCACGAACCTGTGAGCTTTAGAACAAGCTTCCATTAGAGGCATTCCCAGTGCGGTATGATAAGGTGTCCTTTAAAAAGAGTGTCTTTCGCATCCTTCAAGGCCGGCAACGCACTTGGAGCTTCCTTTGATGTTGCACGTGTCAATTGGTGACGGTGACCATTTACTATCAGTTGGCGGTGTGCCTGTTAGCCCGTTTTTGTGTAAAAAAAGTAAAAGGTGTGGATAGATACATAAATTATGTAAAGGAAAATCCGAATAAAGAATAAAATATTGTTACCCTACTTTCACTTATAGTAACTAATTTAATTGTAATTAGCGTACCTATTCAAAACTTAAATGAAATAGAATTATAATACCTACTACATCTAGTTATTAAATTTCTCTGGATCTATTCATTCCACGCTCATTATTGCTACATTCATGCTAGTAAAAATAATGGATATATTTAATAATAAATTATTAGATTTAGTATAATTGCAATTGATGATCTACTACTAGACGAAGACCTCGCCTACAGTAACATAAATGCAGAATAAAAAATTATAACAACTTTGAATGGAGATCAATTACTGGACATAGAGCCTCCCCTAATTTAACATACTTATTAATATTTTTACATAATTAAATAAAATCATTAAGCAATGGGCAAGGACGTAAACTAAGGTAAACAATATAAGCAATATAAACCTATCGAATTTAAAGTCGGTCTCCCTGAATTCTAAATCTGCACACAGTTTCAATTTTATCTATGTAACATACACATATTTAAAATTAATTATTACTTGCTTCAGTAAAGAAAAACAACACTAGTGTGATTGCATTTTTGGAAGTAAATACTTTTACTGTTCACAAAGGTGTTTGTTGCCCAAAAGTAATTGATCCAGACTTTATCTTAACTCTTCTCGGATGTTCAAGTCCGGGTTAGAAAAGGGTTGTAATGACGAACCGGTATGGATTTATAAATTACCAAAAACCGTAATACAATATCGATAACAATACTGATCACAGTGACGTCAGACTAATGAGTTCATAATATGATGCGCTTAATCTATTGTTTATTGCTGCCGACGAACGCGCGTGAATTTAATTTGACAGCATAGAACAAGTCTTATATACTGGTTATTTATAATATACATACACTTGATATATAGTCTATGTTTATCCGGAATAATGTACCTTTCAAATGGTAGAATAATTTTTCGGAGATTATTTTTCGTACATTACACAAACCCATTAAATTCGAACTCGCTCTTTATATATTAATATAGATACAGATAATTTTCGTTTTATTGGTATTTTTAACCTTTTTTATTTCAAAACATGGAATAGGTAATTATGTTGTAAGTTTCTTAGTAGGTAAATGAATGAGACGTTGAAAACAAAGGGTAAGATAATGTTGGACTTAAAGTATTGTATAACAAACAAGCTACCAGTTTCTCTATACTTAGTTGATATCGTATTGCATGGGATTCTCTGAAGCCTGACTAGTATAAGCGGATAAGCAAGCATACCTCATCAGACGGCTCCATCGAAATCCGCTTCGAAGATTACTTTAAAATATTGTTACGATAGTTATATACATACCTACACAAATTATAAATTATTACATTATACACACAACGGTATTGTGATGTACCGAATTTGTGCATTTGTAGGTATTTTACTAGTAAAAGCAGTAATCTTAGAGAAATACGTACATTTTGCACATAAATAACAGAACGTATGTAGTTAACATATGTAAGTATGTAATTGCAGTAAAATTAAAATATCGATGAAATTGTATTAGGACTTGTATACGAACAAAATTCTCTGAGTATTGATATTCCTGAACAAGGATTTCATTATCTATGAGACTTAATGAATTACATTTAGTGTCCATACAATTAAGCCGCGTGACAAATTACTTCGGCATAAAGTATTTCTGGGAATGCACAACTCGGTACTGTCTAACATTTCCGCTTGTCGGAAAGCATCATTATATTTGACATTTTACGATTACCTCTACGTTTATCATGTCAATTCTAACGGGCCATAACTCAACATAATAAGTTATATTTACTTGCCTATTAGTAGCCAATGAGGAATGTACGAATACTGCATTATATCGACGTAATTGGAAACTGCTTTGAAAAATTTGAATGTCGAAGAAAAGGTGACATTGGCACAAAGTTTAATACAGTTTACACGTATTTTGTAAATTTATTTATTTAACTAGTATCGACCACAGTAAAACATAAATATATAATAATTATTGGCGAGCTTAATATTTAATGCTTGTTTTCCAGCTAATAACTAATAGTGAAAGAACATAAATTTATCCGTACAGAGCGTTACTAAAGACTTTTAAAGACGAAAATATTATGTAGCAAATCATATATCTATGCAAACAATAATGAAATGTTTATTATATTTTCTCGGAATCATTAAGTAAGTTATGCTTATATACTCCACACCTACCTATTTGTCAATAGTTGCTGGCAGTTGAATACTAGTAGTCTCCCTTTTTAGCTTAGTAATGTTGACATATCAAATGAAATTCCCTAATACAATTGCATTACTCAATATATTCCTTAAAAAGTAACGAGGGAAATTGCGTATGAATCGCTTTGGATTCTACGTGTTTTATTATTTCCCTCCGCAACTTACCATTCATTTACCGTAGGTTATGAATGGACAAATATGCAGTAGGTATTTCTAAGAATTATCCTGTTTTGAGCACAGTTAGTCATACATGTGTTCTGGTTTCATACAAATATAAATTAACAACACTCCATTTTGCATTAATGTATATGATCCTTGTTATTGTTTTGTAATGTTATTGTTTTTAATGTTTTATTATTATCCACTAATAAACCCAACCACGCTTCGTCATGGAAAATATTAGTGAACTCGAATTATTAACGCATCACAAAGTGTTCGTTCAAATAATGTCCGCATCCGAAGCGGTTATAAATATTTTTTGACAGTTTTTGTACAAGTTAATGTTTATACATTTTTTATTGTTTTCTTGGTGCTGGTGTTAACGTACGCGGAGGACCTGATTATTTTTAAATATTTATGACAATAGCATCAAAAAACACTTAAAATTATTTTTTGATATCTCTTTGCAAGCCTTTACTAACATTTTAAATGTTTGTGAAAAAGGTATTGTTCTGCAATAACAGAATTTTTTCTTGAATAATCTTTATCGTTGATTTTTTTACCTACATGTTATCTAATACAAATATATTGGTTATTTATTTAGCTGTATCCTTGTTATACCGTAACTGACAGACAGAACTCCAAAAAAAACTTACCAACATTAAAGATTTCAAAAATATATCTATAATATTTGCATTTGGCCAAGTTTCTATTTTATTTTATTAGTATAGATTTTTAACATAGTTGCGGGGTGTTTAATTACTTGTGATTAGTCGTGTTAGATGCTATACACGAATCATATTTCCATTATATCACAAATTACCACGTATTTTTATAAAACATCAACGTGGAATATAACGTTTTAGGGCTTATTATATACAACATGGCTCTTAGATACAATGTGAATGTACTCGTATTATACATATGATACGACGTATGTACATTGCTCAGAAGAAATTCTTTTAATTATCGTAATAAGCTTCACAATCTGGAACCTTATTAAAAAACACTAACCGGATAGACATCCAAACCGAATTACCAACCATGTTTAAACTGTTTATAGATGTACTCTAATACCGACACGTTCACAAAACCAACAAAGTAGATCACTCCAAAATATTGGGTTAAAATCAATATATGATTTGCTGCAATTTAAGAAATGGACAATGTGCAGGGTCGTCATTCCGGAAACCGCATCCGTCAGGCGTTGCACCAATAATACGCTCAATTAATTAGCGTACCGAGTGACGTGTTCGACGTACTTACCTAATTAATGTTCCAGAACCGAACCAACCATACGGCTGTTATTATAATACGACTGAGTGCTACTGATTGAGTTAACCTCATACTTCGCAACTTACCTAATACACTTAACATACAATAGATCAATAGACATTTGAATTTTTTTACGTATATTTTTACGTAGTGGAAATAAATTTACATATGATTATTATCATATACACATATATATACACATGTATATGATATATGTGATAATAATCGTTAATGTTATTATTTTAAATTTGATATATTATTATTCAAAACAAAATATATTTTTCAGGTGTGCATTTTTTTTTATTACTATTTCATTCACTGGTCGACAGGTGAATTACATATAAATAGTGCCTTTGTATAAAATAAAGTCTTTATATGATTTTAGCTGTAATTGAATATATTTCACATGCCGATTTTCAAAATATTATGCTTTTAAAAGTAATCTTATATTTATTATTATATCTTCATACATCTTTGTAAGTAAAGCAATTAAGAAAAATTCTTGAGTATTTTTCTTAATTTTCTATTTTGCTAAGTTCGATGGTGTGAAGTGAATATTATTATTAGCACAATACGTTTTCAATAACTCGCCTTCGATCAACGAAATTCAAGGGGCGAGAGGGGAGCAATTTAGCAGCAATTTTAATAATAAGTCCCTGGTATTTCTATTATAGCGGGAGGCGATCAGGTGGGTCGCCGCGAGGGGTTTAATAACTCACGATTAGCCTATTGGATTCGCTATGAATGTTTGCTATTTTTTCTATATAGCCCCACGCACGTTTAAATGAAACGGAAATTAAAAATAGTTGTTTACTCGCGAAACTGAGGCATCAGGCTTTATTAAATTGTTCACATCTATATGGGTGGGAATGTGAGAAAGTTTTAAGAAACAAAGGAATTATGACATGAGATTTGTTTATCATAATGGAAGATGTCTATTCTTTATTGATAAAATCTTCACTTAAATAATTTTAATTGGATAATGACAAGATACCCATGGAATATAAATAAAACAGCTGTTGTTACTTTTTGTAAGGTGAACATGATTTAGTAGTTGGCAGCTAGAATTTTCAATTAAAACTAATAACAGCAGTGTACATTCTCCCTTCATGGTTGGGGTGATTTTTTAATTTATTAAAACTTCTACGCTGTTGGCGGTTGTCGATATAACTTTGTTGTAACCCAAGGCACTGCTTTCGCCTGTTATTTTAATTTTCATGATTATATTATATAAAGAAACTAATATATAATAATATAATATACATATATAATAATAGCAATATCGGAACATGGACAGATATGAAGCAATAAAAAGAAATTAACATTATTTTAATATCGAAATATAATTATTTTGATACTCGTAATGCTGTATATGTTTTACTTGTCATGTTATCATAACCATATACTTATCTTTTCACATTTAAAAGAAAATAGTAAGTTACATTAATGCTTATTACTATCTAGTAACTACCTTAATAAATGATTCTAACATATAACATTAGTATATTCGCAACTTGTCCATCTATATAAAAAAACTCATAATAAATAACCACAAAAAACATTTTCGAATTGTTTAAATTATATTATAATATTGTTTTGCATTCATAATGATTGTTGCTTGTAACAGTTGCACAAAATGATTCCAAAAATTAATTCTCATATCGCATTCATTGAATAATCGGGTTGCCGTTCAGAATAATCCTACGTAGCCGTATGCAGGACGCGAATTGAAAATAATAACGGAATGTTTTAATTTCCCTGCGAGTGACGGGTCACGTGTCCCCCTGCCTCCCCTCGCAACTGTCATCGTCACTGCCGCGGACAATCAGTCGGTCTGCTCATGAAATTAAACAAGTAGAGTATGTTTGCCCGATTTTTTTACACAACCGGTTTGCATCGCCTGCAGCGCATGTAGGCCTGTCAACTGCGACATAATGGCCTCAGGGATGAATGGTGCTATGATAGATATGAGAGCTTAAGTGCGCTATGGATATCTTGTTCTCATGGCTCGTTTTATTTATATTATGTTCACGTTTCTTTTTGATACTTTCCGTCTGAAGAAAAATATATATTTAGGTGCCCATGGTGTGTTGCGGTTTCATCCGCTAAGGTTTTCCGCCCGTCTGCATAGGACTATGCCCGTATGCATTAGGACTTGTTGTTCTGACTGTCTTGTGTCTATGTTGACAGTAATTCTGTATAATTGTGTTCAATAATTTTTCTGTACAATATTTTCCAATGAATAAACTGGATTTTCGTTCTATAACTCATTGACTCTATTCTAGATCTACCGTTCGACGACCCCGTAGCCCAGTCGGTAGTGACCCTGCCTGTCGAGCGTGGGGTCCCGGGTTCGATTCCCGGCCGGGGCAGATATTTATGTGACAGATAAATGTTTGTTCTCGGGTCATGGGTGTTTGTGATGTGATAACTGTGTATGTCCATGCCATCCGCAACACAGGGAATCCTAGTGCGGGGGTGTGAGTGAGTAAACGTTTATTTATTTATTTATATTAAATATAGCGATTCGCACAAAACAATAGAGTAACTCTCTGAATAGGTAAGTCAACTTAATTAATAAACAGAAGCTGATTTGCTTTTACCATTTGAAGAACGCGTTCGCAATTCACATTCGTGAGTCACACGAGCGGAAAATTAACAGCTATTGTTACAGAAGCTATGAATTTTTGAGGGCTTAGCTTGTCGCGGGACCGGATTAAGAGCAAGTCAGTCATAATGAATTGCGCAATCCTACTTCGTATTATAAATGTGAACGTTAGTTTGGAAGTTCCTTCGGTTTTACGTGAACTCAATGTCATCTCTACGTTATAATATGTTGTTTAAGAAAAGAGAGTATACAGTATATACCAATTGCAGCGTAATTGGGAGAGCTACTCGATCGCTGTGCTCCAGCTGGGTTGATTTAGGTTATGTGGATTTATGTATGTTGTTAACACCAGCGTTTATAAAATAATAATAATATAAATAATGTTTATGTATTATTATTATTATTATTTATAATATTAATATTAATCTTTTCCACTGGCATAATAAAACAAAAATTTCTCCTACGTGTCACACAAGAAGAGGTCTTATGTATAAAAAGTTAATACTAAGACCATTTTTACTTCTTATTTTCCTACTCCGAGGATCTTTAGTCAGTATTCTTAACTTGTTCACTTAACAAATATCTATCGAAAAGAGTGTGTAAATAAATATACAATATTTAATCTTAGAATTCTCTTTTATAATATAGTCTCACTAACGAGTAAGTATTAAAATGTGAGTGTCGTGATACTAGCAAGCGTTTCATAATGTTAATTAGCATAGGAATAATGTTACAAGTAAAATCACAGGGCGTCCGAAGCTCGGGGGTCAGATGTCTCGTATACACAATAGATGCATTGCGATCCAATTAAAATTAATTAGCTTCAGAACACACTCCACAGACCAAGGCAACAAATCAACGAAGATACAACCTCGGATAGCTGTGCTCGTGGATAAGGACATCGCAAATAAACGCCATTCGGAAATATATTCAGAAATCTGTTTGATAGTGTTGCTGTTTGACTGTTGTGAAAGTATATTTTGGTTTACGTTATAATTGGATGTTTTCTGTACCATAAAATTATAAATTGCATTAAATTTAACATATCTATTTGGAAACTAATGAACGTTGAATTTTATTTTTTTGAAGTAAGTTTATGTCAATAGTTAAACCAGGAGGCGGACCACTTTATGGTAACCACGTCGCATAGATTGGCCAGCCAAGAAGGAAACGAGAAATTCGCCTGTTAACTGGCTCTGTAATGTGACAAGCAAAACACGTTGATACATTCTACGGCTGATTCTAGAAAGAGGGTAGTCAATCAAGTGATTCTGATTATTATTATTATTAATTATTTCAAAAAATCGGTTAATAAACTTTAAAGCAAGAAACAGTTTTTGCCAGCTAAGCTAAGTATCCGATTTCCCTGAAGGACTGATTAAAAAGAGAAAATTAATGCTCATACACCTATCTCTTTCACTCAATAATACTGGCTTTTGTGAACGAACGTACCCGAATTTCTACCGAAGAAGGGACGCGGAGTAAGATGATTTGTTTTCATGTTCAACAAGTAGTTTCATGCTAGTATTTGTGTAAATTGGATTTGTTATAAAGTAACGGTTATTTTCGTTGTCAATTTATCATTGTGGCGGGCGGGAGAAGCCGCTGTTAATCATAACTGGAACGATTGCCAAAATAACTTGTATTCCTAGTGCACGGTGATTTATGATGTTCGTATGTTAATTACAATGAACGGCTAGTGTCATCCGGGTCACACATAATTGACAATCTTTATAATGAGACGTCTGCGCCAGCGCCGGCCTTTTTGGCTTATTAATTGGGACCAACACCAGAGTCGGTTAATTAGACGCTGAAGCTGTGTTCTAGGAAAACTAAGCAAGTCTGTTACAAACAAATTTATTATATGTGTATTTATATTGCAAATATTTTATATATATTTAACGATCATAACTCAAAGGTGTAGTGTCAATCGTAGAAACCGACCGAAGTAAATTTAGGTGTTGTGGTGTTTTTCATCGAACATACGAAAAATGATAACTGCGCGTCTCTTTCTTTGTCCCTTTTATTATACTATATTATTTAAATTTGATTTTAAGTTTGTTTTAGGTATTACAAAGAATATAAAAAAAAATCTTTTTCTTATTTCCGACATTATGGAAGTTAAAAATTGTAAATTTATCCAGGATTTTCAATTTAAATTTTCACAGGAAACGCACGTTTTTTATAATGGAACTCTGTCCCAAGTATTACCAACTTGACTGCTCTTTATTTCTAATTAATGGGCAGCTTAATTTAAAGAAGTTGAATGATATATCTGGGGTGAGAAAAAAAACACTTGTATAATATTATTTCGAAAACGGCATTACAATTAATATTACGGGTATAAACCTCTTCAGGTGTTATTACGTATAAAAATCCGAGCAATTCAATTAGCAGGAAAGCTAGGCGCAGGGTGCGGAGGGCGGGGCCTAATAAACATAATATAAATAATCTGCGGCGATAAATCTGCAGCGCTTTATAGCAGGAGTGGGTTGTCACTCCGTCTAATTAGCGCTAGTGCTACTGAGCCCGTTACGCATTCAGCGTAAAAGCGCTGAAAACTTACGCATTCGAATTTAGCTAAAACAAATTCATACTGAGTTGCCTGAATTTCGTAGTGTTGTTTATAAAATTCGCTAGAAATCGATTCTGTGTAGTTTAATGTAAACTTTATTCATTTGTGATACGTAGTAAAAATATAGGTTATTTCTAATATAACGTATTGTGTACTTGACAGACATCTGTCAAATCAAACAATCTATAGCACAATAGGTATCATTTATTAATATGCATTCTTGATTATCGAATGAATTTGCAAAATTGGCAGGTTAAGTAAATCTGCAATTATATAAACTAGGATTAAATAAATAAGTTAAATAAATATTGTTGATTATGGATGTATTTATAAATGCTACCCACTCACAAATCTACATTAGATTTCTTTGTATTGCGGGTGGTATAGACGTACACGAATAGACATCACAACAGAACAAATATTTGCCTGACACTGTCGAATAAAGTCTACCGCGGTTGGAAATCAAACTCGGAACCGTTCGCTCGGCAATTGAGCTTGAATAGCTATGACGCATGAGCTCAGGAACCATCTGAACGTTTTTCAAATTATATCTTAGTACTCATTTAGATTAGATATGCATTTAGTGCAAAATTTAATGCATCTAGACCCATCCTCTTAGGCTCTCTTTAACTATCAGTCAATAATAAGTATACATGAAGTATATGTGTAAAATATCTATATTCTGCATAGATAATTCCAACGGCTTTTTAATAACTTTTCTTGTAAACAATTCAAATTGATGTACGCACAAAACATCAAAAAAGTAATAACATCCCGCAAGCGGAAAAGCCGCTGCATGGTCACTGTATCGTCAAAACACTCTTCATCGAGCTTAGTTAATTATGAGGACATATCAGCTTTATTATAATTACTCATTTTAATGTCGCTGCGCCTAGAGCATGTCGCATCGTCGGGTCGCGCCCGGTCTACAACGACAATAATTCGTCGTTCTGTGGGAAAAACTGTGCCTGTAAGCTTAGCGTTTTAATTATACCACCCTTTGTAATTAGGATTTACGTAAATGAATCATCTCGGTTCCACTTTTATTCACATTTCGTTGCACTTTAATCAATATGTTAAGACATTTTTTGCATCAAAATCATATCTGTTTGCTGTCAAAGTTTGTGTTTGTAGCAAAGCTTTGAGATTTCTTCATTTATTAGATGGGGTTATATCTTAACGTTATTTTATATTAGGTAAAAAATGGCCACTGCAACTTCTTGATATGTGTACCTAATCGATACTAAATAAAATGTCCATTTAGTTTGGCTACAGGTATATTGACTTTAAGAAGTGAGATACGCTGTTTTCAATGTACATTTCTAAAAACAAATAATTCTTTAAAGTGATTTATTTCAATAGATAATTAGCGATTAGCCGATTCAAAAAAGGCTAATTACGCGAAAATCGCTTTAACAAGCTGTATTGTAATATTAGCAGAGTGGCTGCAGGTCGCAGGTGTTACAAGCGGCAATGATCACAATCCTTTCGCAACCGGTATCGCATGCATGCACCATTACCTTCATAATTTAATTAGTTTCGAGTGATCATTTCATTAATAGAGGCGATATTTGGTAAGCGCTCTCAGTCGCCCGCGGCTTTGTCAATTTTAATTAATACCCGATAGGTGAACCGAAATGTTGGAATTCTTCATTAATTAGTCCGGTTCGAGATTTCTAATAATTTAATTAACGGGGAGAGTTAATAAGCCGGCGACCGTCCTGTCGGTATTCCTGTAACGCGTCGGCATTCGCGCCATGCTGTCGCTATCCACTCATTTTATTTATACAGCTGTTGCTCGTATTAGTATTACGTACTGAAATTATAACGACATTGTTAAATTTTCCAAATTATAATTAATATTTAAATTTTGTTTATCAGTCATAGCTATAAATATGTTTGGGAAATAATATTTAACTAAGTATGTTGTATAAGCACCGAGACTTCGTTTCGAAAATGCAAAGACGTAAAACATATCTGTGATACAAATATCGCGTTTTGCTGGTGTTTAAATCTAGAACCTGAAATTCGGTAGACTGGCTGTTCCTATAACCTATATGAGTATTGGATAACGGTGTGTTTAATTTTTGTATGAATCTACTTATCTTTAGTAAGTGATATATGTACCTTCGGAGTGACAGTTAGTCCTTTGGAAAGAAGGTCTATCCCGCATAAATATCTATTGCGTAGATCAAAAGAGGCCAAGGCTAAAACAGGCAGAAACAAGACACATATCCTATTTATAAATATTTATAAATATGCATAAAGCTAACAAAAAATACCCTTCTGTGCGGAAAAATAAAGAAGAAAATTAAGTTTACAATACGTCGCCTTCCTGTCTTTGTGGACAGTTTTAAGTAAATTGCTCACTATTAAGTGTGCCTAGTATATCGACCAACGTCACAGTAACTCTTTCCCGCATGTAACAAATGACATACAATCGTCGTAGCCCTTTTCAGAATGTCAAGTAAATTGCACCCGTTTGTTACATAATGTTTGCAAACGTAGCATTAAACTTGACGTTCAAGCGGCTCTTGTTACAAATTGATGCACGCTTCCTTTTAAACATGCAACTGCTTACATGGAACGCGTGTTTGTGGGTATTCAAAAACTGATATTGCATTTATTTTGTTGGTATACTTTTTTGTTGATGATCAAAATTGTGTAACAATACGGGATCAATTTTGTCAGGTTGTTTACTTACGAATACGCGCGTAGCGTAAAGTGCGTACTGAGTTATATGTATATTAACAAACTTGTTATACATATATAGTAATATTTTAAAGAGAAGAGTGCGAGATTTATAAGTTTGTATCTATTATGCGAAGGGAAATTTACGGAACTTCGGCACCTATTTAAAAAAATCTTTCACCTCTTGAAAGGTACAGTATTCCGGACTGTCGCAGATTATATATCATGTATACACACACACACACACACATATATATATATCTATAAATTAGCTTAAGTCATTATGATATTCATGAAACAAATTTGTATTTTTTTTAGTAGGTACTGCAAAGCATGGTCGAATTGCTATTAATAACTTTTATGTATAATCATGTTATCAAATTGACGGTCGAGATAATATGATCATGTGAATAATACATGGATACGTAAAACCACAGATTATTTAATTATTAACCAAATTAAACCTGAAAAATGAAATTTTAAACGTTTAGAAACCCATTTTACGTAGCCCATTTTGCAACCCTAATTTTCTTTTGCCAATTAAAATACATTCTTTGCACTCTAATTTCAAACAAATTCTACCAACGTTTCGAAGAAAAGGATGTTACCGCGTATTTTTAGTACCGAAACATAAGTTGGACAGTGAAAATATCACAAAGTACAAAGTCATTACACACGAGAACACGGAGAACATAATGGTAAAGATCACACGGAACAATAAAGCAAGAAGGAAGATAGCAGTCGGTCGGCAGTAACCCTTTATCTAGACAGCGCCGGCGGCGACGTCAAAGTTCTGCTCAAAGGAAGCTCCAAGCAAACATTGGATAATAAAATGTGCTAATATTTAAGTTTCCTGCCCCAAAGGATACTGCGACGGCCAATTAAGCTTCTAATCCAACAACTGCATATGTGGCGGATGTGGGATAGGAAACCGATGTTTGTTTGTTTAGTAATCAAAGAAATCTGCTCAGCCTGACTATGGTATGTTACTGGGTATGATAGAGTTATTGTTGTTGAGGTAAAGTAACTACACAGTCGTGAAATTGCGCATTTTTTATTGTTTCACTTTTTTGTTGACACTAATTTGGGCATCGTATTGTAGTATATGGCGACTTACAGTTACAGACTTAGGAAGTGCTAGAAGTGCTATTCTATGATGGATACGTGAGTAAAATGGAGGAAAGATAAATACGCCTTTGAATACATATCATAAATAAGTCCTAAACTAATAATATTACACGTATAAAATAAAATTCTACTTATGTTAGAACTTATATTAATTACTGTTATTTGCTTTAAAATAAAAATTTAGATAAGTTGATTCAAAAATATCAGATAGCATTGTGTTGTCTAAAAAAATAGTACAGGAGTATCTGTGATTAATTGAAAATGTACTTTAAATGAACATCATGAACTTTTGAATTTTACTATTTGCACCATTTCTATAAATCCGTGAATTCCTTTAAGGACGTTTTTATATAAAACAGATGAGGCTCACGTTCACGGAGAAGAAAAAATGAACCCCTAGAATAAGATAACAATGACGACGAAATGCAAAAAGCCCACCAGAAGGAGAATATTCCTTGGCCCATGACCATAATATGCAGCGTTGTCACATAAGTGATACACGCCTCCTTTCTATAAGAAATTTCATAAGGCAAACAACCATTGTCAGGTGATTTAAATCAGTTCCAGGACAGGAATTGATCTCTTTAAAGTCGTGATGATGCGACTATGCCCGAGGTCGCGGTTCTGAATTGAAAACGTGCGGTGCGCTATTCAGTATACGATTACACGCAATTAACACTTCTCGCGCTATTCGCGATGCCTGTCTCTTGCGAGTCGCTCTTAACGGCCAAGACGTCCGCGCTTAACATGAATTACCTTTATTTGTAAGCTACGTTTGACTTTAACAGCGTTTTACACCTAAGTTATGTTATACCCGTTAAAGCTTTTTCTTCTAGTAATGTTATCGCATTATTGTGTCTGTTAACGAAAAGAGATTAAAAGATTATATAATTTCGTCTTGTCCATCTACATATTTATCTTTCCGTGTGGCACGGCCGTTCTCGATCGGAGATACAAAAATTTGGAACGTAGTTGTGTCTTATGAACTACTACAGATTGGTGTAGTAAGATCGTGAAAATATAAATTAGGGGGCCATTATGACTAACTTTAAATAAAGGAACAGTTTTCAGTTACAGATATATTGGTAAAAATACAACTGAAGATAGAAACAGAAGGTTTCTTTTCCAAACTTCTTACAGAAACACAAGGTAACTTGTTTCAATAAGCAACTCATTTAACGACAGAATTAGCAGATTTTGTATATTATTGGATTGGATATAATTGTTTTAAGTTTAATATAATCTTCAAAACTATCCATCGATAGTGTCGTTGTTCCATATCCTAATCCTGCGGCCGACGCGGCGGGAAAATGGCGGAAATTGAAAATAAACATTTCATCTGCGCCCTGGCACGCACTGCCCAAATTGACAATACAACCAATTTGCCGCCGCGCACCGACCACCTTTGTATGGGAATTGAAAAATAATATTACTTTTTTCTACCATGCGCACGTGTGCAATCTCAAAAATAAACTATGATTCCTAAAGTTTTATTGTTTTGCCGAAGTCGATTATAAGTAGCGTATTGTCTAATTGAATTCTCAGTGTATATTTAATACAGTGAGACAGTCGACTCATTGAACGCTCTGGTGTTATCAGTGACAGGAAACTGTCGGATTGAGCGGTGCGTGTTGGTGCCGCGTTCATTCATTCAGTTTTTACAAGGAGAGCGTTTTGTAAACACGTGTTTCGGGTGATGTGTTGTGATCGGATCCGTGCCGCTCATACATTGTTATTATTACGTTAATTAAAAATATTTGTGCGTTATGTGCAGTGATAAATAATTTTGACTGATATTGTATCGCTTTGGTTACCCATTAATCTTTGTGGTAAGGTTTCCGATTTTAAAAAGTTTTCTGTAAATGTATATTTCATTATTTATTAATTTGATAACCATTAAAAGAGGGCTATTATTAGTGATGAGACTGTCTATATTTCATTATGACTAAGTTTTCTAGAATTTTTTTGATGTTGTAGTTTTCAAAAAGTTCTTCAAAAATACTATCAAAATTATAAGCAGTGATATCTTAGTGTTTTGGACGTCGGTCCTCGCACACCGGGCCTGGGTTCGAGCACAACATGCACCATCAATTTTTTTTAATTATATTATAAGAAATGAACAGAAATCTGTATACCTTATAATTTTGTTCAAGGTTGGTGAAGTTTGCCAATCCGTACTTATGTAGCATGGTTTGCTGTGGCCTTTACCATGCCTAATCTGTTCTGGTCAGAGCCTGTATCCAGTAATGAGAGTAATGGGTTGTGATCATGTGCTATAATTATCTTTATTATAATTATGTAGACATGACGATTAGGGTTAGAGTGTCGAACACTCCAAAAAGTGTTTGTAATATATGCTTTAGTGATTTCTGTTGATATAAAATTATTCAGTTTTTTTAATTGATACAGAGTAGTCGCATAAAGTTCCGCAGTTCTTGCAACTTTCTAGTATCATTAGTTCGTACTACCCACCAAGCTACCAGATGTCGCAATTCTTCAAATTCATATTCGAATTAATTTAGTCACTATATCACTGATACTGACATATATGTATTTTTTTTTCTTCCACTACCGATTCGGAAAGGTCGATGAAGATTGTTCATAGTAGTAGAAACTTTTTAAACCTTCAAGAGGAGAGTGAATATTCTTTTCTAAGTTAGTGCCTTCAACACCTCAGACTTCATCACCACTTTCCATTAGGTGGGATTGTAGTGAAGCATTAACTTATTATGTAAAAAACCGGTGAAAGGCACTCTCTTGAACATCTTTTAAAACCATTTCATATTGATAACAGTAATATTTGTAACATGAGCCGACTCTTGGCTTCAGAATTGATAATTTCCTTATATTTTTGTTAATTACATAATTATTTATATTATAGTAACACTTGATTAAAAACTTTACTGTCCCATGCTTTTTGAACAATTCCAGAAGCAAATCATGTTAAAATTGCTTCTATATGATTTGCGACTCCGATAACTGATACATAATACCAATCGTGTCCTACATAGGCGGAGAGATAGAACATAGAAGAAGTGGATTAAATTTACCACCGTTAGTTAGAATTACAACTGGTCATTTAATCTTCAATGTTCCATTCGTTAATTAATTTTATTACTTATTATAACACATTTATTTGTTCGATATTTGGATAGGTACTTTCATCCATTAGCAAATTAGATAATTTTGTCAAATAAGTAATTTAATTAATTCTGTTTAATTTAATCAGAACATTCGGAGGGATTCCATGTCAAATTCAATTATGTGTTACCACGATATGTTGGAACACAATAAAGTATAGTAATATTTAATATTATTAGCTATAACTTGTAATATTGACCTACGCTATCCAATTAATTTATCCGAGACGGCTCCATAGACTGTGAGATTGAGCGTTAATAGCAGATTCTCTTTCGGTAACCATGTAACATCAGTACAACTGCATTCACGTTTGCATCATTCTTGTAACAATAAAGAACCTATCACGTCAGAAAAATCATTTAGTACGCCGCGCCTTATTTTTGTGGGAACAGTGTAACTATGCACCATTAAGGAATTAATTAAACAAGCTACTAAAAACCCCAAATGTATAAAGTGACTCTTTTCTCATGGGTAATGTTAACGTTGTTGCGACTAATTGGTTGAAAAATTATGTCAAATGATTATGGTAGTGATGCCATAGCGTGGTTCTTAGTTCTTCTCACTGAAGGGGAATGATATATATTTTTGTATAGTTCACGATCTGGTGTATTTGTTGAGACTAAAACGCGATTGAAATGTATAGCAAAAATTAGGGGAAAGCAAGCCACACAATTTTGAAATTGAATACAATTTTATTGACACTAGCAAGTGTTCCAGCGTGCTAGCGTTCTTACCGAGGAGGTCCCAATATTTGTTGGTCCAAAAATTCTCCCAATATTTGTGAAGAGAGAGAAATAAATTTTTAAAGACGTTATCACCACTTCATTCTACTAGATCTTGAAAATAATGACGTGTTTCCGTGCGTTCTTAAATACAAGTGGGTTGGAAAATATGTTAAATGATTATATTTTTGTCAGTAATAGTTAGTTTAAGGAAGTAATCTATAAAATAATGTTTCATATATTAATATTATTCATTACGAAATTGAGATTTATATTTAATTTTAACACTGGCCTAAACATTATTTAAAATAAAAAAAAATATTCTGAAACTAATAATTTCTTAAATATTTTCTAGATAACTAATACTGGAATTGAATATACTTCATTGGTGTCAGTAAGGTAAAAACTTTTGTACAGGTCAATGACGAAAACAGGAAGTTCATTTTTTTTCATGCTTCCTTATACTCGTTAGAGAGTTCACGGGGTATTGCTTGCTTAAGAACAAACACTTGCCGACACAAATACAGTTAGAGGTGTCACGGCGATTTTATATACAATCAATTTATTTTTTCTACAAAATTTTGGAGTGAGACTCCTGGCACGTGGGGCCCCGACTCTATATATTGAAATATATGTTAGCAGGTTAAACGCTTCATGCACAACACTAAAATTACGATTACTATTCAACAAATTATAAGCAAGCAACCCTATTATGGCATATTTATAGGTTATAAAAAAATCCCTGTAACTAGGTTGCTGTAACGGAAAGGCAAAATTTAAAACTTGATATTAAAATACCCGTCCGAGCGGCGCATTCTATAGTTGAAAGTAGGACCCGATGCTGATATTAAATGTCTAATATGATAAATATCAGTTAACTATTAATAGTTCGTTAGCGCATTTTTCATTAACTGGCTGTAACTTCTCATTCAACTTCATTAGCGAGCTACTATAGGGCACGGGCTTTCCTCATAATGGATAAGGACTAGATCATACCTACTTCACCATACTTTTTGAACTTGGTGAAGTTCAGTGAAGGAGTTAAAGGAAAATCCAAGTATCAGAAATTCTTATGCCACTCGAAGCCTCAAATATGGACAGAACCAACAGCTTGACGTGCCCTCCAAAACTCGGATGACACAACAACGTTAATTTTTACTATAATATATTATTTATTTAAACTCAATCATTCATATTCTTGGACACCATCCACCTAGACAAACATAGATTCAAAACGTTCTGTAAACACAGCATTGATGCATAAACATTAATTGAATTAATTAATTCAACGAATTCAGGAGAGAGACCGTGTAAATTATAATTAAGTGAAATAGACGTCACTCAATGGGCCGCGAAATAATGAATGTATAAACGAATGACTTTCTAAGTAAAAGCAATTTTCTTACAGCCCAGTCCACGGTACAAGTAATCTGATTAATGGGGTGTACAAATCAGAATAGACCTCTGGAATAAACTGTTTTGATATCTTATATTCGCGTGCAGTGTGCACTAGTTACACCGTCTTTCTGAATCCACTTTGATTTCCTCTCCATTACAAAATTGCATTCTATTTCTAACCCCAAAACCAATAACAACTCACTTTACACATAACAGATACTAAGTATTGCGACGACTATTGAATTGAATGCATTGAAACTTGGCACTGCTTAAAAATGGGCTAACATAGTGTTCAAACATTCATTTATTATTGCACGGAACATTGTGAAAATAGCAATCCTATAAGGGATGATAAATAAAACATAGCGTCCGGTACCTTCGATAGGTATTGTCTAAGCTAATAAATGTTTAATGAGAATTAGGTAAAAGTGGCACTCCCTGGATAGGGAGGATCTTCATTGCATTAAAGAGGGTGACTGCATAATGATAAAAGTGACACACGCTCGGAAAGTTTCGTTAATAAACCAATATTCCCTAATGGAACTCAGTATCGACGTTGCAATTTTGTTTTAGTACTAAAATATATTTAATTGATTATTGAGACACGCTCAACAGGAATATCGAATCGAAACAACACTAGAGCAGAGCACTAAAGCCGATAAGCCAATCAACTAAATAATGCAATTATGAATAGATTTAATGTATTCTTAGGCAGAACGAGTATAAGTAAGTAGCACTTATCTCTCAACCAATTTATTAGATTACTTCTGCCAGAAAAACTCGTTGTGTAATGGCTAGATTTACATCTCGATTGAATTTTAATTGACGTAACGAGGGAGTGCACTCCAATAATGGAGTAAGTTAATTATAAAAGGCAATTGATTTAAAAGGAGTGGTGTCGCGGTCGTGGTATGAGTAACAGAAAAAGTTTTCAATTTCACTAAAAGGGACTGGTTTGTGTCTCAGAAGTCTCGTCTGGTTATCGGCTTGTAATGTATGAACTTACTCGCCGCGGCTTTATTTTATAACTCACTCCACGTAATAGGCTCCGAGTTGCTTTAATTCATTTTGCTCTGCTGCTCGAGGTGTTTTATTGAAGCATTGTTAAAATAATGATTAAAACTAAACTTGTGACCTGTATAATCTCAGCGACTTTACAACTCGTAGGTAACATGGAAGTTTATCGTCATAAATGTGTCCATAAACATGCGTCAGAAATTATCACGACAACGATTTGGTACATTTTACAACTGCCATGAAAGATTCTTTACGAGCAATAGGGATGGTGACTGCACGTCTCATAATTAATTTGAGACGTTTGTTTTATAATGTAATAAAACATCAGCAGTATCGGCATCAACTAATGTTACATCGAGCGTCACAATCGCATTACGATAACACGCATCGCTTGTAACATTTTACTAACCGTAAAACATTTTCGTCTTTATTGAACCCTTAAATAAAGTCACAGTATCACGAGGCTCAGCAATGCTCGAACGAGCTGTACTTACATGTTTTAATAGTTGTGAAGCGATGGCATTAAATTTATTACCTGATTTTAATGCAATTGATATTTTATGCAACCATTTATATTTGCGTTTAATAGATACGAGTAGTGTATTTTGATTGAAGTATTTTCCATTTATGTCACATTTTAGGATAATAATTGTTAAGAAAATAAGAAGATTTATATAACATGCTTAGAATAAAAAAATCAATAATAATAAAACCGTGTTAAAAGAAAATCGTATATTTTCGAAAGGTTTTAAATTAAAATACGAGATTCTCAATCCAAATTGAGTTCGACATCCCGAATAGATAAAGCGATAGCTTTCCGTGATAAAGCAAACTTTATAGTTTTGTTTTTGGCAGTTTTGACGCTTCTTCCATCTACTTATTTGTTCGAGTTGCATCGAACCGAGGTGAAACTTTTAACTTCGTAGACATGCATTCTAGCTCACCGTCACTTACTTTTGCCGCCGCGGACTTCGTTTAGTACCCACTGCGGCATTCTCTTTTGTGACATCGTCAATTGTTAGTCCGTAAATACAGCGTTGAAGTTCAGTTGTTTGAAAACAATGGCATGCATCGATTTTACTGGAACGTAATACAAATAGTTTATCCGGCAGATATTCTTCTGCAATATATTTAATATGATATAATTCGAACCATTACAGTCTATTAAAGTATATCTACATAATACAAATATCGTATTCTAGTGTAGTTACAAAAATCATGATGTTAAAACATACTGTACTGTATGAATATGCTCTCGATCGGTCCAAAAGTTCCACGATCACTATCAACCGCACCAACTATTATTGAGGACATTTCTATTCAAAGATGGTGCTCGTTTGGAGTATATTGTATGGTTGCTTCAGGACGTCGGGTGACAGGAGACACCTGAAAACAATAAACACGAAATTGCCACAATAATCGGCCCTCATGATCTGCGCAACGACTGTCAGACAATGGAACAGATTACGCGATAGGGGTTTAACCGAATAGCAGCTAACTCGATTATGTGGCCATCCGTGATTGTGTTTGAGCCTATTAATGTTTGAATTTCGTTATATTATTGCGGCAGGCGGGTGCCGCCAGTAATCCAATATGGTCGGCTTGGTATTAACGAAATTTCGCTTCGAGTCCGCGTTTTCATTAGTCGTTGGACCCATCCCGTTACGAACGGTTTAGTATTGATATGTGAATATACCAGATTTAAGATTTGATGGGCACTTTCTATAATGAAGTTATGGGTTTGAATTGTAGCATATCTTAGTTCATGATGTCGGGATATATACGTATGTCGTCTCCACGAATATTCTAATCTGTTAGTGTTTGAAATGTTTGTATCTGGGTTTAGTTGCAGTCACCATTTGATATTTGGTGGTATTCACTCTACTTTATAAATTTGTCGATACAAAATCATCCTAATTCTAATATACATGAAGACATAATCAACATTATCAACGTAAGTCTTAATCATTCTTATCCATTCGGGCACAGAATGTACGAACAAGTCAAATCTGTAATGAAAACATAATTGGAGTACTTCAAAACTAACACTAAACTTTGTCATCTGGATGAAGACATTTTCTTTGCAGTTCTCGTACTGCGTGTGGGAAAACAAACAATGCCCGTAGCGCATGTGTACTCCCAGTCACCGGATGCAGAGATTCGCGTCGCGAGGGTGCGAAGCGAGCGGCCGACGCTCCGGCCATTGCTAGATTAAAGAACAACTTAAAGGAAAGCAATCTGCTAAATAAGTGCACTGGTACCAGTCTGACTTTTCCTATGATTGTTGCTCTACTTGCCAATTTTTTTTTTAACAAAGAATTATATTAAAGAATTTTAGGCTGGGTTAGTGACCCTGCTTGTCAAACGAAGTTCATCGGGCTTGAATCCGAGAATAGACATTCATATAACAAATAATTGTTTATTTAGGGCCTTAGTTCTCAAATATTTAATAAATATTATTACATTGACATGTTCTTAAATAACAATAATGAATAGTATATAAAATTTAAATAAAAATTAAATAAAAAAAACGCAGCGGTAGTTGTGAGTTAGAGCAAGGCTAGGGCTACCATCGACATCAGCAATCAGGTTTTCTTTTTAAATGTGCGGCTTTGGCAACTATTATAGGCTTTATAAAAGCTTAAAATAATTAATAATGCGAGTCCCACGCTTCATTTTCGGTCCTCAACGCGTTGGTGATGCCTCTTGTGTTACTGATTTCAATAGGCGCGATGATCACCACTTACTATCAGGTTACTCCTCTGCCCCTTGTTATCTAGTCGCATCAAATATATATTAACAATTATTAATTATTAGTAATGATTTCTTCATGATCTTAATAGACGTGATTACGTATGACATGTACAATTTTTAGGATAAAGATTAAAAAGAAACACTTATCGTATTCTATTTACAACCTCGACATGATCATTGAGTAGACATTAACATTTATATTTTGTATATATTTCAAATACCTTTTTTTATGTTAATATTCGATTGGAGGGAGTATTCTAGGCCGCCCCAATACGGCAAAAAATCCTTTGATTATAACAATATTTTTATTATACAGATAAACTTAATGGCGCAGGAGTACCACAAATATAAGTCACTTCTACTTTGTACACAATAATGGTAGGACTTACTATTTAGGAGTGCAATTTATCACTTAACATTAACTGTATTATTTGCGATTAACATGTTTTATTTTAATGTCAATGCATTGCAGGTCAAGAAGAAAGCAGTGTAGCGGCTTGTTAACTAACAATTGTTGCAATCGAAGTGTTTAAAGAATTTACTGTTTAATTTATTATAAATGGATGTTATTTCATGACTACATTTGCTTTCTGGTAACCTTAAATAATTTTTATGTGCAATACTCATTATCAGGTTCACTAACAATTTTTAACCTGACACCTGTTTTAAGCTATTACAATAATATTTTTATAGAATAAATAGAATTAAATTAATTATTAACGATTCGAGGTATCATTTTTAATATTCTGAAGTAATGCTCTTACACACTTATCTATTTCCTAAAACTTCGTTATTATAGTGTTTAGTTTATATTACGGTTTAAGTGTTATAATATGGTGCAAATATGAAGTAATACTTAATTTTATAGATACCAGATAACCTTAAGAATAAATATAAATGTACGAACAGGTTTTTTTTCCATTTCAGCATGATGGACATTATAATAAAAGTGAGGTGGAACATAGTTTAAGTTAATAGATTGAATTATTTAGCTTCTCGTCTCGTTACTTTGCTGGTGTTTCCGCAGGTGTAGCAATCATATTGTCTCTCCCACACGGGGAGGCGCACTCCGATTATGGTCACCATCCGTCCGAATTTGTCCGGATATACTAGGATTTTTGAGTTTCGATCCATCAATTTTTTCCCCGGAATAAAATCTGCTACAGAAAAAAATCCAAACTTGAATTGAGTTTAAAAATAAAATATTACATTTAAAACAGTTCTAATAGCCATGAAACTATGTAGAGGTTATTACTGTTTATTTAGTATCATAACTGTCATCTTCATTTAAAATAATAAGCTTCTAATTAAAACGACATGGTTATTTTATTTACTCACGAAAACGATGCATTTTTTGAAGTCTCCGGAATCTTTCGTCGTGGTGACCCTAACTCCGATCTTGCTGCGCCCTCCTCGCGTCGCTTATTCTTTAATCTCGCTGATGAATTATGATTAGCAGAGTGCACTCAACGCTATTACTGTTGTCTGCCTCAGAATGCTCCCTAAGATTTGTCTTGCCTTCATTAATATATAAACTGCATATAACTCAATTATACCATTTTTAGTACCTTAGGTACATAGCACGTTACTCTCTTCGTCAATTCTTTTACACAGAGAAATCAGTATAAAAACAAGGGACTATCTGATAGAAAATCACAAGTCACTGTGAAATGGATAATACCAAAGAAGTAGAGATAGAGATATCAATACAATTGCGACAATGGCGGACAACCGAACAATTAATCCTTTTCACTTTACTTTGCATTCAAAATGTGCATTAAAATTTTCCGGCAGTCAAACAAAAACCTTTATAGCCTGTACGGGGCCACGTAATAGCTCACCGTGGGACCACAAACTCCGATTATCCAAACAGGGAGCTCCCGAAACAGCGCTGTGAAATTTTAACGTGTAATTGATTATGAAGTTGGCCACTAATGGGCGAAAATAGTTTCTAATTTCGAGTGTGGCTGCAGCGCGTAATTGGTCTCGGACCGCGTCTGTGTTAATCATTAATGGAGCGGGTAGCTGGATGCGGTCCCTCGCGGCCCGCGTGGAGCATCCTTCAATTTAGCTCGACTGCATCGCAACGCTCGGCGCCCATCGTACGCTCTCCACTCTAGAGCCTCATGTTATAAAAGGTGTAGTATCAGCTCGTTCATGCTACTTTCCGCGTAGATAGCAAACATTGTATTAATTTAATTTTCAGATGTCAAAGTCAAAAATAATCACTACGATTATAGTTTTCGCACGATTCTACTTTTAACGTTGCAAGAAATTGAAACATTTCTTATTTAGCTATGCATTGTCATGCGTATTTGTTCTGTTCTATTTATTATAAATTCCCGTTGAATAAATCTACAATTATTCAGCCTTTCTGAATGCAATTTGTGTTAAATTTAATTTATTTTCAATTACTGTTAAACTATTTTACTAACTACACCAACCGCCGTCTAAAAATAAAACAAAACAGTGCGTTTTGTACCATTTCACAGTCTGCCCTCGGCTATTTAGATATCGTTATCAGTTTAAAACGGACCGACCCAAACTACGAGAACGCATCGACAACGGTTTGGAATGGCCGTCGTATAGTTTTATTATGCCAGCTTCACGATTGACGTCCGTTAAATACTAATTCGTGCGTATTGACATTCGAAAGTCAATGCTAATGGAAGGCGTGAATTTTTTGTGGCTAATCTCAGCGAGCCGGATTCGCCACGGGTTGTTTTAGAAGTGGCGTGGCCTGTCGCTGTCACCGCTTGCTCGGTAATTATTCACAAGGCTCGCCTCACGCCCTATCTACTTGAAAAAACTGAGTGCGCGCTTGTCATGCTAAAATTTAATACGTAGAAATTTTTCACGGTTCACCTGGGGCAGGACCATCACTATTATTTAACAGTAAAGCAAGTTGCTTCAAGCAGCCATGTCTCTATCTAGGGATGCTTCCTTATGTAGGTATGGAAGGAATGAGATGGAGACTCGGTCCTGAGCACTGCTGCTACTTCCTTACAAATAAAACTTAATAAACGCATTATATTCAAACACTGTTCAAAATCAATTTGACTTGATGTTAAATTCAGTTACGTAGATTTCATCAGATCACCTGAGGTAGTGATTGCGATTTTTTATTCATATATTTTTGTCGTACACGGATATAAACATTTTGTTCATTTTACCTACCTTTCGAGAATCATAAATGGTGACAATAATTTGGTATTGTGAATCTGAATGTCGGAAACATCGAAGCAAATTGACATAATAGTGTCCGCAACGTATGAAATTAAGTTAACATTCGTTTAAAATTTCACTCTTTTTATCGTGCCTACCTTTACCTAGATTTCATCATCGATTATAATGAGTATAATATGGTGTCACCAGTAGTCCTGTTAAAAAGTACTATAAGTTTTAAATATAAAGAAAAATTAATGCAAAGGAACTATGATATACTCAATGTAAAGACTTGCAAGCTTCATACTGTGCTTATATTATCAACGTTTAACACAGTAATGCAAAGTAAAATCATGACAAAACTTACGCTGATAATAATTTGTAAAAAGTTTATATGGTTATTTAAAGAAGTTCATTTTGGTAGACAATATTACATAATATAACAATAATACAGCAATATTAATTTGAAAAGCTCAGGTTGCCAGTTAGTTAGACACTAATTAGAATCAAAATCGAACTCTCGTCTTAACAGACACGGCTCTGCTAGTTACTGGAAGGTCTGGTTTGTTTTAATTAACTAGACTAATTAGTATGATAGATAAAGTATTACTTCAATTTTTTAGAGGCAATATAAGAAATTTTAATTCTAAAGAGTTGTTCTCCTGTTAATGTTCTTTTTTTTAGTTATTTTCAAGAATATTTGTAGCGTATACATCATTGAACAATATTTTGTCTCTTAATAAGTTCTTGCTCGCTTTTGTAATGAATAAATAGTTCAGTTATCAGCGATATTCGCTCCTATGTGATATGGATACGCTCGTTTTGACCAATAAATCTGAAAATACTGTACGTCGACCTATGTTCCTCACTGGAACACAAATAAGCTTTACGTGACTCGTTTATACTAGTATTTAAGCAAACATTTTCGTGGGACATTTTTCGACCCTTATTTTCTTGTACAACGCGATGGAGTGTTAGAACCGACTGGGTGAAACAATACTACCATTGTGACCCGTGACGAATGGCCCGGAGAGCAGATTTTTGTATGTTTTTCAGTGTCTCGTTCGTCGCCCATAAATAATAGTATTTGGATATTGACCGGATCCGTGCACAGTGCGGCCTAAATTGTGTCAATGACTACTTGTTTATTCTACGATCGAAACTAATCAACTTTTAAATGCTTATTGCCTAGTAAAGTCAAACTTATCTAAATTCATCGAGCACTATTCTTAAAACTAGTAAACATCTTATTAATATGTGAGTTCATTACTGCAGTATATAGTTACTTAAAATATTTAGTTTCATGTTTGTTTTTATACCATATCTGTAAGTTAATGAGTTTGTGCTGTATTGGAGCCGCCTAGAATACTCCCCCCAATCGCAGGCTAGCAGAACAACAGAATCCAGCCTGCTTGGTGGTAGGGCTTAAGGATTATATTATTAGTAGAGTATAGTATAATATCAGTATTATTATTTTTTCGTGAAGTCTGCCTCCCTCAGTCACCTGATAGTCAGTCGCCTGATAGTCACCCTCCCGCTTGAGTCAGCCGCCAAACGACTCGCCGTGTTCCGGCTGGGGCTTGAGTGCCAGTAATTTATTTCTTACCTTATTTTCATTTCTTTCTTTCTTTCTACATATTTCTTGGCCGATAACGCATTAGTGTTGCCTTTAGTGTTACTAGTGTCCATGGGTGGCGGCGACCACTTACCATCAGGTGGCTCGTTTGCTCGTTTGTCGGCCATTTACATAATATAATAAAACGGCATGGTTGAAAACGTGTTTATCGCATTATAATACACAGTACTCATGTCAATTAATTTATTTCAATTAAGGCATCTCACCTAAACTTGCCGTAATTAATTAGCAGAAGTAACTGTAAATACTATTCGAACATTCTGTAGTTAAATTCTGTGTAGTGCAGCATAAAACTGAGATATCTGCACAGACAGGAGCGAGCTGTGCTTGGAATACTGAAGTAAACAGTTGCAGCACCTATGTGCGGGCGAAGCCACCAAATTTAATTGAAAAATGTTCGTATTTAAAGTGTTAATAAACCGAAACGACGGCATTCCGTGCTTGGCTTTATCGCTTACTACGGGGCTGTTTTTTCATCAGTGTGATCTAAATAATAGTTTTTTCTTGCCATTTATTCGATATTTTAAGCTACACAATTTGTTATAGTTCGCAAACGTCGAATCGTGTTTCACGTTCTCATTAATCGCTTCACTAGTTGTGCTAATTTTTTCACTAATATTACTTACTGCGATAAATTTCATGGTTTTTAAATTTTATGCTGTAATATAATACGGCCTCATTTACTTATTATTTGTATGTTTGCAAAATAGTTTAATATAATATTCGATTACGTTGGCTCAAACTATTGTCAATTTAGCTGTAATACAATACCAATAAATTCGTTTAATATATTTAAAAAAGCTATCAACTAATTAATAACAAGAAAAACATGTTGTTTACATCATTACATGTATATTACGTTGCTCTGTATACAGATCGAACATTAAAATTTGAAAACGAAGCCTAGTATATATTTTAAAAGATTAATTTAGATACAAAAATTAAATGGATAGATAGATACAGAAATCCGATCCATTTAAATGCATTTAGACACACACTAGGACTCCCTACGTTTCAGGTGGCATGGACATACACAAATATGACATTAAAAACACCCATGATCCGAGAACAAAAATTTATCTGTCACATAAATGTGTGCTCCGGCCGGAAATTTAAACCTGGACCCATCGCACAGCAGGCAGGGTCACTACCAACTGGGCTTTAGGGTCGTCAATTATGGGTTGAATGTAATTGCCATATGACTCATGAGTTACGTGTTTACTGAGTCCACTAACTAAATAATTTTCACGTATTCTTGCATTACTGTCTAGACATCATGAATAATGTTGTGGTTTGGTTCGTTAGTGCGAGAGGCGGACGCCGCAGCACCCAAGTGGCGGCAGTCCGGGGCTGGGCTCGCACATGCTGGCCATGGAAGTGGCTAAAGAGGCGCGCGCGTCACCACTGCCGGCCAGCGCGCAACCAGCCGCCGCACCGTCCGCGGCGGCCACTCAACCACAGGTATGATATTAACGATATAAACGAGACCAAAAGAAAAAAAAGCATGCTTCATACAAGTCTACATCTGCGTGCCCCAACTCAAATAAAACTAGATCCTAGTTGTGAACTTACTAGAGCCTTGTTAAAAAATTAAACGAATTACAATACGTGATTTCATAGTACGTGGTTCTTATGGTCTTAATGATATGGAAATTGTAGTTTTATAAGCAAAATAAATATTAATACAAAAATATTCCTTTTATTGTCATTAATGCTTATGAATATTTTTATTAATTTACGGAACAGCTTGTCAATTAGCAGTCCAATATACGTAACTGTAAATAATTTCCATACTCGAAAAACCACATATTCGCCGAATATTGGCAAAGTATATCAAACGTCCTGCATGCTTGTGTGAAATAATCATATTTGAAACATCCCTTTAGCAAACAGGGCGTCGCTCAACTAATCAGCCAAGCGTTGTACGAGTAATACTGTTTTTCATACCCAAAAAATACACTCTCGTTTGATTGAACATCAAAAATTATACAATACAAATACAAGATAAGATGTATTTTGACATAAAATAATGATAAAGTCCGCATCAAGCCCCATATTGTGCAAAATAATGAAATATTGTCCAAATGGAATAAATAAAATGTTTCCTTTTTTACTAGTTAATACAAATAAGAAGATCCGTTTGATATGGACGATCAATTTTCACAGTTCATTCAATCTAAATTATCTAAACTATGAAAGTAATTTATGAATTGAAAATGAAAAAGTGTTAGTTAAGAATGAAATGCTGTAACACAGAATCAGCGTGGTGTCAATTTTGTGAATGGATCAGATTTCGTGTAGCGGCGAAGTTCGCTATGAATCAGGTTGCATTTAGCAATTTTGTTCCATCTTTGTATTCACAAACACCTATCAACCGTGTCATAAGATTCATAACAATAGAATTACAATTTCTTTTAAGACTACCTCTTTTAATAAATCGAAGCCAACCTTCTATGCTCGTGTTGCATTTAGCTGAACAACGGATAAGACAATAGTGCCAGGTGTTCCGGTTGGATTCTAGGTGCCGCATCGCTTGTTCTTTTTAAAAAAACTGTTCCACTCTTGATGGTACATAATATGTGGATTGTGTGTTTTTGAACCTAAATATTGATATTAATCGACGCATTTATCTCAGATATGCGCAGGATGCAGTAAAGTGATCACGGAACGGTATCTCCTGAAGGCTTTAGATCAACTGTGGCATGAGGATTGCCTCAAGTGCGGCTGTTGTGATTGCCGGCTTGGCGAGGTCGGCCACACACTCTACACGCGCGCGAATCTCATTCTTTGCAAGAGGGACTATTTGAGGTTTGTCCGTATTAACATATTCAGCCATGAATGTTTTCATCGTATTTTTCGTGTTTTGAATGTTTCTTGTTTATGTATATGTGGAGATTACTGCAAGTCATGAGGTAGTATTGCGGGTGTTTACATACGACGACACCCAATACACGAGGAATAACAAATATATTGCATGTTTTGCTGATATTATATGGTTAAACAAAATATATCAATTTAATTGAAATGGAATTCAAAGATAAAATTTTTTGTTTAAGTTACTAAATTACATTCATTGATCCAAATTTGTGTCTGTATCACATAAATGATTAATTTTAAATTTATGTTCTCTTAGGCTTTTCGGAAACACTGGCTACTGCGCAGCTTGCAACAAGGTGATTCCTGCGTTTGAAATGGTGATGCGCGCGCGCAGCAATGTTTACCACCTGGAATGCTTCGCTTGCCAACAATGTAACCACCGGTTCGTATTAATTAATATGATCAGTCTGATTCTATCGAAATTAACTTTGAGAATTTTGATGCAATTATGACATTTTGACGTAATCATTTTCTAAAAGAGATAAATGAGAGGTAAATATATTTAATTTTGATACTACATTAATAATCTGTGTTTATATTTTATAAATTATAGTTGTATATCAATGCCTTATTTAAACAACGAAAAAGCTTTTTAGTAATTTTTTTTCATCGAAGAATTCCAGTTCGGGGACCGTATTTGTTTTTCCTAATGAAGCAACCACTTATTAATTTATTTCCAGTAATGATATAACTTATAAATAAAAATATTTGAATAAAGATTTAGTTCAATGCATATTTCGTTTTAACAATTCCTCATTATTAAATAGTAACAATATTTCATTATAAACTATATATATTTAACAGAGAAATATTAGATCGAGTTGCACAACTATTAAATTTTGTTTATATCAAGCATCCATATTTTCGACGTGGTCTAATATCTCCAATTAATACGTACCTATCTCTATTTCTACTGGTTCAGAGTAATTGAATACTCCAATTTGGCAGATGCGATGCATCCGTGAAAATTGAACTGAGTGGGTACCATATCAATATGTTCTGTGTAGACAATGTTTGGACATTATATTGCAAGTCATTACTTAAGTAAAACAGTATTACAAAATACATAAAAATAGATGACAAATCTTAAAAAAACCTTGTGGTAATATTTTAGCATTTTAGTAATTTTTATGTGTTAAGGATAAACCTTACTTTGATGCCATTATAAGCTGATATAAAGTTATTTGAATTTGAAAATAAAAAGTTAAAAAAAAATTATATTAAACCGACTTGAAAAAGACACTACGAAATTGTATTGTAAAGCGAAAATAAATACAAATAAACTATTATTATATGCACTACTTACCGGAATGTTTAAAATCGGTGTCAAGTTAAACAGACTGCTGGTAGATATTCATGTTCAATCTCACCACATCGCACTGTTTTATCAGTATTATATTCTGTTAAATTAAGGTATTTAAATCGCTATTGTGTTTTAGGCTTCGCACTTTTAACTTCGCTTCGAATTTTTACTTTTACATTTAACTTTTTAAGTTTTAAATATTATTTGTTTTTATATAAAGTAATTTTGATTAATTATTGTTTTAGGTAGGATATATATTTGTGGGGTATTGGAGGAAAAAATTAATAAAAAAAGACAAGAAAGATGTGGTAAAAAATGTACTGTATAATCGAATTTTGGCATTGGAAAACGTGAAACCAGAACCGAGAGTTTTCAATAATAAATGTTTAAATATATCGCAAAGTTCGTAGTTCTATTTTAAGACTTAGTCTATCGGTATAAACCTCTCCAAAGCTCAAGAATAGAAGAGCCACTGATAATCCTTGGAGACTAGTCAATAAACGTTGCGATGGCGAATGCAATCTGAATTGGAAACCGAGCTAAAACTCGTCGACCTGTTATGTATTATATGGCAAATGAATATTACAACACTCATAGACTCATACGATCAGACACTCCTGCTCCTGTACTAGGATTTCCTGGATGAAATGGAAATACTCAATTAAGACACAAATAATCAACATCAACAACCAAAAAAAACAAACAAACGAAATCAAATCCTATGGAGTCATCAATGAAAGATAGTGAAAGCCGCAGCAAAAGCCGGTCCATAGTTTAAAATGTTTAAGCGTACAGGAGGATAGACAGACGCGGAAAACGACTTTGTTTCATACCAAGTAGACATATGAAAATAGAATAATAATTGTAGTATAAAAAAATATAGAAATGGATAATGTTTTCCGGGTTTAACAAACATTTTCAACATTTTTAAAAATCGAATCAATTTGAGGGTTGTATTACTTGATTAAAAATTGGTAAAGTTACATACTTAACATATTAACGATTGTTTGCCTATTACGAGCACATGTAGAAGACATTCCTAGATATATTTGTATGAAAAGTATTCCAATACTGAAACTAAGTTTAAATAAAGAACAGTTGTAGTATTAAGCTCCAGAGATTATTTAAAATTCATAGAACGCTACAATTCGGTATATATGTCCGCGGATGAGTCTCGTCGGCGCAGGTAAACACGTAAACGGTGCTTGATTTCCCCGGCGCGCACTACACTTTGCTATCGAGCTCTGAGCGATGATTCAGCTATCTGTAACGAAAGGATATCAAATCTAGTTTGTTAAAATGAAAAATGGTTTTACACGTTACTATTTACAAACCGCTCATAGTCCGACAGCTTCTCAGGTGTGAGTGTCGACTGAGTTAAGCAAGTTCAGGCGTGATGTGTGGTTGGGTATTTGCAAAATTTTTTGAGCGCTTCAGAGCTTCAGAGGATACGTAGAAATTTTGATTTCCGTTGTCTTTATTCGATAAATGATTAAATCTTGTCAATTTTCGGGTGGCTTAAAAAATTTCAATCGCTAATAAGATCCGCAATAAGAAATTAAGCAACCTAATGAATTATGCTATTGGACTCAAATACTAAAGACCTCTGTCTTTCAGCAGGCTGCTGGTAGAGGTATATTCCACTATTTTAGTAACGTTGCATACATAGAAAACGTTGAAATGTGATTAGATTTGTGAAAGTAATAAAGGTTTTAAGTAACTTCTATAAATATTTAGCACGCTTCATAAACCTGTATGAATTTCAATCTTTCTTGATTTTTTAAATAAATCATTATTCTATATATTTTTTTACCAGCGTGTGAAAATTATTAATTTACAAATAGCTGGCAAAATACTAACGGCAAGCCATATAAACCCATCGACGTTTTTCAACTGAAGTTTTATTAGTAACTTCATTTTTATTTCAAGTTTATTAAGGAAAATATTGCTATCTGTCATGGGACTACCCGTAGCTGGGCTACGAAAGTATAACATTTTTTTAATTTTTTTATTTGTAGTTCACACTACCTACATGGTGTTCTTAGCTTTTTATAACTATAGTGCTACTTGTATTTGTTAGCAATAACTACGTATTAATATTGGTTATTGAAGTACTGTAGTAGTACAGGAATGAGGAGGTACATATACCATACGTTAGCCGTTATTGGGATTGTGCATTGTTAGTAATTTCACTCATAGGTGGGTCGTAATCTCCAAGGATTACAATGAAAGCTTTGTAAGTGCAGTTCGTCAGTTCTGAGTACCGCCGTTACATGTATGTATAAGCAAAATTGTATATATGTTATACGAGAATATTACTGCTCTTGTATGTTATCAGATGGTTATTAAAATTTTAGAAATTCATATATCCCAGTATTCTCCATACTATTTGATATAGTATGAAGTCTTGTCAAGTGTGGCGAGCTGATATTATTACATCTCCTTATCTTGAAATGCAACTCAGGTTCAAAAATTGTCAAGATGTAACTCAGATCTGAATTCTGAGTCCGGATTGGGACAAGTAATAAAATGGATGTTCAGTGCTTCCTTTTCGGTGAGCAACGCCTTTTGTAACACCCCTGATGTCTGTCTTGTGGATGGGCTACCACCTAACGGTAATGGCTAACGGTACCACTTTTGTCTGTGGAACATACCACATCTTGAAATAACTAATGATAATTGATTGACAAGGTTACCTCAAAATCTATATATAAATTAGCAAACGTTACCAAACGCCCGCAACTTCGTTCGCGTAGGTATTCCAATAGTTTCAAGTTTTGTTCTAACGTAGTTCCCTTTTTATTTATTTCACGTTTTTATTTCATGTGCAATATTTATTTATTTATTTATTGTTATCTGTCCAAATACATTCCTTAATTTATATTGTTTAACATAACACTCAAGAATAATATTTAATAAGATAATGACATACATTTAATATTTATATATTACAAACAAATGACTGCTTATTAAAAAACACATTACATAACCTTTTAATATTTAAACACATAAAAACGAATTAACCGATAGGTTTACATTACCTATCATTTATAGAAAACTATGGTAATATTATGGCACACACATAAACATGGAAAGAAACAAATCATTATGACTGCCAAAGAAATATGAAAATAAATGATTTTTTTTTATTATTACCTTAAGTTTACCGATATAATTTTATTTCATTTTAACACGTCTTTTAGGTATAGGAAGACATACACACAGACAGACCGACACGCAAAAATTTAGAAAATGGTGAAGTCAAAATTTGGGTTGGTCAGTTATAAAACGAATATTTATGACATATTAAGCCATTAAAATTAAAATTACAGACAGAACCATCAGTTTTATATATTAGTATGGATAGGTAAAGACAAATGAGTTCATTACCTTTTATCGGCTTTGTCAACCAATTTTCTTTTTTTTTGTTTGGTAACTATTGAAGAGCTTTAGTGTTAACAATAATAATATTAGAAGTATTGACAATAATAATATTAGAAACAGAAGGATATTTAATGATTTTAGTCGAATTTTTTAGACCACTGAGAGAACACTACTAGTCTTTTTAAAAAGGCTAAACAAATCGATTTTGATAAACAAGGGATGTTGAAATAAGATTACACGCGCGAAAGAGCAATCTTCGCTGGACTGCGTCCGCTTAAATAATTGAAAGGTCGCGAAGATTGGCGCTGCTCTGAATGGTTTATACGTCACTTGTGGACCTTTCTCGTGTTAGTATGTACATCTCGCGTGACATTTTCACCCAATTGTATATTCATTCGACTGTTGTTTCGTTTCATGTAATGTTTGGATACGGTTTGTTAATCGGTCTATAGTTTGAACGATATGCTTGGCCAAGTGTAGGGCATGGGGCTCTAGTCTTCATCGAAGAAACTCGGAGTGTACCTGCTTGAGTACAGCTATAAAGTGAGCTTAGCGGCATAAGGACTGCTAGATGTGCCCTCCAATGCACGGGAACACTCAAGAAATTGTGCCAATAGCGATCAATCTATCTAAGCGTTTTATGTATCCAGTTTTCCATACAAGACGAAGTTGTTTATCTCAGTCGATCACTTACGAGTATGACTGTAATAAACCATCGTACCATCAGAGTCTCGCCTAAATTTTTTTTAAAATCAGAAATAATTAAATGTTTCCTAATATTCCGATATGTGAAGGATGTGAAAGTTATTGCAAAATATAATTGTAATTCCATGAGACAATGTCAACTGACTACAACATTTTGATATTTGAAGGTTTATTATATGGGATCATAATAAAATGTTTATTTAAAAATATGAATCGTCGACTAATTTGCATTAGGCACAAATCAATTTGCATGCTGGCAGAAAAGCTGAATTCAATTTGCGGGCTGTCCGATTGGAGCGGCGGGCTGTAGTAGATATCACGGGCGAATATCACTAAACGACTAAATAATTTAGTAGCAATCTGCCCCCGCGGGCATCGACGGAAGCCGCGACCTGACGACCGCATGCTCTACTCCTCCTTATAATCTCGAATATGAAATTTGATACTAATAATATTTTATATGAGTAAATGTATTAAAATTATAAACGCAACACATTTACCTAATTACAAAACGTATGTATCTGAGTACTCTTTCTCTAGTCGAGAAATAATAGTACTGTCACAGATACAATAAGGGGGTAATTTTTAACCGATTCCAAAAAAGAAGGAATTTCTATGTTCGTGTGTATGTATTTTTTATGTTTGTACAGCCATATCTCCATTTTTTATAAATAGATTCTCATGTTTTTTTTAGTGGACAGGAGATGGCTCTGTGTTGGTGAGTATGGCGAGGAGCTGATAATGAGTGCTCAAATAAATGGTGGATGTTATCAATGTATAGTAATAATTAAGTTTCAAATAAACGTTTAAAAAATTTTTACCGTCGTAACGTTAACATTGCATCCATTATTAATCATTTTAGGCTCTAAAAAATACAACTACTTAATGGATTACAATAATCCAAACGTTATGCAAATTTTTTGGTAACGGTTATATCTATTTACACTTTGTAGTGTTTGCGTATTTAAATCATCATATCATGAAGTTGAACTGATCGTGGAATATCACTGAGTTTAACCGACAGAAACTACTTAGTAGTATCTTGGATATAACCCTTAACCATACATATAAAATAATATTCGATAATACCACACCTATTCCGTGCGTTTTTAAAAATTGAAAATAAAAGCTTTTTTAAATTTATATGCGCTGCGTACTAAAATGATTTAAGTCGGTACCAAGCCCGAAACACAACAATAATTACTTGACGATTTAAACACCTAGTCTTATAACGCAATATAATACTAATAAAATAAAGCGTCGTGGCAGGATTCAACCTAGAATATCAACCATTTTTTTTTTCATTTAAATTATTTTCGTATTTTAATATGAATTTTCAGTTTTTCTTTTTTTAAGTCGGTTTAATTGAAAAAAAAATATCTATTCTTAATTTAAGAACTATGCTACGCTACAATTTCGTATATAGGTACATAAGGACGCATCTGTATATTTCATTAGAAACGCTCCTTAGAGAATAGCTATAAATCCATTTAAATTGATAGAACTTTAATTTTTGGCATGTACATCATTTAAAGGAGCCTGGACACCAGAATAAAATTTCATACTACCACCATAAGTGCATTTACGGAATTCACGCTCATATTAATTTGTACACTTTGACTCGCATGCTACTACACCATGGCTGTGTCGTACGAGCAAAGTCGCTTATAACACCAAAGAAACTAAAAAAATACATGCTACACTCGTATATAACTACGTTAGTTGTGAGACACGCCTCATCATCATACGCGTGTGTACCCGCGTTCTGTCGTAATTAAGCTGGATTATAAGCACAACGTCTGACCGAACAAAAACTTGTTTAACATTCACACACTGAACATACGCCCAGTCTGTACCTGTACTTTTGTACAGAGAATATTTCGACAGTTCTTTTGCTTATCAACCAATGACCCGGAAACTGTAAAAGACAAACACATTCATGCCCAATTCGTTTCTTGAAAGCGAGAGGTAATTAATTTCTAGCGTGGACATTATTTTAAAATGTATTTATGTTATTTTCTAACGTTCGTTTAACGTAGCGTTCAATCTTCCAAATGATTTCGTTTCACGGCTGAGAAATACAGTGCCCACGTCCGATTGCGTTAAACGTCCAACTCCGTGTCGCAGTCACTTCGCCGACGCGATACAATAGCGCGTACCGCAAAGCTTAACTTGCAGCCAGTCGTTAAAATTTCGTTCTACATCTTTTCCATTACGCGACTGCAGACAAAAAATAGCAAATTAAAAAAGGACAACCCCCAAAAACAAAAGTCGGGAACGGAGAGAACAGGAAATAAAGTTAATTAAGAGCGGCGAAATCGACTGAGTTGCGGTGGAAATTGGCCCCTTAAAAAAGAGACATTTGTAGCCGAGCTATTGCGCTTAATTTTTGTGACAAGTGAAACAAAAGAGTTGGCAGGGTGGTGGAGACGCGCGGGTGGAGGAAGACGAGGGGAGGGCCGGAGGGGAGATAAGGTTCGGTGTTATCACCGCCGGTTCCGGGCGGTCACTGGTCGAAGGCGATACCTTTTGTTTTGCTACATTGAGGGATGCTCGCTTGCGTGACGTTATCGCGGCTCTTTCTTCCATTTGACCTTTCCACTTATGGCAGTAAATTTTATTTCTTAGACATTTTGGCTACCTTCCGATCCTACAAAACAGTACGATGATATCGAAGTAGTTTGCCGTTCATCAGACCATAAATAATTTAAAAATAGTTCCGAGCTTAGAAACCCCGTAACTCAATTTACGCGGCAGCCTTATTAATGCGTGGGTATACGATATTCTGTGTTACCGGTGCCTTTCATGTAGAATCACTAATTGGATCTTCGTCCACCCTGCCCACCTGATAACTGCATCTGACTCGAGCAATATACGTGTAACTTGTACGCTTGTCTGAGCACTGTATTAAACATTCACGTATGAAATGACTGTTGATTACAAATTAATCATTATAATTTATAAGGGAACATTTTGTTTGTATGAATACAATGAAATCTTTTTATTTGAACTGCAGTTATATTCAGATGTACATATTATTGAAAAAAAAAATTCAAGTACTAGAAACTGATGAAATTCAGGTAACTGGTAAAGTACCTACATAATCTGACTATGATTTTTAATTTTTTTATAACATCAGTTAAGTGATGCAACCATGGATGAATGAAACACGTCAAATGTGTAGCTAGGACGCCTACATTTTTTAATTCAAATTGCTATTCAATTGTAATGTTAGCATACAGTCCACCTATTTAAGTGGTTTTAGGGTATGAGAGAGCCTAAATTGTAAGTGTAATTAATGTCATTAATGCCAACATCACCTTTCTAATCGAAAGATTAGGGACGTTAGTCCATGGGCTGTACTGGTGGAGGTACACTCAATTTGCTCCTTCAGAATCCAAATTAATCTATTTTTCCCGTGTACCCAAAATATTATTCAAATGTCTAATCTCAATAAAATTAGGCTTTGGTTTCAACCGATGCGTTGCACGGATCGCTCCTCACAGTACTTAACTACATTACTACAGTGAGGATTGCTGGAGGTTACAGGTAAATATCGGGTAGGTCGGAAATTATTGACGTATCAAAACCGCTCTGACAAGGTTTAATGACTGATATCGGACAATAGTAGATTTTTTTTTTAATCTATTCTTGCATTCAGCATATGTGTATATTTTTAGTTTTCTATAGAGCGTAATTTTCAAAATACAAATTTGCCAACAGATTCTGCGTGGGCGATCGCTTCTATCTGTGCGAGAATAAGATACTCTGCGAATATGACTACGAAGAGAGGCTGGTGTTCGCTAACATGGCATATAATCCGCCACCGCTCGCGCATCTCAAGCGGCAGACCACACATCTGCCACCTCCTCCGGTAAATTTATATTTGACTTTCTGTTATGAAAAGTTTCCTATCCAGTTGCGGCGGTCGATTCCATCGCATTACGACGGTTTGAGATCCAAAGATATTACTGGATTCTACGAAACTGGATTTTGGCTATGTGAACATTCATGCGTTTGCATGTTTACAAATGCAAAGTAATTTGTATCTATAGAACGAATCAACCGATTCAATTGCACCGCAAGATAATAAAACATGATTTTAAATTCTTAGTTTGATTATTGCATCATACATCGATTTTACTTCGACAAACAAAATCTGACAAAGTCTTACAAGTCAATATAAATATAATTGTCAATGGGTACTTATTTTTTAATGCTGGCGATCTATGTAAAGTTTTATGAATGAAGTAGAAGCTAATTCAATTAAATTAAAATGGAGACACAATTTGCAATTTCTTTTTTGACTTCTGTGTAGAATTAAAATTCTATTGCGGTGTAAAAATGTCTTCATAACCTATGATCTAAATATAATTCAATTACTTGCTTCTTATAACTAAAACTAACTTAAGAATAGAACACAATTGTACTAATAAGTCATCTATAGTTAAGTGCTAGAATATGTAAATATCATTTACATAATGGATGTTGGACTGATATTAAATGTAATTTGCAAGATTTTACTACTGCACAATTTGATAATGTTCTATCTAGAGAGTCCACATTCATCAGGTGAAGTAGAGTGTCGTTAAGCATTTATTTATTTTATGTAAAAAAAATATATTGAAAAACCTTGTTTTAATTAAATGACCTGTTAATACCTCATTACTTAAGCAGCTGAGTTGATATATATTTTTACAGCAGTAAAATACTCATTATGTACAATTAACAAGATTAATGCATACCTATCTACAGGTTACTAAAGCTATTTATTAGTTTGTATCTTTCAATAAAACAAATAGGATTCATCAATTACTAAAATATCTTTTGTTTTAGAGAGCCAAGCGATATTTACCTCCTTTTTTATTTTATAGTTAGAACCAATAGATATTTACATGACTATTTTCCGTATCGATGTAATCATAACAAACCGAGACATAACCTCAAAATACATACCAACTTTAAGTTGAAATAACTCTTAACTCCCCCATAATATTGTAATGAAATTTTTGAAACATAATTCAGAATTAATTTGCTGCCGTTTACAATTGGATCTGCTATTGCGCATGATGATTTAAAATTGGCCCAACTTCCATAGTAAAATGGTCATTCTCTTTTGATTGCAACTGGAACAGAGACCTTAATTTAAAGAGTTTTATTGGTGTCTATGGCGGTCTCAAATCGAATTATACTCTCGTGAGGTTTACCTCGCTTACAGGTGTTCTAGACACCTCCGGTGTCTCTTAATTGGCTCTCTAGGGGTAATATTGTTATATTCTTACTTTTATATTATTCTGAAAGTATTTAGTTACTTTGCATATGTATATCATATAATATATCAGGGGAAAATCAAAACATTTATCTTAATTTAGAATTTATTTAATATTTGGCTGTTTCGTGAAGCTATATAGAAAAAGGTGGAATAACATGAAAGAAAAACAACAAAAACAAGGCTGCTCACTAATCATAGTAGAGGACAATGGGCCAGGCCTTCCATATTTCGTAATGACTATTATGAAATGATGATATGATAATCGATTGCTTTCCGAAGGACGAAACTTTTTCAATTGTTTTGCCACTGACAAACATTACTCGTACAGAGCCCGCGTCCGTCCATCGTATAAGATCTATACAAGCCATTGCATTCGATCGACCTATGATGAATAAAGGTTCGAATCTATGCAAACCCTTTTTCGCATGTTTACTTTACAACACCAAATTTTTGTATAATTAATGTTCTTTGTATAATAAAAAAATTTAACTTGAATTGGAACGTTCCTTCAGGCATTTGAGATCAACCGAGATAATTAATAATAGGATTGATTTCAGCAATCGAGCGCTGCAATGGGCGCGCTGATGAACGGCACGAACCGGGCCGGCGATCTCAACAACAACATGTCGGGCTCTTCGGCGCCTTTCGCCGCGCCACCGCATCTCAAGCCGCTGGGCCTCTCGGCGACCAGCTGAGACTATCGCTGAGCCCACCCGTACGCCAAGTATCAATACTAAACCGCACACAATTCCATAACGTATATACAAATTTGCGGCCAAATCTGTGTTCAGTGTTGTACTGCTTGGTCTAAACTTTTCGGTGAACTTTGGTGAATGCCATCTGTTGGTGACTTAAGTCGCGTATAAGTCAATGTTGTACACCTTGGTGATTCTTGTTTCACGATTCAATGAATCTTTGTGTTAATAATTGCTGAGCTAAATGTTGTAATTACTGAAGCCATATTCGTCGTTAACCATCTGAGAACCCAGGGCACTTTAATGACATATGGAACCTCTACATTTATGTAAGGTCCTTTTGATTGCTATAATAAATTGAATATAGTAAGTGCCCCGCGGCAAAATTTGGTTTTTACTGATCCTATGAATCAGCAAATATGCCAATACTTTTATATTATGTACAAGAAATAATTTAATCATAAAAGAAGAAATTGCAAACCAATAACACTAATTTATTTATATACCGACATTCTTTCAAATATTATTGTATTATAGTAATTAATTATAGAACTTCATGTCAAGAACATATCGACGACATTCACATCTATATCTTGTTACGAAATACGATAAGATTAAAATGAAGTTATTGAAAAAATATATATTTCAAAATGATTTAAAATGGAACTATTGAATAATGTAATGAAAATTTTAAACTGCGTCTAATGCCGCGATAAATCCGATTGAATAATTTCATTTCTTTAACTAAAGTCGAACTCTGTTATGCTGCATCATCTGGAATATGTCGAGAAAATGAGTTTGTTTCTTTTTTTTCTCTTTCACGATAAAGTGGTTGGATCGTTGATTCAAAAGGATCGGCGCGGAAACTTCTTCATTAATAATATTCCTTAGCTTCCCAGAATGACCTTGGCTGTTAGCGGACTGTATGTGGATTCTAAACTTGTATTTTCCTAGTCTAAAACCGACTACTAGAAATCCTCTTACTTCTAAAGCTGTAAACGTCCTTTGTGCATCCTTGGACAAATCGCACATATCGTTTACACGAACGATAAAGTTGGGAATTTTTGTGATTTACACAAAGTTTACCCACAAATAATTAAAAATCTGGGTTATAATATACAGCTTTAACAGTCTTTGTAGTCGGTGAAAAAAAATTTTGGCTACACAAAATTGCAACTTGTTGTCCAGTTTCCATTTAATGTACAGATTTATTGACAATTACATGTTATAGCTTTTGTGAATACAATGTACAAAAACAGAAAATATTGATAAAATTTCAACTGCTACTTCTAGCTTCTGCCTACTTTTAGTGACAAAATGTTAATAATTTTAAATGATTGTTAGTTGATTGATTGATAATTCACAATAGTTACAGGATCGACATTCTTATATTATCTAACTTGAAATCTGCCAAAATGGATAGTCCGCGAATCTAGATATCACAAGCTTAAGTCAACTGACAATAATGCATTTTGTATGACCGGTAACCTTTTCTTTTGGTTCAGTCTATGTTACTCTAAGCCCTACGTCGTTTGCCTCCGTGTAATCAGTGGATGTTTTTATATCTTAAAATTGGATCTTGTAATCAGTGTTTAATAGGTGTGTAGTACTAAAGCAAAGTAAATGCCAAAACGTAAAGTATGTAGTAGAAATTCTCATTATTTGTTATAAAATAAAATTTTAAGATTATGACTCTACTTTACTTTCGATTTTTACTAATAGAATTATTGGTATATAATGAAATATTTAAATTTTAGTTTTAATCCCATAAGGTGATCTCATATGACAATTTTGCTTAGCTAGAATAATGATTGAGAGGAACGAGTATGAATTGAATTTGATATTGTTGACAGTGAAAGGTATATGCGGGTTAAAGACTGCTGACTTGACCGGAAGGTCGTGTCAAATGTGTAGTTGTTTGCAAAAGTATCAAACTTGATTAATATTAATTTTGATTGAATACTTATTTCACTTTTGCCACTGACTATACAAAAAGAGATGGAAATATGGTTCGGTATAGAAATGATACTTCTTCATTCGACGAGTGAAGTTGTCGAGTAATGAGACGAATAAAAGTATTGTCTGTAATCGTGAACAATACCGTTAATATAAATATAATAATTAATGTTTATCGATTAATATGTTTGAGCTGGCGATCAAGTTATTTTATATTTTATTTTAATTTTACTAGATTGGCTTGGCCACGAGTGGAATTTATTTTCTATTATCGAACTTCTCCACTTTGTTGTTTCGTTTTGTACCTACGATGTATATTGCTGTTAAGTTTATTTATAAACATTGTTGTAATGTTTGTATTATTTGTGTAAATAAAATAATTATTGTAAGTAGACGATTGTATCTATTATATACTAATGAGATAGTAATAATACATTGGTAAATATTAAATATCTAAAGATAGTCAAATATGTGAATATTCATGTTAATTAAAATTTAATAATTCATGTTTCCAAATAGTTCAAATTAGTTTTTAATATATTTGAAGTTGCAATGACTTATTTCTATTTGAGCATTTAATTAGATGAATTCATATGCATTCCTGTCGTATTATGAGGTGTCACGCTAATTAGACCGGTTAATCGATACCGAGTTGTATCTTTATTAATATCATAATTAATGTGTCAGGTTCTCTTTTAACCAATGATATGACCAAAGATGTAGCCCATTAAAGCCTTGTTCAATATATACCTTTTTTATTTTTCATCATCCCCGAATAAGAAATTATCTTTATTACAATTAAGAATCATCTCTAATAATAAATAAAACATTAAAAAATCATATGATTGTTATATGCATTACACGCTCATAGCTCATAGCTCATAGCTAGGTCAATAAACCTAGATGTTTCAATAGAATACGTCGTTTTAAAAGTTCATTACTAAGTGCATTGTTTATCTAATGCATATGGTTATGTTTACTTATGGTTTTGGTCCGCGATATTGCATTTAGAGTTATTTCGCCAATCCTTAGTAGCTTTTTTTCACTATTGAGCTGAAATCTTAAAAATACAACCGAATAGTGTGTTAATGCCCTTATACGTTCGAATTGATTTAGAACCTTAATTTCAATATATTATGTATATGCGCGGATAAAAAAATGCTTACAACAGTTATCTCGTCATTTAAGAGCTTTAGGCTTGAAAACATAGAAATAGAAACATTAACATTCTCTGGAATTATCTTTTTTGATTATTTTCAAAGATTTTAAAACAAGTACGTAATTTTTCATTTATACCCTAAATGTTTTCATAGGACGTCTGTCCAAAATGCGAGTTTCTGCGTCTAGGCTGTGCTTTAATACATACATTTTTTTTAAATAGCTGACAAACGAGCACACAAGCCACCTGATGTTAAGTGGTCACCGTCGCTCATGGACACCTGTAAGACTAAAGGTATCACAGATGCGTTGCGTTATCGGTCAGGAATTGAGAAGAAAAAAAGAAATTACTGATTCTCAACCCTATATACCCTCTTTTACACATATGTAAGTCCTAATGTATTTAGAGTATTATTCACACCGCCTATTCTTGAGGATAATAGACTTATGCTAAAATACTATAGACCAAAAGACAAATATGATAAAACATTAATTTGAGTTTGGACTCGAGACTCAAATCAACTTAATCTGTACGAACAGTAGCGATTCGTTATCGGGTCATATTGTCTCACGGGATTCAAAACGATAAATAATTGGAGTGTAATAATAATAACAATAGTCATTGCTTGTCTTTATGGCTTCTATAAATATTGTGGTTATTGTGGTGAATACGTACTACTCTTGAATGTTGATGACGTCTGTACGAAAAATGCTTGCTGAAAATTAAATATGTACAACCACGAGTTACGCGATATCAATCGGGACGAATTTTCTACATATCTGTAATAGAATATTATATCATAGGACGAAATACAAAAAACACGAGTATACACAGGTTAATCGTTATAGAAGGAAAAGTACTGAGTATTGAGAAAGAAGCTTGAGTAAATTTTTTACAAGAATCATACACATCCTTATATTGAATAGAACGTCTAAAATACTCAAAACGAGGGGAAATAACAATCGGTGAAAGAAGTAAATGGTGTCATCAGTCGCAGAGATGAACGGATATTTGAAAAGGTCTTCGTGTCGTGGGAGAATGTCCTGCGAACTAGAGGCATTGTAAGAGTGAACTATAATAATGATACATCAACGAAATGACATAGAAAAGCATCAACAAAATAGTTGACATGATACCATTAGAATTATTATACTTATCATTATATTTTGATTCACTGATTTAATTAATAATTGAGTAAAAATTTATCGAAATTATTGTTTTGGAATGCAATAAAATTGATAAAGTAACAATACATATTTTGCAATTTTCCAAAATCTGATTAATAAATCTAATACTAATTTAGTAAATTAAATTTGAACACAACAACGAATTATCGAAATTCGTTAGAAATAAAGGACATATTAAGATTGAACATTGATGAGCTGTATCTACTGTGTCTCAGAGCGCTTAATCAAATTGAGAATTTAGAAAAATAAATACAAAATAAAAAAAACATCTTTGTCGTTTACAAAATAAATATTATAAAATATTCAAGACTATTTATTATTTTAATTCAATTCAACTTGTAAAATTCGATTTTCTTGTAGATGTCTTTTCTTTGCTTACGGGTCCTAAAAGTTTTTTTAATATCAACTCGATATCGTATTTCAATGACCTTATTACAGCTAAATTCTGAAATGCAATCAGTCAATGCAATCAATTAAAAAACTTACATTACATAAATACTACAATAATTTGAAGTTGTTTTCTCTCAAGCTAAATATTCACAAAGTAACAGTGATCGCTGCGGCGCGGTACAAGAAGGATGTGTACCGCTCCACAATAGCTATTTTCGTAAAATATTTATTTTTTATGAATATATATAACTTTATTGAAACAAATAAATTCTTGACATGATTTGCATCAAATAATTATAAATATAACAAAACTTATAATTCAGCAGAATTGGGTGCTGGTATATTGGGGCATGCTTTTAATTATTATAAATGTATATTTCCTTTGCGGGAGGGATGGAAGTGCATGTCTAAAAAAATATAATTATGATCATACTATGCTCGCAGATTATTATAAAGTAGGAATTAGCGTTTGATTTTATCTTTTTTAGTATAAAATTAATAATATCTGGTAACACAAAACTATTTCATACCTTTCATGGCTATTTTTACGTTAAACATAAATAACGTTTAATTATATTTACATTAGATAATATTAATAACAAAGCTATTTTCCTTCCTTTAAGGATCATTAGTGTCGTATATTCTACCAATTCAAGGTTACCTGTCTGATTATTTTAATTGAAGATCTAAAAATTTGCTATTGATTTTCTATAATCAAGAAGTTTCATTGCGTGTAAAAAAACAATACGTGCAAAAGTACGTACTTTAAGTTAAATGTAAGCTTAAAACTTAGGGGCTGAGGTGAATTTGTTTTCCTACGTCAAATTCAAATATATATAGAGCTTACAAATAAAGGTGTGCGCCGCGCGAACAAACCTTAGCAATGAGTGTTCTCGAGCGTGAACGGCACAATGAGGCGCGTGAAAAATGGCACCGTCCGACGCGACGGCCCACAAATCAAAACTGTAAAACCGTTTGGCAAAAAATGAAAATAAAAAAGAAAACAGCGTAGGAAGCCGGCGCACACCACTGATGGCTTCTTGCAATAATTTCCGTTTTCAATGAACGCGTTTTTCTTTTTCTTATCACCTCACGAACTAGGATGGTTGGGAATAAATTGAAATACAAAATTGATTGTTGACTTTTCCCCGGCGCTTTATTACTGTCATAAATAGGAAAGAGATTGAAAATTGCCCACGGACGGGCTGTAGACGGATTCGAGATTCTGTTATTCATTGACAGATAAGATTTTTTGTTGTGTATTTCATTTCCCGTCTGATTTTTGGCTTCATAATATTCGTAATTATCGGTATACGATTTATCCGACGGAATACGATCGATATTGTGCTCAGTGACGCAACAAACAATAATAAACTTAACTTATTAGGATTTTGTATATCCAAGAAAAAATATCATTATCCTATAATGATATGCGCAATCCATCCGTGCGCCGCAATTTTCTTCGAACCTACTGGACAAAAAGAAATAAACCACGAACAAACAAATTCCGAATGTAAACTACAAAAAAAAACTGAAATATGTCACGAGATATATTACACACAGACATTTTAAATTTCAAAAATATTCGCCATCTTCTCAACAATCACGTCTTGTTTGTTACAAATATTCTCCATTTGGTTCATTTTATATGAAATTGATAAATTAAAAATAAAATTCTGCTTTTAACGCGTACATGAATCATATTAATGAAGTCAAGGTCTAAATGTAGGAAAAGGGTTTGAAGTTTGTATAGAGGGTTTAGGTTCAAATTATCTTACAAAATATTATGTTCTTTCTGTCGTTTTCTTTAAATTTAAATAATCTTTTAAAAAAAGAAGAGGCCTTTGTAAGAGACATACGCAGAAAATATAACAAAGATGAAACATAAAGGGAGATAATAAAATTATAGACTTAGATTTTCAGCTTTGTTCCTCATAATTAAACAAGCTATTATTTTAACGAGTTTTCCCCATTTACACTTCCTTGGACGGTCAGGATGAGTTAACGACAGTTGTCAGTTCTTTCACTCGAGGGGCTGAGCTCCCCAATGAAAGTAACATCCACATTTTGACCAAATAAACGAGACCTACAGGAAAATATTATCTCTTACCAGTCTCAACAATGTAAGGAAACCAGATAAGTCTCGTAGAATTGGTACCACCGTAGCCGTTACCCTTATTTTTTCCAGTTTTAATTACTAAAAGTTTTATAAACTGCCTATTTCTTTTTATGAGATTGTTAAATTAATTCTTCTTTTTGTTTGTGTAAATTTTTCCTACGGTGGTAACAGAGAGATTTTCAGCTACGAGTCACTAGAATTACCTGTCATTAGAGTGCTATTTGCTATCTCGATTTCACGACTGTCCAGTAGTAAAGTATGGTCCAGTCTATTGAATTACTGAAATGTAGGTTTATATCCCGGCGTAAAAAGAATTTATTATCTGTGTGTATAAGACAAAATGTGTTTGATGGGGTGTTTATTCGATGTTATTACTCATTTTAACCAAATTCATAAAAGGAAAAGTTTCTCAATTCGTTTATATTTTTATATGTTTGTTAGCTCACAACTCCGTCATTTATTAATAGATTCTGAAAATTCCTTGTCTGTTAAAGAGGTTATACATCCCGTTTGTGCCCATTTCCAAAATAGTTTCCTGCCAAGTCAATTGTCTTGTGTTCGTATTTCGGTCGAAAACTTTTGTGTGATAGATAAATGTTTCTTCTAAGATGTTGTTGGTTTGTTGTGGTTTATGTTGTAGTACACAAATATAACAAGAAACATAAGGAATCCTAGTACTGGGTGTCTGTGTAAGCGTTTATTTCTTTACTATAAACTGACCTTAACTTTGCTTTAAAAAATCAGCGCCTTACGCTTACAAATAGCAACCACACTTAAAACAATGCATTTTTATCAGGCAATTTCATCTTTGCAATAATTTTTCTCTTTTAATGATCGTGTTTCTTACTTACTACGAATTAGAATTAAGATATTAATTTATTGCAGTAACTGCAGAAAAGTAGTCAAAACTATGTTGACTACCTTATTTACAATATATATATATATATATATATATATATGTACAGTTTTTTTGCAATCCGCGGAAATATAACAATTTTCTAGTTACAGATATACCAAATATCATGTAAATCTGATCCATAGTTTCAGCACGACACACGCATATACAGACAGCCAAATAGACCTAAAAAGTTATATAATAACTAAGTATATTCAAATAAAAAAAAAATATCTATATTCCGACAACGTTATAGTTTTATTGATAAATTTATTATTTCAGATATGATTCTGATATATCAGGCAAAATAATAAAACAGTGGACATTACGACAATGAATTGTAATAATAGATTTGAATTCGGTGCCCAATATTTTACATTTATTGAATTGCCGAATGAAGTGTTTAAAAATATTGCTGTTTTAAAACCTACAGGCGAAACGAATCAGTAATTTAACCTTAAATCGCATTCGTTTTATGTCGTCTCCATGGGAATTATTCTTGAATCGACTATTATCACGTTCGTTGAATATTATAAAACATTTTAAAGTTCACAAAGAGATATTCCCGTTGAATTCTCATTCAGCTTGGCGTGTCCGCTGTAAGTAAATTTAACTTTAAAATATGCATAACAGTTTTCCGATGCGATCCCCTTTTGGAATTTAAACACACTGAGTGGTATTAAGATACATTTCGATTCCACTGCACATCGAAAGTTTGGAAGAAAATTCACTTTAAGATTATGTCGTTCTTCTTTGTTATTTTGCAGAAAAATTATGAAGTGCTAAGTGTAGGGAAGACCTAGTATAGTCAGCATGCATACGTATGTATATATTTCACGTTATATGATAACATCGTATTGTAATAGACGTATTTCTTGGCATTGATAAACAGTATGTTTAATTAATTGTGTAGAAAGTCAAGAGTGCCCATCATTCTATACTATTCTGAAAAATAAAATATATTCACTAAAACTAGAATTACTCGTCATTCTTAATCCTCTTAAACAAATTGGGTTTGTCAACTGTAAAATTCGTTTACTTTTAGGTACATTGTTAAATGTAAATTGTCGTGGTTGTCTTAATTGCCATATTACAAGAATCACTTCGTATTATATCGACGATAATTTAAATCAGCCACATGATCAAACTAGAAGGAAATTAATTAGTGGTGTTAACTAAAATAAAATGTAAAATAAACTAAAAGTTTCAGCGAGCATAGTGCAGATAATTTTTCTTAAAAATTTTGAAGTTTTAGTTATTAGTTTAAGTCCAGCTTACTTCTACGGCCAATTGTTTAGTTTAGATTGTACGGGGTTTTCACCATAATTAAGTTCAATCCAATTGTCGCCCTCGTGTTGAAATCTGATGAATAATGTCGTCACGTCCCTTCTATTCAAGGTCGCTGGTTTGTATACTATTCAATTTAATCTAAAACATGACCTATAGAGCGTGGGCTTGTGAAGAACCACGTCGAGGTAACTTTCAGCACTTTATTCTGGAGAGTCTTTAGAAGTCATAGATTACTGGGAAATAAAAAAGTTCTTCGAGCTCAAACATAATATGTTTGAAAAGATGCTGCGTTATGTCTTTAGAGGTCACGCACGAACTGGTTTCGTTGAACCGGATAACTAGATTCTCCATTAGAGATTCTCCAGTATTAGTAGATTAGTAGATTCTCCAGGCGGATATACCGATTCCAGTGGTTTCACCTCAAACGCAAGACGGTTCCTCCCCTTTCCATGCCACACGAGTAATAATACCAGCCTGTGACGATGGTGTTGGGACAGTCAGTCATTAGCCATGATGTTTACAATCTTTTCATGGGCATTAACTACGACGATAGGCAGTTTTAAATGACTCGTCTACTCATTAATCGGCTAGTGACATAAAACAAGCTTGAAAATATACAAAAAGACCTGCTACATTACCATTGTATTTGTCATTAATTTTTCGGATTATTTTTCCAGAACGTTCCAACCTAATGTGAAGTTAGCACAATGTGCAAATATTCCTTCAGTACGGTCTGGAAACTTGATAATACTATTAGAGTAAACTGGGGAGGCGTTAAGCTTGCAACCATACTTAACTCTACTTATGCACGAAACTTCGACGCGGTTCCAGCGTATTTCTGAACATCTTTTCCTATTTGTCTAGTACTTTGGTATTTAACGGAGAATCTTCATAAAATATTACTTCATAAAGTTATTACTAAATAACGGTATTACAAAACCATATTTATTTATTTAATAATTAAATTAAATTTATTTTCTTCTTCTTAAATATTTTATCCTAGCCACGGCTAAGGCTAAATGTTCATGAAATATTTTTATTACTGGTGTAAGTTAAATTAATGCAATTTTTTAAATTTAATAAAGGTAATTTTTCTTCAGGGATATTTTGAAATAAAGGGGGTGGAATTTATATTTCACGATCAAGAAGCTATTAGACCGCCGGAATGGTCACATTTTTTTAACTATAATTAGACGTTAGATTCCCAACTGGACCATTATACAACATATACACTATACAACTATATCATGTAGGACTAATCATTTTTTCTTGCATTATTTTTAATGACGGAAAACTAGAATCACTATCTATGATACCGTATTTGGTATATACTAAGTAGACATTTTTCTCCATTTAGGTGTCCATGGTAATGCTTTCACCACTTAGTAGGTACACCTTTCACCAACACTGTGTTCCCAAGTTTAAAATCATATATCATCACGGTATCAGGGTGTGCGTGCCTTGAGCAATTTCTTCAAAACGTTAATTCGTACCTACGTTATTAACATTTGCCTGGTAAACTCCCTATCAAATGAAATTGTGACGAGATTACGGGAATAAAATCGTTTCGTTCTGTTGCACAGAATACACTAATCTTTATAGCAAACATTCGGCGTATTTATCTTGGATTGATGCTCGAGACCGTAAAACTCCGCATTCCAGTTCTAAGACCGCCAAGTCCTACAAAAAGGCATTACAAAAGGTAAACTTTGACCGCTTCCAACGTATCGACGAAAAATCTCTAACTAACCTGGCAACCAATCTGGCAGTAGAACTTTTTCGTTTCTTTCTAAAGCGGTTGAGGCTAACTTTCGTTGGCCCATACTGCCTCTATTGGTAAAATCAGATGGCACTTAGGCTCATATGGCTAAAGAGGAAGCAGACTTGTTGTCGTCTCTGTTTGCCGAAGATTTACGGTTAGCTTCTAGCAATAAAATGCCACCAAAAATACTGCACTGAGGCACCTCTATGCCCGAGATCCGCATTATAAACAAGGAGTTTCTTAAAACCTTGTGGTGTTTAGACGTGAAAAAAGCCAGTGGTCCTGATGGAATTCCAGGGATTGTAATAAAGGCGTGTGCGCCCAAGTTGTCTCCTGCGTTGACACCTCTCTCTCACTAGGATGAAACTACACGTTATAGCACAGCTAATAGGTAAAGGATATTATAGTATAAATGAATATGAATATATTACACTTACGCTTACTTACTTATGGGGCGAGGCCCTCGAAACAAACGAGGTCTCGCGAGTCGTCTCCTTCGATATCTTCAAGGTTTTTGACAGTCTGACACGCTAGCCTGTAAAGCAATCTTCCAGTGTATGGTATTTCCTCTGGCCTTATAAGTAGGGTAAAGGACTTTCTGAGCGAACGGGTACTCCGGGTGGTTGTCGATAGTTATTCGTCGCAATCGGGCTACCAATGTCATAGTTCTTCAGGGGTCCGATCTATCCGCTACTCTATTCTTGCTGCACATCAATGGTCTGCCCAAGCCCGGTATCTATGGGTATGCAAATGACAGCACAGCAGTGGAGAGGTATTTTCCAAATACTCGGGCCACTAGAAACGAAAAACAGTCCCAAAGAGAGGTTATAATCGAACGTATAGATCTCATACTTTGGACACTGTCCGAATAGGGCTATGCTAACCCAGTGAGATTCAACGCCACAAAAACACAAATGTGTCTGTTCAGCACCAAGAGGAGTCAGTACACCTTGGCTCCTACTTTTCAGAATGTAGCCTTGAAATGCACTGACCGTCTTCAATTATTAAGAGTTGAAGTTTCTAGAAACCTAAACTTTGGTCGGTTCATCCATTCTAAGGCTACAATGGCTGTAAGGAAACTGGGGGTCCTTGCAAAGAAGCGGCGATACTTCACACTGAATCAACTTTTAACCCTGTACAAAGCTCAGGTTCGACCGCGTGTGAAGTACTTTTGTCACATTTGGTCTGATGCTGCCAAATGTCATCTATTAACGATGGACTCGATGGAAGCATGCAAAAAAGCTCATTGATGACCCAGAACCAATCTGCAATTTCGGTCTTCTATAGTATACATTTTCGAAAGTGTGAGTAGAAATCTGTTTATAAATAGTCCCCCATCGCACTTCCTTCATCGAACAAGTCGACGTACGGTGGGGATCCATCCTTACGTGTTGATCGTACCGCTTGTACGAACGTCACGGTTTGCATCGTCATTTATTGTACGCACTACAAAGAACTGGAATAACCTACCTGCATTCGTGTTTTCGTCTACTTACGATGTGGGAGTCTTCAAGAAGAGAGTGAATAGGCTTTAATAAGTTAGTGCATTCAACATCATAGACTTCGTCACCACTTACTATCAGGTGGAATTGTTGTCAAGAATTAATTTATTTTATGTAAAAAACCTGCAATTGTTCCTCCAATTAGTATAAAACCTTAGTATTTAGTAATTAAAGGTATTTGTCATCTATGATGTATGGATTCTTATTTAGGACAAATAGACATGACATATTTGTACATCTATGTCTGTATGTCCTTTATAGGATCGTAAACTATGCATTTGATCATGTAATGATCTTTAGCAAAGTTGTTGTGCATGAGCCAACGAGGTTTCCGAGTTGGTACAACCAATTTTCGACAGATAGCACCACTGTCATCCCAAATAATTTAATATATTGTCGTGACAGCTCATGCTGATTTGAATTGAAATTGTGTAACCTTTAAACACAGCTACAGCTACAGCTAGTATATAATAAATAAATTTCGTACCAGTAAGGATTTTATACAAATCAAAGAACATGTTACTAATTAAAATACTTTAATACATATTTAGCCAAATACTAACATCAAATTTCAGATAAAAGCGAGCTGCTTAACTGGTTACCCAGTATTCATCTATCCATTAGCAGCACTTATCTAAATAATACATATAAAAAATACAAGACCAAGGAATAAACTATGAATCAGGCCCATTTTACCGATAATGTTACTTTCCGCAGCACTACGTCCTTTCTTTTTTGCCTCATGATGTTGAGCTTCTACGTTTGTCGATCTATCGAAATTTTCAGAGCTCTCAGCTTCATCTAATTTCTTACGATACTCTATAATTTTTTCTTTTGGCCATGAAGTCTCTAAATCATGAGTAACACTAGTAGTTTTTTCTTCATTTTCCATATTTGCAATTAGTGTTGTATCTCTCGTTGTTGTTTTTTCAGTTGTAAATGTCGTAGTCGGTGTAGGAGTTTCATTTTCGTTAACTATCATAACTTTTGGTAGTGTTGTATCTGGTAAAATTAAGCGTTCTTCATCATTAGAGTCTTCAGTGGATTGGTCGATACTGATAACCTTTGTAGTTTTTGCGGTTACTATCGTCATGGAATCGTTTGTCTCGTAAGTGATAGCCTCATCATCTTTATCAATATTCACACAGATATTAGCACATTGTTGCATTCGACATTTAACTTCAACGCCACATGTAATAAAGTCATCCCAAGCTGATAGAAGTTGATACAAGTACGGCTGCTTACAATCATTGCCAATGTAAGTTTGTAAACCGATTACATCACTTTCACATATCAAGGGTCCTCCACAATTGTTCTATAATGTATAAAATAAAATTAACAATCATCTTAATTTTTTTGTAACAAATATACTAGATGTAATAACGGCGTTAAAATACAGTTTTCTATATATAAATTATCAATTTACGATAACTTACAATACAAAAATCGGGTTCGTATACAATTTTTTTATTTTCATCGCTGTTACTAGCACAAATCATTGTTTCATTACGGAAGTGTATGCCACAATTTTCATTAGACGTTGGTAGCAACTCTACAGTTAATTGCATCAATAACTGGTCATCCGTTGAGTTTCCATATTTTTTCTGCACAAAATAATATTGTATTTTTAACTCAAAGTTACTTAGCCACTCAGAATATATTAACAAAAGTAATGTAAACAGACTTACGGCAAATACAAGGATGTAACAAGTCTTGTCCATATAACTGTGTTTCACAGAGAGCGTGGTTGATGTGACTATAGGGGTCATTATAAAAGGCAACAGGGTTTTGAGTAGGGTTATGTCGTTGTTCCACCACTGACTGACAGTGAAATTGGTTGGTCTAACAACTTCAATAACCTGTAGAAATAGCACTATTTACAATTGTATCATTTCTACTAAAGCCATTTGGTTTATAAAAATACATGTGTGTTTGTGATAACAAAAGTTATTACATATTATTACAATTCAAATTGACCAAATTGTACAGTAATGATAGAATTTTAGAATGTTTTAGGCAGTCTCATTATTTTAATTAAATGTTCATGCTTTGCAGAATAAAATGTAACAATATATTATGAGCTAGGTTAATAAAATTTTTCATGTTTTTAAAATAATTACCTCTCGCTCCTGTTCACCTTCGTCTTCATTAAGAGTAAAATTAGAGTCAATGACAGTAGCCCCCGTTCTGGCCATCAGTGTCTTCTGTGGAAATGCTAATTGGGTGTCATTAGTTTCCAACGACGAAGAGATTAACCAATCTGACCGAATTAATACAGCACTGCGAGTAAATCTGGCACCTAAAGGTCCCACTATTGTTACATCTGGATAGTATATAACAGCCTAGAAAACAAAACATTTGTATTATTTTCAATAATTTTAAAGTGAACTGAAATAAAATAAAAACATTAAATATTATACATTTACAACGTAGGTTTAGAATGACATGTAAAAGTACAGTTTACGTGCACCCGTTTATTTACCCGTATTAGATTTTATCTAATTATAGTAAAAAAGATGAATGAAGCTTAAGTAATATTAAAATAAGCATATTTACTAGTCTTTGCAGATTTTCCGATGAGAACCTTTCTAACAGATCGCAGCCAGCGTACTTCTGTTTACTATAGCGCGTGATGGTTTTTTAATCACTATGCCAGCGGTAAACATTCTGTCCGCAGGCAATAAGTACAAATATTAAATCTATTTATTTTTGTACCATGTTACTTTTATTTACTGATAATAAGAAAATTTAGTATAGTTAGCATAATAACTCACCATATAAGGGTATACTCCTCTTTTAATTTCATATTCATTTCCACCAAATACTTCTTTCAGTGACAGAACTAAAAATAATATTTGCAGTAAAATTTTAAATAATGTGCGACGTTATGTAAGTAAATATTGTGAGAATGTCATAAAATTAAACATCTTACCGAAGCTCAAGCCGAAAAGTAGAATAGTTCTCATATTCTTAATTTTCATTAATCTGATGGAAAGAAATCACGGGGCCTTTTTGGCATTTGAGTATTCTGACAACTGACTTTCGAAAGCAGAATATCACTTCGATTTTAAATCGTCTGAATCACTGCAACCGGAGGAACAAGAAGGTGGATAAAAATTATACGAACCTTCCTGATGTTTAAAAATGTCTTAGTCTAATAAAAAGTGCCATCATTCTCTCACCTTGTAGTCGTAAAAAGCGAATTAGCCGAGTCACGTCCCTTTATTTTTCTCCGCTATCTATGACAAAGTTGCGCCGACTCTACTCGAAGGCATTAATCAGAATCGCATCTGAGCTAAGATATATTATTCTCAATAAGGCGAAAAGAATGAGTTTGCAAATTTCAAACGCGTGTTTTAGAGATAAGGCGGATAAACTCGGGAAACATCTAATTATTCATGTAAGGGGTGTTTAAGAGCCTGTATTAATACGCTCAGGGAGCCGTCGACTTTTGAAAAATACGCTAAGATTATAAAAAATACCGTTATTTTTATGTTTCAGGAATGGGAACGCGAGTTGGACAAAAATTACGAGGTAAACAAGGACTTTTCTATTTTAAAACTATGTACATAAACAATTATTATTTTGCTTTGCAATTAGTATAGTAAGGTATATAATTAGTACAAATATCAATGTTAGATAATTGTTTCTCATCACAAATATTAGATACCTATAAAGTACAAGAATAATTCATTGTTTTAAACATGAACTATTGATTTGTTAGTGACAATCATTTAAAAAAGTTCGTCAGATTTACGGCTTTCATAATTATGAAGTTTTTATTTAGCGTTTTATATTCCACTACATTTATTTATCTGAGATTAATTTCGTATTTAATTATTGCAATTTAACATATTATATATATTTGCTAATTTTAAGTACCTATTGATAGTCATTATAAATTAATTTTGATTATGTAGATTTTTAATATTGAAAGTCTAATAATACGTGTAAGTGATTTTTTTTTAATTATTAGGACATTATGGTCCTTAAAATATAAAGAAATAAAGTGGAATAAACAATCCAATAAAACGGAAAATAACCTCACAAACGACTGCTAAGTTCATGAATCTTACCGCAAAGTTTCAGGACAATGTGAAAAGAGTTAGAACAATAACAATACGATATCGTCCACAAATGAGCGGAAAGATCGTAGCCGAACCGCTGATGCGGCGTCTTGGAAACGACTTGCTCCGACAGTTATTACAAGTCCAGTATACTAAGAACTCTCATATTTCTGCAATTACAACAACGAAGCATGGATGGCGGGAGTCTCCGAATATCGGTGCCACCGTAACGACCCGAATGAACGAGCTACGTGTTTTGGCGGCTCACCGCAATTGCTTTGCACTTCCTCTGAGTAGCCTTAGTTCACTTATTCTAAAATGATTTTCACGTAGTGAGTAGCATCGCTAAATCTCAAACAAGTCTTCGGCAAAAGGATAAATGCTTTTTTAATGAACAACATTTTCCTTTTTACTTATTGTAAAATAATTTTCAAATAGGTAGTATTGATAACCGTGCGTAATCTCCAACAATAAAAAGAAATGTTTTTTTGCTTGATAATATTTTTGTACTAATTAATGTCTTATCATTTTAATGGTGTCATTATGAATTTTACACGAAACGAAATTTTTGTTTTCAACACAATTTTATTAGGTACATAAGTATCAAACTGCTCTCGCTTCGCGTCGGAAAAACTACGTCTTACGCTAAGAAATAGTACCTACAATATTTTAATTTAATTTTAACTTTTTAATTTATGGACGGATTGAGATGAAACGAGCTTTAAATATTAGGTGATGCTTACTGCAGTACATAAGTGAAAATCAGAACATAATAGATGAAGCCGTTTCTGAGATTAGCACGAACAAAATCGCACAGACAAACAGACAAAATTTTTAACAACTATTATTTTGTGTTCTATTGCGTTAATAAAGGCCCTTAATAATATTTTTTCTCATATATCGTTCTTGTACAGAAAGTGATCAGTTAGAATTTAATTATATGTATTACATTTATTATTATTTATTTTATTTTATTTTAGTACATTACAGTACATTACATTTATAGTATTACATTTATTTTAAAAAACTGATTTATGATAGGATCTTCGTTTTTACGTTACAAATTTTCTCTGAAAATATTTATTTACTTTGAATAATTTCATACTTGGTTCGAAAGGTCATACAGTAAACAGTGACTCAATTTAAAAGTCAAAATATAGATTTTTTTTTTTCCATCATATAATTCTGTTATTTTACTTGTATAGATAAGTAGGATATAAGCGTCGTAACAGAGGCGCCACTACGTTGTAAATAGTCACGTCGTAATCGACCTGCCATGTTTTATAGGCGATCGGCAACAAACCTGAGTTACCCTCGGCAGTTAAGATACCGCGACATGTCTTTGCTAAATGTATTGTTATCACTTCTTTTATTGGACGACTTTGACTTTTAAGAATCGTTTCTGGTTTGTAGTTTTTTTTATAAGATTTTCTAGGGCATATAGCTCTATCAATTTCCTTGAGTCTGACTTCTTCTGCTCGTGGTGCACTGAACAAATAATAAGGCAATGGTCGTGGTTTCTATATACAAGGACGTCGCTGATTATTGTGTCACTGGATTAATTACGAGGGTATGCGTAGCCATAAATTCTTAATTTAGTGTCAACCTTGATATGTTTTAATGTATTATATAAGCACAGTGTTGGAGTGCTACTTGAAAAACGTTCTCACATCCTCGTTGCCAGGTGACAGCACCATAGGATGGCACGGCTAGTCTTTTGTGGGCATTAAACATTTACCCTATTTATGTGGTCAGTACCAATTATGACAAGGATAATCTGAGAAATAGACCAAAATTAGAACTTAAATACTATGTTATGGCAATCAAGGTATAGAATGTTTTATGATACTGTTAAAATTAATGCGTCTCTGTGTTCTCGTAAATTAAGAAAGTGCCGTTAAAAATAAATAAGTACCAACTTTAATTTACGTCATTACGTGCAAATCTATTTAGCGAAGTTCGGAAGTTCTCGGCTTAAAAGTGGGTTCGCTCCGCGTCGTCGAGAAGGTGATATGAATATTAAACGGTTGAAGAATTAGAAGATTTATATGACGATTTGGAAGTTAGGAGTTCGTACTTAAATGAATGTTTAACATTATCTGCACAGTTTTAAGGGAGCCGAGGCTGTTAAGCAACTTCCGAACAAACTTTAATAGACAGCGGCTCTCGGGCGATTAATTCGCAGACGTGGAAAGGTGGTCGGGAATTCTTAATGTTATATTATTCTTACCGACGGCCCATCGAAGTTTTCACGCTTTACACGCTGTTACAATGTGTAAATTTTCTTACATTTACGAGTTACACTGAATTTAATAAGGTTATATTGACACTAATATTGCGATAATCGGTAAATTAGGAAAGTATGTACCTATTTCGGATGGTTACACAAAAAACAAAATGAGTTGTTAGGTACAATTTTTTGTTGGAATTTATACGCAACTATGAATTTAATTAGCATCGTCTCGGAAAATGGTATCCGTGCAGCTTTAGACTTGTTTTTATATATATATATATTTTTAACCAACAGGCCACATACCAAAACTCGTAAATTTTACTGCAAAAATAACGCACTATCACAAAAACTTAAAATGGAGGATTATTTAACTCCCGTAGAGGTAAATCTGCAAAAATCCAATTTTTTTCTTACGATGGTTTGACAAAATATCGATACAAATTTTCATCCCCTAATTGACTTTTATAATTACTTTTCATAATTATAAACAAGTGTTTTTTTTTTCATTTAAATGTTGAATATGAAGGCTATAATTATACATGAAATCTACATCATCAATCATCAATCATGAAAGTTGATATCATTATACATGAAATTGAACGTAAAAATTATGGATTTTCTTACAATCAAATATAAGTAATTTTGTCGCTTTCGAGTAGAATTTTTCAGTTAACATTTTACGGTTCTACCTTTATTCATTTTGTCTGCGCGTTAATAAATCAATCGATATCGAGTTTATTATCTTTATATCTGAAAACGAATAGATTTACTACATGATGAAAAGTGGTCACAAAAATAAACGTACCATAAACTAGATAAATTTTTACTTTATATTGACAATATTGTGCGTGCATCACGAAAAAAACACTGGATAGATTTCAATAAGGTTTTCTAATTTTTATTTCTTAGACACTTGGCTCTTATTTAAAAAAATATGCGATTTCTTCCTTTATTATAAAGTTATTAAAGGTTTACAAAGCAACGATTCTTATAAGCATTACGTGTTAAGTCATGTTTTTTTTTTGTTTTTTCCTTTGCACAAAGAAAATGGTTTATATAATAAGCAACGCAAACGAAGTCGCGGTTCTCAGCTAGTATTCTATATTGCAATGACTAAATCAAAATACTTCAGTCTATGTAGACTATGTATTATATTGTAGCAACAAATTATTTATAGTATCAATAGGTAGTTACACCCGTACGTTTGTGTAATTAATATAATGGCATTAATCAATTTTAAATTACCAATTGGTGAGTTATCGTACGCGTAATTAGACAATGTGTAAATTAAATATTCATGAAGTAGCTTAATATTGATAATGAATTATTTTTAAGCATATACGCTGTAATAATGTACTAAAACATTAAAATAAGCAAGTCGGGTGTTGCGTCGCAAGATTGGTTTTCTGACTAATTGTAGCTGTATGAAACTGTTCAAGTTCGGATCGGGCTCGCATGAATAGATTGACGAGATTGTTCTCAGTAATATTTAAGTGATTATAATTATGACTTTATTTCTGGTAGAAGTCAAAAGAATGTGTATTTTCTAATAGATTTCCTGTAAGCTATGGGGATGACCTATATTCGATTGTTTTTTATAATTTTATTTCAGCGGTTTTAAAATTAGAGGCATCGGTGCCAGGAGTCCAAGCATTTTGTTTAAAATTGTTTTAACTGTCGGGCCCTCACGATTTTTGTATTTTTACTGAAATTGCAACCTAATTACATGGATCATGGTCGCATAATTTTCTTTAAAATGTGCATTTAAAAATAATATTAAAAACCGAGTATCTGATACACGAGTAATCTTATAAGGGTTTATTAACACACTTTTTTAGGTTATATAAAAATGACTAAATTTATGTACGTAGATTTATTTTATTAATACATATGCAATAAACTTATTTTTTGGTGCCCTTTCATTATCATCTTCATTATCATATCTTTCATACGAGAGAATACGAACCGATTTTTAGCTGAATGTAATTTTACTTAAAACTATCACTGAATATCAAGTTCGATATTTTATAGTTTTGTGAATCACGTTCAATGCGCGTTGAAATTATACATTGACTATTTTATTGAGGTCTAGAATTAAATGGCACATAATTAACAAGTAGAGAGAGGTCGCATTTATATCGAGATATGACCATAATACTCGGTAAACTTCCAGTTTTATAGAACTTGCGATTCGGACACAACTCAATAGCATGAACACTATTTCTGTTCGGAAATGATAAACTTAGTTACTCCATATCCGGTTAGTTGATAATTCGTGTTCGTGTTAACGGGCAACACGTGTCAGAATTCTTCATCGTGCACGATGGCCTCCGAAGAAACGTGAGGACTGTTATCTGACGATAACAACCCAGACCCAAATTTTAACATAAATTTTAACATAAGTGTAGGTTAAATGCACGAACCTAATAGCATGAAGCATAAAAGTGTAAGTGAAAATTTGCTTCAAGTGCTCACTCATCCAATTGCCGACCACATCCGTTTTCGTATAACGTATTCTATGTAAACGTTGGTGAAATTCTGCAACTAGTACTCACGCTTCCAATTCCTCATGTCGTCCAATAATATTTATAGATCACTTACAATCGACACCAGTTGTTATCAAAGTTACAAATAGATTAATTATGAAATATCTACTCTTTCTTAATAAATGACCATACAGGCAACAAAGTAATCAGGACTTGAGATTTGTATTCACATTGAAGTATAGCTGTCTAATTAGGTACTTCATTAGTTATAGGAATAAGCGAAGCACTATGCTACATTCTAACTGACAATGAACTGTCTTGCAGCTTGTTCCACTTGAAATCTTCATCGTGTAGACGTTGATTAACTAATGCAATATATCTGAGAATAAAAATTGTTGTTTTGTATAATTATTATCTTAGTCAATGTATAAATAAAACTATAATATAAATATAATCGACTTCTGTACTCTCCACTATTTATTTAGTTGGCGTAGTTTGACTTACGAAAAGTGTTTGTAAAACTGACTTTGAATAAATATTATTTCATTTCATAAATATTCGTTTCATATAAGTAGTATTTACGCTGATCATGGGAATTTTTAAAAGTCTGTGAGTATAAAGTAAATATGTAGTATGAGATTCATGATTGAATTATGTAGGATTAGGTAAATAAAACACAGCCAGTATTCTTCGCATTTTTCCCTCAAACATCTACTTAATTCTTCTTTTCAAATCAGTTAATATAAATGAAATTAGCATCAAGACAGTTGTTACCGAATAACTCAAACGCAGTCGAACTTAATTTGCAATTTGCTTAATTTTTTAATCTTAGACTGCGGTAACAAACAGATATTTTAATGTTCTATTACAAATTTGTTCTATAGCGTGTCAATTTAGTTGGAATTTTATCGACCTAAATTATAATGTTATCGATATAAACTACATACGTAGTACGAAAAATAACTATTGAGATTTATTGTCATCTGAAAGTTTATTAATTCAAAGGAACGTGCAATAAAAACATGTTTATAGTCGATGGAGGAGCGCACGATCGTAATACAGAGTTGATTGGTGCGCTTCGCGGCAGTCATTGTTTGACGGCGTCATTTTCCGATGGCCTGTCCCGCACTATTGTGCTGCGCTTTATTCAATTTGATTTACGCGCCAATTTTTGTAGGCTTCGGTTTTTATTAACTGACCTCGGCGCCGATGTAAACTTAATTGAATCCGCCAACAAAAGGCATCGAATGAAAAGAGCGTCCAGCAGTGTGCGATGCAGATTATAATAGATTTTTCCGAATTTGCATGGGCTTTAAGTTACTCGATATTGGATTTTTTCACGGTGGTTGAACTATTGTTTTCACAACATTTAATATCCAACGAATACATTAGAATGTATTTAATTTACTTTTTACTGCGTCTGAAATCTTTATTTGAAAATTACTTGAGTTCTTTGATATGTTGTACGATTATTTTGTTCATATTTCTTTGATAACTTTTTCTTTTTACTTGAGAAATGTCAAACGGGTATGCAGTCGATTTAGTTTAAATGGCCAATGATTTAAGCCACAGGCGACTGTTGCTGTCTTCAATACCCTTCAAGCAGAAATAATAATTTAGTTAAGGCAGTTTTGTTCATTGCAGAATATCATGTCTGTGACAATCATGGTCCTCCAGGTAAATCCGTTCAATGTTCTTCCACCCCTCTGAATACAGTTCCGAGAGGTATCTCATTACATAACAAGGAAGGTCTGTCTTTGTCATCAAGGAAGCCATGACCTATCTCCACTGAGGTGCTCCAGTGGCGAATAAAGTGGCCAGTTTAACTGCCGGAAGTTTTAAAACTCCCAAAAGTCTCCGATATGGCCAATAAACGATGTTTGACGATAGTAACAGGAAACTACGAAGATATTTTGGTGCTAGTCACCCATCCAACTACAACCGCGCTAGTTTTTTCTTCATATCTCTTATGACTGTTCCGTGCCCTCGTTACCGGCGTTTCTATTCTTCCAAATGTATATCGTAAAGTAATTCCTACTCAGCAGTACACATGACATTAATCGATATATTATGGTTTGATACGAGATCTAGACACAATGATCTGGCGATAAGCTATCAATTTGAATCCATGCTTAAGTTATTATTGTCGGTAATCTATTATTGTTAATAAGGTTAAGTGTTAATTAATATATCCTATGTTGTTACTACCGCTGGTGTCGCAGTAAGCACTATGATAATAATATTATGGTATTATACTCGTACCTGCTTGATATTTTATTAATGTGGTAATTAATGTGTTACATATTTTAAAATGATATTTGTTCCAGAAGTTAAGTTTTCTATAAGCTCCACGTACCTAAAATAATCTGTAATGAACGTAATCCTTAGTGAAGTATGCATGAAAACTTGTATTATTTTATTCAAATTGTGTGGTCCGTAAAATTTTCTCGAGATTTCTGCAACAAAGGCGACTTATGTGCGGAGAGACCGTAATCTTACTTAATTATCTGAAATTCGGGCGTATTTAACGTGGTTTTGAAACGAGTTTATTTTGAACAATTGTAGACGACTCAAAAGAGATTCGTAAATGAATCGCAAATACAATTAGGAGCAAGTTGTTGTTTGTTAAAATTGTCAGGGTAAGAGTGTGTAAGACGCGACATTCGACTCGCATAGATGCGCTCGTGATATTTTAAGATATGAAGCTTTATTAAATAGTATTTCTATATGACGCGAATTATATAGCTATTTTATACCAGTTATACTGTTATATTTGTGTCCTTCAGAGCCTTAGAAATACATTAATTTTGACGTGGTTTATAAATGAAGTAAATAAGCGTTTAAATATTACGTGTGTACACAAATATGACATTACAAGCACCCGTGTTTATCTGTCATGTAAATATCTGTCTCGACAGGGATCGAACTTATATCTCAGTCATTAACATTCAAGTTTATGGGATGTTTTGGGAAATTTATTCAACTATTTTCAAAATACTTATTTTAAAATCACTCTCCATCAAAGCAATCATATTAAGCGTCTTTTTAACTTTTTTTTATCAAATACCAAAGGTAGGTTGAGAAGCAGGAACTAATTTGGGCACTACGAAGTCCGGTCAATGAACATTCGAGTGCAACTGTTCCAAGTACAGTTTTTTGATCTCTCATGGCCATTGGTACCCTAATGAGGCTCTGCCGCATTCCTATGTAATCTGGAAACTTCCACAAAAGCGCAGGATGAATGTCGAAAATACCTAAATTCCATTTCGGCGATAGTTTTTAAAAATTATCATAACACATATATTTAAAAATATATATAATACAGGACATAACAAAAATACTTAGAGATATATATCCATAACTTATACATATACATACATACGTACGTACATAGAAGATAACAAACATTCGAACTTACTTCCGAGGCATTACCGGAGCGTTATGATATGGAGTTCTTCAAAAAAGTATAAAAAGAGCTCTCCTCCAAGGCAGGCGTCACAATAGTGACTCCACCTATGTTGTCTATGACTGACGGTGACCACTCACCATCAGGTAGCCCGTCTGCCTTTTTTTCGTCTTTTAATATTTCAGTTATTTAGCAACCTTCTCCTCTGCCCGGCTATAACCTGTTTTCACAAAAAAGAAATGTATAGCAACTCCTACTAAAATATTTCTTAAGTTAGTTTGCCTTACCTAGCATATTAAAAAAAATATTACAAATATCATAGAAGTTATCGACAATTTCCAGACACAACCAATTTTCGTTTGTCACGACACGCTAAAGCCAGTTGTTATGATGGCTCTATAGAAAGATACAGAATCAAATCAGCCGGAACAATAGCAGCACGATTACGCGGGGGGATTGTCTTGTAACCTCAAACATGGTTATTTCTACGACCAACGACTGCGAGCGAATGAAAGCAAAAGTAAAATATCAAGGCCAAGAGTAGTAGGTAATAATTAAATATACTCACTTACTGATAATGTAAAACAAGGTTTGTATCGGTCTGTCTGAATCTCAAAGTCTACTGCAGAGATTTTCATGCAGTTTAATTAGTTAGATTGGAGGGAGGTTCAGGAGTATAGGGTAAGTATGAATAATTTATGAAATGCCTAATAAAAAGATATAGACGTGATTACTACTTATGAACTCAACGATCCTGTACGCCGAAGCGAAGTGGGTGTGCTACTGTAGCTGAAAAAGTTAAATAGCACTGAAATAGACCAGTTGTGCTGGAAATATTTTGCAGCTTGAAAGGTTTGAATATAATTACAAGTTTTTGAATGACCCTGTCACATGTCCGATAGTTGATAGTGACCATACTTGTCATGTAAGAGATTCTTATTTCAATCTCCAACCGCGATATTAATATAATACATGGCAACTTGACGAAAATGCTCTAAAAAGTGATAATATCGCGTTGAACTTGTGTGTTGTTCTTGAAATTGCTGTTACTAAAATTAAGTTAAGAAATAAATTTGCATAAATGCTTAAAACATGTCAAATCAGTCCATAAAAATTCTATCTTATCTCTTTGATAAAGTAAAATTATGTATAGACCTTGTGTATAGACTAAAATTACTTTCGTTTTAACAACCAATTTTATTTACAAAAGGAAGGCCTTGTAATGGGATCTCCTTTGAATACCTTACTCGCAGAGATCTTTATGGATCATTCCGAAAATAAAAACATTATATAGACCATAAAAATATATTATATTACTATAGGTATGTTGACGACATAATTATGTGCTGGACGGGGATGGACAGACAACTGGACATTTTTGTAAATAAATTAAATAGTATCCATTCCAAAATTAAATTTAAATTAGAAGTCGAAGTTTTTTTTAATGTTAATAACCGACAAACGAGCAGACAAGCCACCTGATGGTAAGTGGTCACCGTCGCCCATGGACCAAAGGTATCACTGATGCGTTGTCGGCCAGGAAATGAGAGGAAGGTTAAAAGAAGGTAAGATAATTGATCATTACACTTTTTTAGATCTCACCATTACCAAACAAAACAATATATATGTATATATATGACTTTGGAATTTTCCGCAAACTAACACATATGGATACGATCATTCCGGCATCTTCTTGTCATCCATGGCAAAATAAAATGGCAGCCTTTCATTGCTTTATTAATAGATTAATGTCTATTCTGTTATCATCACGGAACTATATTACGCAATTAAACAACATATATCATATTGCTGTTGCCAATGGCTATGACGGGAAGATGGTGGATGGACTTATTCGTAAGAGGACAGGTTTGATGGTGCGTGATAATTTGTACGCAGTTCCCAAATACAAAGTTCCCTTAAAATATAGATCTAGTTTAACCTATCTTGGTCCGATTTCAGAGCGAATTGCAAAGACGCTCCATCGAAACAACATTGCCATTGCCTTCAGAACAAAGAATAATGTTAAAACTATAATAAACTGTAAAGACAAAATAAATAGACGCGGACAATCTGGTGTCCATACGATTTTCTGTTCTGACTGTAACGGTGTTATCGTGGGTCAAACGGGTAGAAATTTTGACACACGTTACCGGGAACATATGGCCCCGTACAAAAATGGTCACATAGATCTAACTTTACCAAACATTTTATAGAATCCGGTCATAGTATAATAAATAGACATTCTTACAAAATGTTACATAACTGTGGGAAAGGCTATCGACTAAGCGTACTTGAGCAGTTACAAATATTTAGATATAACAGCAATAGTAACATTACACTTCTGAATGAACAAACGAATGTATCCAATCGCCTTTAATGAGGATTTTTTAATAATAAACACAACCAAAATACGTCAAAGTCGGTTTTACCAGTGATTCATATAAAAAGCCCACGTTCGATAACAGGCGCTCACTTTGCGGTTAATGATGATGATGATGAGGATGAGGATGGAGATGATGATGAGGATGATGAGGATGGTGATGATGATGAGGATGATGATAAGCGATGATGCGCAGTTTCGGAGCTAATTACGTGTTGGTGTTGGTATATATGTTGTTATATACTTTTATTTATCATAAATGTATGTTTTCCTTTGTGGGAGGGAGGGCGGTTCTATGCATACATATATAGAATTATATTAAGCACATTCCATTCTTCAGATATAATAAAGACATGTAACTACCCTCAATGTACTGGCAAAAAAAATCATCATTAAAAAAGTTCCCCTGCGCTGCGTAGATATGTCGCTCTGCGCAGTGCGACAGCGAGTACTCGCTCTTAGAATAAATACAAAGCCAGTGTTACTATTTTTCGATTATGCCTAAACGTAAAATCTATATTAATATTAAATTTTAACTGATTGCTTTCTGTACATGAACGATATATGAGAAAAAAACATTATTATGGACCTTTATTAACGCAATAGAATCCAAAACTTTCGTTATTAGAATTTTTGTCTGTTTGTCTGTGCTTTTGTTCCCACTAATCTCAAAAATGGCTTAATCGTTTTCGTTCTGGTTTTCTCTAATGTATTACAGCAAGCGTTACTTAAAATTTAAAGTTTGTTTCATTGCAATTGGTCCATAAATAAAAAAGTAATGAATCAATATATGTATTTCTAATTCACAGAACGATAAAAACCCAGAAAACTGCAGATGCTATCTTTAAGCGTAAGATAGTTTTTCCGAAGCGAAGCGAGGGCATTTGCTAGTCGATAATAAAATCAGATATAACGAATATAAAATGAAAAAACTTCAAGAACATGGAAATAAAAAACGACGTCGTATGATTATAGTATACTCATATTCGTCGGATTCCGAAGGAAATCAAGGTTAGTTAAATTGCATTTTTTTAAATATTCAGTGTTTTCGTGTACAAGTATAACCATTTACATGATAATGTGTACTGTCGTACACTTGTATTCCTTTAACTTCACATGATTATAATTTCCATATTATCCAATTCGAATATATTAGCATCACTAAGATAGGCTGCAGGATATAACGATGACGGTATTATGAAGGCATAGCATGATGCGTAAAATACGCCTGGAGGTTGACTACGAGCCAACACGAAGGTTTTAATATTACATCTTGAAAACATTAATTGTTTCAGAGGAACGCATGCAAGATGATACAATGTTGACGCAATTTAATATCCCGATTGATTGGAATGGCGTTCAAGAGACTACTCCAGAGACATCTCTTAAACCTGATGAATCTCTGCAGCTCAATCTGGAATTATTATCAGCACTTGGTGAAGCCACGGTCGAAAACTCGATTTATGGCGAAAATATTTATCATAATCTGGCACAACGTTGGACTCCCTTGTTGAAAAATGGAGTCGATAAAGATGTCAATGAAAAAATACTTAAAGAGTATCAGATATCGGAGAATTGCAAACTCCTGAAGGCACTTAACCTCAATCCCGAAATCAAAGCTGCCGTTTCAGAAATTATCATTAACCGTATTGTAAATATACAGTTGAAACAAGATCAACTAGGCCTCGGTATAAGCGCGCTTAAGAAAGCTATTATCCTGTTTCTCCTAGGAGAAGATAAAATTCAAGCTAGTAAGATACTTCACATAGCTATAGAATCCTAACTGATTTACATTATACCGAAACTCAATTGAGAACAAAACTTATAATTCTCTGCTTACACAAATCTTTTCCGCCACTTGTAAAGGAACATGAAAGAGACGACACGCTCTTTGGAGTAAAGCTCTTGGAGACTATTAAGTTTTCTAAAGCTATTGAACAACAAGGAGCGCTAATTAAAAAATCTACTCACCAGCACCAGCAACTGGAACTCAACAGGAAAGACTCATTTTTTTGGAAACGAAGTAAGTTCCCCTCGTTTCTTTTTGGGGAACGGANNNNGGGGGGGGGGGCGCGGAGTATAAACACAGGCAGTGACAACATACCGGCAGCCGGCAACGACCTTCTCCCTCAGCTCTCCTCCAGTCGGAACAAGAGCATGTCCATAGTCGACGCTAGAGGTACGGGTACACGCAGGTCGCTTACAGTATTTTTACAGTTGCTGGAGAGACATCTCCACCAATAGAACGATATTGCATTGCTTTAAAAATGGTTATGTAATACCATTTTCAAAAGATTCCTTCCTTTATTATTATTATACGATTATTCCTTCTAACACTCTCACTATTGAAGACGAGAGCAATCGATAATTTATTACGATTAGGCGCGATATACGAATGTGAGCTGCAACCAGATCAATTCATTTCTAAAATATTTTTAACTCCGAAATGAAACAGCGCAAAAAGATTTATTTTAAACAGGAAATCAATAAACAGTTTTGTAACTCAAAGTCGCTTTAAGGTGGAAGATTATAGAATAGCATGCAAACTAATTCCTCCTAATGGTTTTATGGCTGCAATCGCTTTTAAGAAATCATACTTATTGGTACCGATTACGCCATCACAAAGAAATTATTTAAGATTTCAGTTTCAAAAAGAGTCGGGTTATCATCAGCTACGGCTTATCATCAGCACCAAGAGTATTTACAAAAATTATGAAAGAAATTGTGACTCATCTCAGATGTCGCGGCTACTCATCTGTGGTGTACTTTGACGATTTACTATGTATTGGCCGTACGTATGACGAGTGTTTATGTAACATTAAAGAGACCGTTAAACTATTACAATGTTTGGCATTCGTGATAAATTTCGAAATAAGTTATTTAAAGCCATCGCAGCAAATTCAGTTTTTAGGTTTTATTTATAACACTATAGACATGTCATTATCTTTGCCAGATAATAAACGTAATAGACGTATAGATAATAAACGGAATAAAATAATAGACCGTAGTTCAAAATTAATAAGAAAATATATGGATTTATCACATTACACTGTTAAAAAATATGTCAGCTTAATCGGCGTATTTATATCCGCTTGCCCAGCAGTTAAATACGGTTGTATATATACTAAACGTCTGGAAAGACAGAAGTTATTAGCATTAAAGATATATAAATCTTACAAATCTAAATTTAGTCCATACTGCCGAATATTTTGGTGGTCTCAGAAGATTTTTTCTAACAGCTACTTCTCTGAAGCTGGAAAAGTTTCAACTAGAAATTCTTACGGATGCCTCTAGGTAAGGCTAGGGCGCGTTTTGTAATAGCGAAAGAGCTAACGGTACATGGAAATTGGTCGAATTAAAAAGAAAGAAATACATTTAAATAAATATATTTATTTACTTATATATATTATATAATATTATTATATAAATTAAAATAAAAAAGAAATAAGACAAAAGAGAAAAAAATAAAACTAAGGTAAAAAAATAATTATAATTTAATGCAAGTGTGCTGCAGCAACAAGCAATAAATAGGGGCACGCTCAGCATGGACCGCGGCCGGTATGACGCAACTGCGACGCTGATTTTTCATATCAACTATTTGGAGCTAATGACGGTGTTTTTTGGTCTTAAATGCTTTGCACGTAATTCACGCAATTGTTCCATTTTACTACGTATTGATAATACCAAAGCGATAAGCTATATTAATCGAATGGGTGGTATCCAGTATCCCTATTTAAATGACTTGACGCGAGAAATCTGGCAATGGTGTGAAGAGCGAAATTTATTGTTAACCATAGTTAAAAATAAATGTCCTATATTACAAGTCAGGATAATAAAGAAGCTGATGAAGAATCTCGCAAAGTTATCTAATATATAGAACTTGAATTATGTGAGAAAGCATTTAACGAAAATGTCACTGAATTAGACAAGCCAGAACTTGATTTGTTCGCTTCTCGTACTAATGCCAAATGTTACTGATACGTATCATGAAAACCAGACCCAGATGCATTAGCAATAGATGCCTTTACCATTTCATAGGATGGCATATTCTTTTACGTCTTAATAAAAGATAATAATAGATAAGGCCACAGGTATAGTTGTGTTTCCTTATTGACCTGCGCAACCCTGGTTTCCTCTATTACAAAAATTGCTTAATTCAAATATAATTTATATAAATTCCGAAAACAACATAGTCTGGTCTTCCACCAGCTATCCGAAAATCAAAGCATTTACCCTGGGTGCAGCGAAGCTCTCAGGAACGCGCTCATAAGCCGAGGTGTTCCTACGTCTTCCTTGAATATTATGATAGCATCTTTGGCCAAGAATACATCACAGCAGTATAGTGTGGCATACAAAAAATGGTGACAGTACTGCTGCAATAACGAAATAGCTCCATACAGAAATTACCGTCAGTATTACCTTTTTTAACGGAACTATATGATATAGGTGCAGCTTACGGTACTCTTAATAGTTCTCGTTCAGCTTCGAGTTTACTTTTTGGAGATGATTCAGGATCTCATGAGCAAATCAAAAGCTTATTAAAATTAATTGAGGCCGAAAATTCCAAAATACGCATCTACGTGGAATCCACAAATATGTAGTTTAACAACACATCACTCACTGGGGGCATAATAAAGAAATAACTTTACAGCAGATTTCTCAAAAGTTGGTAACCTTACTAGCTTTATGTATAAAGCGCAAACAATTACTTCTATTAAAGCAAATTTTTTTTATGTTACCTGACGCAATCAAAATTTTTATCTACGATATCATAAAAACATACGGCATAAAAACATAACATCAGGTCGTGACTAATCAATGTTATTTTTGCCTTATTTTGATGAAAATATTAACATTTCTCCAGCTATAGCCCTGAAAGATTACTTGTCAGTAACAAAAGATTTAAGACCAAATTCAGTAGAAAGCCACCTGATAACATATAAACGATCTTATAAGGCGACCTGCACACAAACCACAGTCGATGGATAAAGCAGGTACTCACAGAGAGCGGAGTGGATGAACCGACACGCCGCCACATCCACGGCACGTACACGGGGTTTTTCACTTGAAGTCATCAGAAGAACTGCTGGTTGGTCACAATCTTCACAGACGTTTGCTAAATTTTATAAACGCCCAGTGGGCGATGATGCTTGTTTCGCAAGATCGGTTTTTCTTCCTCGTTAATGACCTACACTTCACCTGTTATTGAACTATGGACGTATCTGATTGTTCCTGATTTTTATTTACGATTAACTTGTAAAGTAATATTGAAAGTAATATTAAATTATTGAAAGTAATACGAAACATACTCATATAATTGGGATAGAACTTCACTTACAGGTAAGTTCGTTTAATCATCAAGAATGTACCATCATACATTGTGTTTGCGGGTTGTTGCACAGTAAATTAATACTAATTTAATAACAATGAATTTCCGCAAAGTAACGCCTGATACTCTTAACTATACTCAAACTATAGGTTTAATTATTATGTATAAGACGTTTAGTGATTTTTGTATGACAATATTTCTTATAGGAATATTGGAATTTTTATGAAATTTCTGTACGATGTATTAGAAGAATGGTACGATGAAAATACCTAAAACCGCATACCTAAGAAATTCACTTGAGTTCTACAGGAAACGAAAATATTACGAGACACATTAAAATGCTATTTTAATCGGATTTTATTATGAACGACTTTTGTTAATAATATAGGTGTAAAATGTGGGCATTCAATGGACTTGCTGTTGTTTGAGTATTGAAAATATTGCTATCCGTTATTCTTAGGCTAGTTAGTCCTTTACTCCCGAGAATAAAAGACTGAAACAGATGTCATTGCCTATATTTTGAATAGAGACCCAAGCCTTCGATATTGACCTATGAGCATAATGAGTTCTGAAAAATAAACATAATAAAATAACCAAGCAAATTATGTAGTTACAATTAGCTTCATCTCAGTAACAGCTCACTACCATGCAATAACATCTCATTAAGATTGAGAGAAGCTTATAAGGTACACTATTTGGGTCCCATTCGAAGCTCAACTATGCAACCCATCGCATCGCATCCCATCCCTATAGCGTCCCGTCATTACTGATCTCGTTAGCGATCAACACAAGCCGTTGAGCCATCAGTGGCCCGCTAATTATAATATGTTACTTGTAATAAAAGTTTCTGAATATTTTCAAAATACCAAATATTTATGCAGCGACCTGATCAAACCCTGTAAAACCGTATTACCGTTGTCGACGGCGACGGCGCGTTTTCTTTTCATTGTCAGCGAATGCAAATTCATAGTTGAATACCGTCTGTTTACTTCTTTGCCCCTTTGTTTCAGCCGTAACGAGCAGAAAAAGGGCCCATTCAGAGCATCCGAACCTAATTACCCTACCCTACCCTACAAAGGAGGGTTTCTAATTAACGACATTATGTCAAATAATTTGTTTGAGCCAACGTCTTACTTCGTTTCATTCTGGGATTGGATTAAGTTTGCTTTCGGTCGGTGCGTTTGTTTTACGAAGAAAAGCTGTTGAACCGGAACAATTTCGAAGGATTTATAACTCGAGAGTGCAAACATGGAGACAAAATTGCTTTTGTTTCGTAGCGGGCAGGTTTAAATGACTTATATTTGATAATTTTCATTTTCTGGATCAAAAGCTTGTATTATTGTGTTTTTTCAATGTTCTATAGATTATCAACAAGATATATGTGCATTGAGATAAGAAAATACATTTTGCGGAATTATAGATTATCATGGCATGGTTCATGGACAAATTTTATTAAAAGTTATAGTATTATTACAAATTAGATCTTAAGCTCTGTGTGTAAGAAAAGTGAATATTTCGATGGCCTGTGATATTTTAAAAGTAAAAAGCCTTCATTTGCTAACTACGACAGAAATACAAGGTCAAAAACATATGAAGTGTAACATTTAGGTCGGTTATACTGAAAGTTTGGATGATTAAGATGAAAAGGAATTGGATAAGTTTTGTTAATTATTTAATTACAAAGCATTAACTTATAACAAGTAAAATGCGATACCGGGAGTTCCATAATATTTAATGCAGAAGTTTTCGTAAAGCATGTAGAAAACGGGGAAACTACTTCCTATTAGATCTCCGGCATATTAGCTAGAACCAAGTTGGATCTAATTACCTTCATGTGCCGTCGGGATTTAACTGGATGGTACAAAACCCAGCAATCTTAAACAGGATAGACCTAGAGCCTAGTTCGTTGTACAATATAGTTGTTACCTTGAGATATCAATCGTTAAGCCATATCCGAGGTCTTCAGGCGATATAAGATCTATGAGCTTACGAAACTAGGGTGTACTAATTTCACCAATGTGAAAAACACAGGGACGCGCGTGTCCAGCCACGGTGTTGTTGTTCGTTATAGACGTATACATACATGTTTTATAGATGCATATGTTTTTAACTGTACTAATTAGTGTAATTGTGATTGATGTTACCTCGTCATATCGCTAAGCAGAACAATTCTTGTCTTGTCAGCTGTATTAGGCGAAGGTGGTAATTCTGGCCATCATGAAATTAATTCTATGTTTATATTATTACTCTTATATTTTAATGAGTTTGTTATTACTAATTAAATATTTTATTTCTCTTATAAAGTGGATCGTCATGTCTATGAAGTTATAAGAAAAATAACTATACATAATATATAACTATGAACTATATATATATATATATATATATATAAGTATAAACTATAATATATGGAAGTGTGTGTTAATTCATAATTTCATATCAGATTAAATCTTAAATTTCAATATTTCCGTCTAAAGCCAATTTTATTTTTCTTTTTCTAAACGTATTCGTACACTTTGAGATAAACTCGTTTTACATTTACAACGACGACTCCTACATATTTTCCAGCTTAATTAAGTGGCTTTCTATATTTTAATGCTAATATATGTATATAAATATTTACTCGTACATGAAATAAAATAATTTTTCTATACGTGCTTTTGTTTAGTTTTTTTTTAATGTGTTTTTGTTGCAGGCCTATACTGATAGCTTTCCGCTGAAATTTGACATTTATCGGCCTTCTCAAGCAAGATAACTTTCAGTTAAACAGTGAAGGAAAAGAAAAACCAAAAACTACTTTCTATTATCGATAGAACGGTATCTGAGGTTTGAAAATAATATTCCAAATTTTAATAAGTGTTAAATTAAATCATCAATATTTTACTACTGTTTACCTTAATTTACAGTTCATTTTAACCATTCATGATGGAGAACCATTAGGCCCTAGGGATGCATGGTTATTCTGTAATCTCACTGTTGAAGCTCACACCTGATTTTGGGGTGATATTATTAATATATTTAGTGTTATTGTTAATTTATCCATAATAAATGGTTTTACAATGATAATTATTATGGGGTAACTAACTGTTACCCGCGCGGAACTACTTTTACTTTATTTATTTATTTTTAACACATGACCACGATGTAATTAAATTAGAAAACTTATAATTTATTGAGAAAGAGTTTTAGCCTAGCTTTTAACACAGGCTCTTTTAAATTATGCTTTTTAAATAGGCACTCGTTGTGATAAAAAAATAATGTGTTATGTTTGATCTATGGTATTTATGGTAGTATTAAATTAAAGCAAGGCAATCGAAATTGTTAGATTGTGAAACTAAATAACAACTTAAATTAAAGAGGAAAAAGAAGAAATGATGTATACTTGTATTTTAATATTGCGATACACACTTACATTCTAACTATGACCTAGATAAGGGATGAGATTTGAAAAAATCTCTTATATATTAAACTACCACTTTTTGCAAGCCCTTAAAATTAATTTTAATCACGATGTCAGATGCTTTCTCATTTTTATAGTGGTAAGCACTAAAAAATAAATGAACGTCAAACAAAATTTTAGTTCTTGTTTTACTCCTTTATGAATCAGTCACTCAGAACCTGTCTTATTATGTAGATAAATAGGTACTCCAAGATAAAACAATTATTTTGGTTAAATTAACCGTAGTACTTAAAATTATAATGATCGGGTTTCATTTGTGAAATTACAGAATTACCGTGTTGTTACTGTGATATAAGTAGTTATTGTGGATGTTAGGTATTTACCTTTTACCATTCTGTGGTTTCTTCGTAGTCTGTGCTGCGATGAACAGGGTTAACCATCGGATCCTTTTACTTAGTTGGATAACAGTCGTTGAGTCTTGACGAACGCTTTCATGAGGCGTAAATTTTCAAATGTTTGGGGTGGTCACTAATCCCTCCCACAATCCATAGTGGAAAGGTATCCGAAACAATACCCAGGTCTACTCGATGACATTTTATGTTCCGTCCTTCCAAGTGGACTACTATTATAATAGGGCCGCATATAATTTTATATATGTGCAAGCACGACGATGAAACGTAAAGGTATCCTATCATATTTCATCATATCTTAGGTAAAGCTAAAATTAAGATCAATTAATGATATCTAGGTATATAGGTTTTATATTATGCAGACAAAAACGATCATTTATGGATAAATTTTGTCAGTAATAATTTTGAGTGTATCTTACATATTCCATAAGAGACACAGGTTTCTTTGGAAATTTTATTTTGTTTTAGTTTTCTAGATAAAATAGCTTATTAATTTAATAAACCACACCACGCTGATAATTACATTAATATATTTGCAACTGTTCAACAGAATCAGGCCGCCATCTCCTCTCGGTAATCCGTCATTGCTAACAATGCATTTGTCATTATCGCCGACTACTATTAATTAATTCGAATTAGTTACCGTTCTCATTGCGGTTATACTATTGATCAAATGATTGTTAGTTTGCATCGGAATATTTATATATTATTTTTTCAAAATAATACATAGCTGGCAAAAAATTGAAGGGTTAACTGATGGTAATTGGCCACAGCGCTCGCCGTCGGCTATATAAGAAACGGAGAACCCATTTATTACTTACTATGCAACACCAAAAGCGAAACTATTATTACATTAGACTGGTATGTAAAGAAACCTAAAGCCATGCGTGAGAATCGTCATATTAATCTGGGTGGGTAAAGGACAAGAAGATTTAACTTTTAACATAAGGGATATACTCTACTCCTGGTGCATAGTACTTAAAAATTACGCGTCTGGTTACCTATCAGTCTCCTTTTAGAATTAAGTTGAATAAATTTGAATGAATTTGCGCGATTTCGCCGCTGCTTTCAAGGTTGGCTTCAGTGGTCAGTGATTCTTGTGGTGTTACCGTCCTCAATGAACGCCGGTGATGGTTAACTAGGAAGTCTGTCAACTCTTTTATTATTAAAAGGCCCGCGTTCAGTAGCCAGCGCTCACTTTGCGATTAACACTCGTAAAGTCTACTGCCCTGATAATGCTCTGTTTCGGAGCGAAACACGTGTTGGTGACGGTATGTGTGTTGATATATATTTTTATCATAACTGCATGTTTTCCTTTGTGGGAGGGAGGGAGGTTTCGTGCATGTATAGAAATATATACCATCATACATTGTGTTTGCGGATTGTTGCAAAGTAAATTAATACTAATTTAATAACAATGAATTTCCGCAAAGTAACGCCTGATACTATCAACTCTTTTATTTTAAAAATTTACATTAAAAATCCTCTGTTATATGTATATTGTTCCTGGTAAACGTAGTAACAAAGGAACACGACAAATATCTATTATGATTAGTTTGGTTTTTGTTTTAAAGCAACTGGCATAGTAGACATTGCTTACAAATTGCACCATCATAGACTCACCGACGATTATATATGTATAACTAGCAAATGCCCTCGCTTCGCTTCGGAAAAACTACGCCTTACGCTTAGAAATAGTATCCGCGTTATTGTAAATTAATTTATAGCTTTTTTACTTCTGGACGGATTGCAATGAAACAAACTTTAAGTATTAAGTGATGCTCACTGCAATTTATTAGTGAAAACCAGAAAGAAATCGGTTAAGCCGTTTCTGAGATTAGCGGGAACAGACGTACAGACAAACAGACAAAAATTCTACTAACTATTGTTTTGGGTTCTATTGCGTTAATAAAGGCCCATAATATTTTTCTCGATGTCAATTAGAAATTCATATATATCTTCACAACTTTTTTATTTATGGACGGATTGTAATAAAACAAACTTTATATTTTAAGTGACACTTACTGCAATACATTAGTGAAAACCAGAACGAAATCGGTTTAGCCGTTTCTGAGATTAGCGGGAACAAACGCACAGACAAAAAGGCAAAAATTCTAATAACTATCGTTTTGGGTTCTATTGCGTTAATAAAGGCCCATAATAATGTTTTTTCTCATATATCGTTCATGTACAGAAAGCGATCACTTAGAATTTTATTATGGGTATAGATAGTAATCTACCCTCATGACCACACCCGAAACAATTGTTACACGTTTTATCATGCATCTTATATTTTTTTTATATTTATATCACTCATCTAAACATTTGACATGATACACTCCATCTATTCATAAAAACTATATAAAATTCATGCAGTACTTTTTAAGTTTAACGCATTTGGAACGACAGATACATTTTTATATTCATTATGGAATATGTGAATTCGTATTATTCGTGTCTTCTATGGCGAGTATAAAGATAATACCCACTGAAGCATGGTCTGGGATTCTGTGACCATTCCTGATTCTCGTCGGCTCTGGACCGGCGGGTGAGATTAGCAGACATTTGAATGGCGATCCGTCGCGTCTCCGCACTAATTGAGTTAATATTTGGTTATCGGCGGCGCGCACTCGCCTGCGAGACTAATCCCAGCGAATTAATGACACAAATTTATCATTATTAATGCCTACATGGACCCCACCTGCGCTTGGTTTTACAATGTGTGCGCTGCTATGTATCATTATGCCTCAGTTGCGCTTTGTATATTCGTATTTCATGTGAATTTGTAGTCTATCTCAATGTTAACTTGGGGTTCAATGAGCAATGTAAATTTTGTTAGCGATGTTATAATTTAAGGACTTTAATGATATAAATGACAACGGTTTACATAAATTACATTGATTTAGAGTACCTTATGTTAAGATTTAGAGTTAATTAATATGGATATATTAATATATTAGTATACACATTGACGCCTTATGTCTTTTGAAAGTCGGTCTTCCACTTGTGGAAGACTGAAATTTTGATCCTTTATGTATTTTAAATTTAAGACGTTATGGTAACGACTGCTAAGTAATGGCGTATTACAAATTATTGATATGATGTATTTGTTAACAAAAAATGAATAATTTTTACTAGTAGCCCGCTGTTGTTTCGCTTTGCAAAAATCCGCGGGAATTGATCCATTTCCCAGCGTAAAAAGTGTTTAATATTGTAACCTACAAGTTTCAAATATGACGAGAATCATTTATATTGGTTCAGTAGTTTTAACGTTATATGATGTCAGATAGATAACAAATAGAAAATAGTATATGTTTACCTCTTCGTTGAAGTTAAAAAATTATTTATCTATCTTAGTTAATTTAAATTAAGCAGAATCCATACTAATCCCTAAACAGTATAAAACACAGTGAATATGACCATGATTATAACTAATTTATATGTGCGTACATGATTATACAGCCTATATACATCCCGGACAATGTACCTTTCAAATAGTAAAAGAATTTTTCAAATAGGTGCCTTGGTTCTGTAGATTACCCTCCCGTTACCCACAAATTGACAAAATTCGCACTCTCTTTACAATATAACTAGGAACCTACTCTCGTTTCGCTTCGGGAAACTTGATTTGTACATACAGAAATGGGACGTTTTGCCTAAGCAGAAAATTTAAACGGCATTTCTGAAAAAGGCAGTTTTGGAACCTGAAATGTTGTTATTATGTATATATATTTTTTGGAAAGAAGATATTATACTTATACAGCCTAGGCAACAAATTAAATTAAGCTACGAATCTAATTAATAAGTTAAAACAAAAAATTAAAGGCCTAATTTTTCATCGCGGTGGAGTGTTCCTAACCCAGTTTTGATGGTTAAATGCTTTATAACACGAATATTGTTATTTCTTTAGATTAACGTCTGCCTTTATTTAATTTACATATAGATACAGTATCTGTGGCTCATAGAACTGTTTATATAACTAGCCTGCAAACCCTGACAGGTATTAATACAATTGTCCAGGGAAAATAATTTCTTTCGGTGGACAAATATTTGTAGGTTAACCAGGTAACTTTGCAGCAGAATGCTTTGCACTGCCGGTCACCTCTCCGGTTTGTCACGCTCCAGGGTTTGGTGCAGCAGCGTACACGTCGCTTGCTGCGTATTCTCGCCACAAACAGTGACGTGGAAAAAATAAATAAATTAACAAGTAACCTTTTTGTGTATTTACCACAAATTACTATTCATGTTCCCTAATTATTTATTTAAATTTCATTTTTGTGTGTGTATTTCATTTCGGTGACGTTCAATCTCATATTACTAAATTACTCATTTATGATATTTGGTACCCACTAACACCCATTTTATACTATAGAATAATTCTTTAAGTTAAAAAACTAAGAGATCATAAAATAAAAAATAGCAACTACTGAAAATGACCCAAATAGTAATCGAACCTTTATTTTTATCAGATGTTTTAGAAATTCACTTGACGTTAAATATTGACGTTAAAAATTACCTTTCTCCTGAATCAGTCTATCTTTTGGTAAAAATCGGAGGAAAACCAGTTTTTGAAATTATCGAATTCTAGCAGATAAACGGCCAATTTTTTTTATACTACATAACCTAAGTCAATCCGGAATAATTAAATTTTAAATGGTGAAACAATTTTTCAAACAGGTGCTGTGGTGACGGAGGGTAATCTTACCATCCGCATTTATACAAACTCACGAGAATAGAACTCTCTTTTTACAATATTAGTATAAATAAAATATTCATTGCATAATATCATCTAAGCTGGTCCTATTGCTGACAGCGTTTCTTTGGTCAGAGGAAATAAATAACATAAAAGTTGGGCAAGAGGATAAAATCTTATGACACACATATGCATTAGAAGATTAATAAAAATCTTTGATACATCGAGAGGAAACTTGAATATCTAAGAGTTGAGCATAATTCGTAAATAATTGTCAACTTTACACCAGCCAAAAGTTTGCGTAATGGACTATATTCTTAGACCTTTTCATGTTGAAGTTTTAAGAAGAGATTTGAGCTCTGCAGTAGAAGTTATTATTACTTGAAGATTTGTGACGGTGACATCGCTGAATCACCTAAGTGACTTACGCCAGAATTTAATAGAATTTATAATCGGATTTCGATAGGTGATTAAACAATTTATGAAATTGTGATATGTGGAAACACAATCCTGTAAGTACCACTGACGGTACTAATTCATTAATGTCAGCGGCGTCACCCCATGCCGTCACCCGGCAGTCATTAGCGCAGTGTGATTGCGCATTGATCGCTCATTATCATATATCGTGTTGCACCAGATGTTTGTGCGCGCATTATCACTGTGTAGTATGTTAGAGATGACATTTTTTTTCGTTCAAATGTAAATTAATATTTACTTTTATCATCTTATTCTTATACGTATTAGGTCTCGGAAGATAGAGCCGAATAGCTCATAATATTTTACATGTTCTTTTCAAGCTATTACAATGGATATATATATATTTCTAATACATAAACATTAGAAAAAATAAACAAGGCAAACAGGAAATTTATAAAATGCCTGACGAAAAGGAGTGATTTTTTTCCGCTAGGGGTCACTATTTGTAAACGTAAGGATTGTGATTTTCTCTAAGATAAGAGTTCAGTTAACAAACAAACAATCTCAGTGAGACAATAATTAAATCTATACACGTACGGGTAAAACCAATGTGAATAATTGTATAATATTTTACATTTACATAAAAAAACTAAAGTTTAGATTTTTGTAGACATATACATAATTAAATTATATTACTACATTATCATATAATCACATCAAAAACCAAATAAATTAAATTCTGCTTCAATTGTATATTAGGAAAATGCTGATTTCCTGAAAAACGACTTATCTATCTATATTCTTCTTCTTCAGTAACTACCTACAGTACCTCCACCTACCTACAGTAGTACTCAGTGTCACCAAAGCAACACGGTCGATGTCCTAATTCATTAGCGTGTGTCAGTAATTGGGAGTCCCGTCACACGGCTGTCATTAGTGACTCTGATTGTGCACTCGCTGGTCGATACGTGATATCCGATACCTGCTAATGAGGACGCTTTGTGACGCGTTAGATAATTTAATAAACATGGGTTATTCATGTGTTATTTGGACATGAAAATATTTCCGTTCCTTCTTGGTGGTTGACAGTTGTGGCTTCACTTCAGCTTAACACTTAAAAATGATGATAATAAGTGAATATTAAAGTTGATTCCTACTTTCGAATAGTATAAGTTTCAGTGTGTAAGCGGTATGTCAAAGATTAATAAGGACTGTTTAAATCGTTTTAATTCTAAACATTACTCTGTGTTGTTACCAGTGTAAGAGAAGACAATACTGAATGTTTGAATAATTCAACGGGAAAAAATAAAACCACTAGTTAATATTCCACTCGTGAAATAACTTTGTATTTTCAGAAGTATATTTTTGTCAGCTCTGTTTTAAAAGTGAGGCCTTCAAGAGTCATAGGGTATAGATAAAGTAACGTAGTTTTTAAACTTAACTTAAACTTTAAACGGACTTTCAATGATTCTTGAAGATCGAAAGAAGATTCTTCATAATTTTCGTTTTAGACCGATAAACGTAGGCGCTAGTAATAAATACAAAAGAGGCATCTTGTACCATCTCTCTAAAATATATTTATTTATCTATTATAGGAGCATACAAAAATTATATGGTGGTTAACAGATTTTAATAATGATATGGATCGCAAGATGTGTTACGTGAATGAAGCATCACGTTACATGCAGGTAGGGCAGTAATTTGATGACTGATTACCGTACAATTAGTCAACAGGGCGCATTATCTCTGACAGGGACTTACCACTGAGCGATTCTCCACGGGCCTTTGGTTTGCTTTCTATAGTTGTAATATGGCCAATGTTTTGAAATAAATTATTCGCCTTTCGAATCAATGTTCCAAATGTATGTTGTGTTTAAAAAAATATTCTGTGCATTTGTACTAATAGACGATAAATATTACAAGACCCAATAATGGCCTAGTCTAATGTTAATATCTGTAACCATATCAAAAAAAAAAATTCACAGATTTCGTGCCTCACACGACTATCGACCACATTGGAAATGAATCTATGGAATTAAAAAAAAATATTGTCGCTGAGCGACGAGAAAGTCGGGATAATGAAAAGGTTACAAAATAAAACTACAACGTTGAATGATAATTATTTTATTCTTAGAGTAACATAAGTATCCTCGAAATAACGCCGGTCATTGACATTGTCGTTCTGACTTTTTGACTTTTTTCAAAAAAGTCAGGCTACAAGGGCAAACCTTCAACCCGATCGTCTTTGTTTTAGGCTCAAATTGTAGCTGACTAAATTGTCCAGAGGAGTTTTTCTTAAATTTTTAATATCATTTTCGTTTCGAGCGCTAAAATAAAAAATTCGCAAAAATTGAACTGAGCCTACACAGCCTACAGCCTGAGCCTGAAAAATTGAACGGAGCCTACACTGGAGCGATCGAAAAACTGAGATTTAGCACAGACTTATTTTTACTTCTACAATTTAGAACTAATTTCTACTTTTATTGAACTTACAGTAAAAATAATTTCTGATTACACGTGAAGATTAAAAGCTACAATTTCATTTTTTCGAGAAATTCTAGCTAGCTATAAAAAGTTTATCACGTTTTTTTCTTTTTTGGAAATCCTTCTTATATCTTTTGACATATCATCATCATCATCATCAGCTGGAAGACGTCCACCGCTGGACATAGGCCTCCCCCATAGAACGTCATTTAGAACGGCTATTCGCCTCCCGCACCCAGTGGTTCCCTGCAATTTTGAGAAGGTCGTCGGTCCATCTAGTGCAGGGCCGTCCCACGCTACACCTTCCGATTCGAGGTCGCCACTCGAGAACCTTTGCTCCTCATCGGTGGTCGGTTCTACGAGCGATGTGTTTTGCCAATTGCCATTTCAACTTGCAAATTCTAAGAGCTTTGTCGGTGACTTTAGTTCTCCTGCGGATCTCTTCATTCTGAATTTTGTCACACAGGGAAACCCCGACCATAGCCCTCTCCGTAGCTCATTGAGCGACTTCAAGCTACCTGATGAGGCCAACAGTAAAAGACCACGTCTCAGTGCCATATGTCATCACTGGCAACACAGACTGGTTGAGAACCTTGGTTTTCAGGCTCTGAGGTATTTTGGACGGAAAGATGGATCGCTACTTTCGCGCAACCTCTTTATCGAAGTTGGACCTACCTAATTGGACAGTTTGTCCTAGGTAGACATATTCATCTACAATTTCGAGAGTATTATTCCCAACAATTACTAGTATAGATGGGACATGGATATTATACATAACTTTCGTCTTCTTCATGTTCATTCCAAGACCAACCCGTTTGGAAACTGTACTGAATTCGTTGAACATGGTACTGAGGTCCTCAAGTGACTCTGCCATTATGACTATGTCATCGGCAAAATTAAGGCTTATAATGTATTCGCCATTTACGTTGATACCAAATCCATTCCAGTCCAAGAGCATAAAAATATCCTCCAATGCGTTAGTGAACAGTTTCGGAGATATGACATCACCCTGTCCTTGGGCCTTTAGTCGGACTGACATTGTGGCGTTGCTGTACAAACATTTCAACACTTCGATATACCTATAGTGAACTTGGCACGCTACAGGGACTACAGCACAACCCAAGTCTCGATAGAATCGAAGGCTTTCTCGTAGTCCATAAACGCTAGACACAGCGGATGGACAACAAATATGAACCAACAGTCACATGGACTTCGAGATTCGTCTATTGAGTTTACGGTACTCCGACATATCATATATTTGACATATAGTTGCAACAAAATATTTTTTTTTGATTATGTTTATTACATAACTTAAATCGTGTTTTTTTTATTTTTTTTTCCTAATATATTATAATCGAGTTATAAGTTAGGAATAGCGAAGCGAGCGGGATTGGCTAGTACATTATATTAATGTATATAAACGTAGTAGACGTGACAAATTGGATCAAGTGACTGCATAATGACGTCACGGAGACATAGCTAGTAATTGACGACTGATTAACGCACAATTAGACGCGTAATCACTGATAACACATGCCGCTAAGCTCTTTGGTGCAAATTACAGCTATTGTCTTCGCTGCCTGGCGGGTTTGAGATTATTCAAGTGTGTTTTGATTTGAAACTGTGAAAATATACTTCACGATTAACTTGAACAGATAAGGAAATTATTATTATCAAGTTAATTGTATAACGTAGTTTTAGTTTTGTTGCTAGCGGACCCACCTACAGTGCGAACAGTTCTATGTTAGATTCCCGGCCGAGGCAGCACGTTGAAGCAGGAACATCACGTTATGTTTGTTGCGGTCTGATCGTTGAATTAACAATATTGTGAAATGGTCGACCACTTCGTGATATATAAATTACATATATAAAGTAAACTTTAATCATTTTGTCAACAATAGCTGTAAATATCATGATATTATTTATCATAATTTGAATTAAATGGCCCTGAGAGGGTAATACATGATTACGATGGTATATTATGTCGACACTATATAATAATTTATAATGGACTATTAATTCATGCAACTGTAACGTGCTTCATTCTTAGATTTTTGTTTTTGTCCAGTTTCAAATCAAAGTACCTTGATCAACTTGGTTAGATTAAGTTTGAACGGAGATAGCAAACGACGACCAACGAGGAGTCGAAGCGAAACGAGTGTACAGCGTCATCAGACGGCGAGCCAGAATTAAAATTTATTTTTAATTGGTTGATTTACAACATATCAGTACACATTTTTTTATATGAATACCTTATAATAATTTTACAATATAACATAAACCATACAAATAAGTTCATTATATGGTGCGATCAAACGTTAACAATACCATTGAAGGTTTATGAATACATAGAAGGTATAATAAACTTCTAACTGATCGCTTTCGGTACTGAGACAAATATTATTAGGGGTCTTTATTAACGCAATAGAACTCAAAACTTAAAACAAAATAAAATTATATAAAATATCAATATTAATAAAAATCATTGCTGGCACCTGCGTAAGCGTAAGGCATAGTGTTTCTAAAGTGAAGCAAGGCCAATTTGTTAGTCAACCATATAGTTAAATGACAACTGTTAATTTCACGAAACATGACAATATCGTGAAACGTGCGATCATTTTCAATTTTATGATTGGACCATAGATTGTTCAACAAAGTTAGAAGAGCAAGAGAAGGACATTTGCCTGAAGCTAAATTTGTTCAGGTTACATACTCACCTTTCTTTTCCCTAATATAACACTAGGTTGCAGTGAGGTAAGACGCAGCCCCAGATAAAAATTACTAGAAGATTTTAACAAAAATAAACGTTTTTCTTAATTTGTGGTTAACGTTGATATTTGAATTAAGAATGACAGAAAACATATTTATTCCTTCAACACAAATGAATTTGTGTATTCCACAGTTACATCTATATTAATATAATAAAGAGAGAGTAAGATTTTTGTGAGTTACTATACATGCGGGGGGTTATCTCCGCATATCTGCAACCACAACACCTAGAAAAAATGGAACCATTCGAAAGGTATGAAAGGTATATACATAGGCTAAATGGAAAAAAAATGTGTGTCTCTATCTGAATCTGATATTTAAAAAAATGAAATAACAATAAGGATTTGATTACTGTTTGTGAACGTAAAAATAAAATTTCCCGGTGCGAAGCAAAGGTGGGTTACTAGTAAGTAACGAAGCGAAAATAAAGAAAATTTTTCAATTACTATACACAATTTTGATTTTATTGCCAATATTTTTTTACTCTTACTTTATCAGAGGCCCAGCCAGTTGGCTCCGCAAAGTCTTTTTGCTACTTTGTTGATTTTTTGATAATTGAATAAATTCACTACTGAGCTTTAGTCGAAATAAATATATCGTATGAATATGAATCCAATCGATAAAATGGAAGAAGTTATATGATCGCCAATAGACACAATAATGATTATAAATAAATATTATATTCGTTAGTCGGGAGTCATGTGTGACATTGTGAATGTTTGGTTGGTGTTGCAACAAAAATGAAAATTCATCTCATTAATTATTTTATAGCTTTCTCAGTGGTAGGAGTTTACATTTTCTTCGAATATCAGGGTTTGGATTTTAGAAGCAATGTTTAAATCTTGTTTAACACTCCATCACGCAAACAAGAAACCTCCACCGGTAACGGTGAACGAGGTGGTATAACATCTTAACGCAATTTTGGGAACTAAGGTTTTTTCAGTGTTCATTTAAAAGTTTAATACTTTAATTTAAAGAAAAAAATACCCGTGTTAATTTTAGAAAATAATTATATACATAATCTTTCCGATTCTTCTCAAACCAATTTTATGATAAGAAAATTTTAATAAGTTACAAATTCTAAAAGCGTCACTGATGGAGAATTTAATTAACAATTTGATTATTATAACAGTTTCAAATAATTTCGGTAATTTTCTAAGCAGTTAAATACCTGCTTGGAATGTCAGTGGAAGTATGCGAGATGGCGTGGCTGTGCCAACAATTTATCAAAGACATTCCCGAGACGTTCCCGCCCCGCTATGCTTTGATAACCCTTTGAAGCTCTTTAAAATATAACAACTTTTTGTAATTTCACCCTAAATAGATTACCGGTACTACGCAGTAGTTAAATAAACAGTTCTTTGTTGCGACTTTTTGAAATACCTACATAGTTATTCAAAAGGGAGCAAGTCAATGTATTTGAAGTTGTTTTATATCAATAGCCTACAGATGAGAAGCCAGAAGTGGTCACTGCCGCACTTGAACATACGGAATGTGGCGTTGATGAGTACAAAGTATTGCAAGTGAAATACAAAGCATTTCATCCTAGATTTTAGGAGAATTATGACACTTAACCAGGCAGCTAAAATACCTTAAATTATGTATTCCTATTCCTAGACTTTATTATACACAGAGTTAATCATGATCTATGTACTGAGGAATAAATGTTATCGAAAGTTAATAATCTTTTTTTTTCAGACACTTAATATGGAGTTCAGGAATTAAAAACTAAAATAAAAGTTAATTATTGTTCACGAGCACTGTGGAGATTAAAGTCATACAAAACCCAGCGACCGACAGAAGTGTCCTCGACATTACAACCTAGTCTCTTGGTCAAATGGATGTACTATGACCAAGGAACCACAAATCTCTTGTTAATAAAAATAATCTTTTAAAGGCAATTAATTTTATTAATCTGTAGCAATCGATAGCATGATGGTCATTTTGAATAAAAGCTCAGCGAGCAATTTAGGGAGTAGAATAAATTTTAAATTCGTATCGAAGTTAACAAATTACTTGATAAAGTGTCCATAACGACGATACTTCAGGGAGGTCCCACCCACCTGTCACTCGTTTTTCCTCTAGACAAGGCGGTTCCATGCAGTGGGCGGGAGTTTAATGGTAATGGGCGTTTGTCCCGCCCACCACCGCGCCACGCCCACTCGCTGATGCCTCAGTTTCCAGCCGAACGTCGTATGGGATGTTACTCCCGAATAGGAAACATTAACTAGCCATCATACAAGTACCTTGTAGCCTTCGCCAAACCTTTAACTCGATTACAACAACGACATAAGCAAAGCCATTCTTAGTACTAAATATTATTTTATTATTCAATTACTGAACAAACATTAAAATAAGTTAATTTAACATTTCTTAAAATAAACTCCTTACAAAAGAAATAATATTTGATTTAAAATTAACCACTTTGAAATGTCAGTCATTCAATTTGACCATTGATTTTTTTACCAATTCTCTTAAATATTTAATCGGGGTTATGTTTATTTTACTGGAATGCATCCCACATACGTTGAGAAATCAAATAGGTTTGTCGTAAATATGTAAATTACATCATTCTATTATAGTTCTCATCACCTTTGTTGTGTAAAACTTTGTAACTAAATTGTTTTTTTATTTATTATTGTTAATTTATTATAGCCATTTAATGTAAAAGCATAAATTATTGTAACCTTAATTTTAATGAGAACTCATAAAGCTCAAACTTACACCTAAAACCTTAATATTAAAATGCTCTACAGATATACTTAATCTGTTGCTATCTCCCTAAAAAACTGTTCGTAGACACCAGGTTTTATCATTTGTATCTCAATTAAAAATTGCAATTATATAGGTTTCTATAAGAGGCTTTATTTAAAGTTGGCGAAGTAGCTCGCGGAATTATCGCGCTCGTATTTTACATTTAATCAGTGGTGATTAATTAAGACGTCGGCGAGGGCCGCCGCGGACCTGCATACATCATAATGTTGTCTTGTGGCCACAGAGAAGGACTTGGAATTTCGGTAAAAACAACGAGTAATATTTTTCTTTTTTTTAGCATGAAAATTTGAAACAATGTTACTGCAGTTCATGTTCTCTTCCATTAATTAATCAGAGTTAGTTAATATATGATACTCATATAGGAATACCACCCAATTTTAATTGTAATCACAAAAGTTGTCATGTACGAAATTCGTACACGTAGGCACGTGCGTACGTTACATGGATAATATACGAGTAGGTATTTATTGTCTACAAGAACACTTATACAATGTCCTATATCTGAAAATTTTCACAGGAAACGAGTAACACGCCTGAATACATTTACAGAACCTCAGACAAAACTGCTATATTAAATAAAAGTGCAATAAATGTTAAAAAAAACTTAGTTGATGATTTTTATGGTTTTTTAATTATGTGATTAAGTTACTGCGCGATTAAATAACAAATAAATACAAAGAAATTTCTTTTTTGTAACATATTTTATAAATCGATTTGAAGAAATTTAATATATTTGTTTATTTTACTGCTATGTTATATACAGTAAATATATTAAAAGTTACCACGTTTTTCGTTTCAAAAGAGATCTCATTTTTATAAAATTATAACTACTTATCATAAAAAATTCAAATTTATTTTTTATATAAGTAGTTCCGATACACTTCTAGACCTCATTTTGTTACTTACGACTCTCGACTTTAAGCCCTCGCCAGAACGAATACTTATATCACAGATCTTAGTTCGGCTTTTGCTTGTTTGTAAATTCATATGTAATCCTATTCAAGGAATGTAAGTATTTATTATCATTTATTTGGTTATTTCTAAGACGACAAAGTACGTCCCACGATGAAAAATTAGCAAAAGTAATTCATTAACCGCCGCAAAGATTGCGCTAAGTCCTTTATTTCAGAGTGGGCTCCGGCAAAGTATTTTTTAATTCCGCAGCATTAGCATTGTCTCGCGCGTGATTTATGCGACGGCGCAGTACGCAAATAGACTATGATAATAATGCTTTTTTACACCTTCATTAAAACGAAAATCTAATTAATGGGAAAAATTCGTTTTCGTTTACTTGCTTTTCTTGTCAACAATAAGTTTTCCATATCTTTTTATCTACGTTTTATGGTAACATAATAAGTATGTATATAGGGCAGTTACTTTATTTACTAAATACTAACAAATGCCCTCGCTTCGCTTCGGAAAAACTACCTTACGATTAAAAATAGCACCTGCATTTTTCTGGGTATTTCTCGTTCTTCGAATTACAAATTACAATACTAATTTATAACTTTTTATTTATGGACGGATTGCAATGAAACAACTTTAGGTATTAAGTGACGCTTACTGCAATATGGTAGCGAAAACCAGAACGAAATCGGTTTAGCCGTTTCTGAGATTAGCGGGAACAAACGCACAGACAAAAAGGCAAAAATTCTAATAACTATCGTTTTGGGTTCTATTGCGTTAATAAAGGCCCATAATAATGTTTTTTCTCATATATCGTTCATGAACAGAAAGCATCAGTTAGAATCAGTTAGAATTTCATAATTAGTAGGTATAGATTCATTCAGTCGCAGCGTTTTTCATAAATAGTTTAACATTTTATAGTAATAGTTTTACATTTTTACAAAAAATTTAAATGAATCGAAAGTAAATATCTTATTGGTAAACATATAAAAACTACGAATACAAAAAATAAAATTTCTTATGTTTGATACGACAATGAGAAAAGGACAAATCATTTCTCTAAAAAAGATGACAACCGTCTAAGCGGTAACTGTCATTTAAGTATTATTTCATCGATTTTTGCCGATATGTTAACAGTACAGTACAGTACGCAGGGTAGTTTACTAACGCCTGCTGCCCCGAGGCCATAAATTCAACTCGTAGAGTATATCGCGTTACCTTGGCTTTACATAAGCACCTGCATATATCTTACCCGATCAGATAGGAATTTCGGGTATGGGAAATAATGTAAAACAACCTAAAGAGTGCAATACGGTCAACTGAAGCTCAAGTCTTATTAATATCGATAGCTGTTAATGTTGACACTCAATATCGTCAATAAAAAACTTATCAGTTAGTTATCGGTAACTACAACATACGTACATTACAAGCAAAGCTTAAAATTGCTTTCATTTAGTATTTACAGGCTCACACACATGCATACACATATACACACAGAAACACATACACACAATAAATTGTTCAATAATTTCTATACTTACATTAAAATCAATATAAAAATAGGTACAGGTTTATTTATAGTCGTTATAATACAGGCTAAGTGTGTAGTTGGAAATAAATATGGAAGAATAAATCCTTCTGACATGGGTACATATATTCAAATTTGTACTTAAAAGAAGTACTCAACACTTTGATGAGTTTATAACCTGTAATTTTTATCAATAAAGTTATTATATTTCGATTTCAAAGTTTCTAACAATTAAGGGAGCTTAACAATGCTAATAAAATCTAAAATTTAGACGCTGCGTGTGTGATATCTATACAATTGCTCACCATTAACTTAATAATAGTCTTTTCACTCCGATACTACTCGTATTGGGGCAATTTCAGTAACTGTGTGTACTGTGCAGAATGTGTGCAGTTCCTAGCCTTCGTTAGTAAATGGTAAAATTAAAATTTTACTTCAATTTAAAATTGGAACCTGGATTCAAAACGCATTTCGGTTTCATTCACTATTTTTATAAAAGGAATGAAATTAAAAAATAATATCAGAGAGAGGATACCTTACTCTAAAATTTATGTGAGTGGCCTAGTATCCGGGAATTCTGAAATCATTGTAAGGCTAAGAACCAGAAATTATTGTAACGAGTATTTTTGTTTCTTTACAATGTTACCATTATTATCTAGATTACCAATGCGCGTGTAAAAAATTCAAATAAAAAATGTTTGAGATCACCAAACGAACGGACTACAGACGTGTAGTCATATACAACACAATCATACTCAACGATTTATACACCTTAATTAAAAACAAAATGTAATACTAATAAAATAGTGCAATGTGGCGCATATTTATTGGCGCATTTCGGTATGTAGAGCATATAATAATATTTTATTTTGTTTGGGTTGTGAGGGGCCCTATTCATCCTTAAGTCCAAGCTAACCTTCCCTGCTCGCGGCGCACCCTACTGAACAACGGACAAGGCTTTGGCGCTAGACTTCTCCTGTTGGAGGTCGCTGGGCTCTGTGTCAGTTTAATTGTGAGGGTACTTGCATAGTGGAAGGGTATTATTATCCGCTAAGCTAGTTACTACCCTCCTTCTAAAATTAAATATAGTATACGTGATTCGTTTCCAGCGTCGTACACCGGTGATGCTTTTGGTTGCTGATATCCATGGACGATGATGACCATTTATGTACCTCTTCGCCTGCTCGTTTGCAACTTGTCATATAAAAAATCGGTCTTAGTATCGTTTTGAAGTTTTCGTTTTCAAAGATGGTTTTCTTAAGTTATTATTTTTAGTGTAAATATGGGTACATAATAAAGTACGGTATTGAAAATGTTATTATATAACGGGACATCACATCTGCCCAACACACTACTAAGTAGTTTAACCTGTACAAAAATACAACCGCTAGAAATACGGTTGAATTATTCTAATTCGTTGGAGTTGCATTTTTTGTCACCAAAACACATCTGACTCGGATATACATAATGATGGACAAGTTCTGCAATGCTAATATTACTGCAGCAAATATCTTTAAAGATGGTTCAATTATTGCTATCTGTTGAGAAATTTCACTCTTTATCTTTAGAACCCATCATCAAATTCTTACTACATACAAAAAGAATCAACTCCGAGCCATTTCCAATACACTAAAAAATAATAAATGAAAATCGGTTCTTAAACAACGGAGTTATGACTATAATAAACGTATAGACAACAAAATACATACAAAATAACTTAGAACCTCATCCGATTTTGAAGTCGTTGAAGTTGAAAACGCAATGCTAAATTACTGCAGCAAATGTAGCACGTACATATAATACACGACTCAATTATTCCCATCTGTTGCGAAGTTCCACTCTACATTTCTAGAACCTAACAACGAATCCTCATCTTCACCATATTTATTAGGTATCAACTACAAGTCATATTCTGAATACTAAAAAACTTGTATAAATTAATGGCTGTACATACATCAAAAATACATACACAAACATACAAAACTTATGTTGCATTTTTTAAAGTTGATTAAAAATCATCTGCTCTAACTGCTGCTTACTAGACAAACCCGTTTTAAGGTCTAAAAATGAGTTTTAGTAGACTAGTGTCGCGGCAAAATTAAAGGCGAAAGTAACAGCCTTCTAGTGTTTAGGGAATTCATTTAAAGAAGCGTGTATTGTAAATCTGATCTGATAACAAAAAAAAATCGAAACTACATTATATTTGATGCAGAGAGACGATAACATCACATGCAAATGTCTATTTAGCAGTAGTTAATTATGAAACAAACACCATAGCAAAATTGTTCGCCGATCGACATAAACGAATTGGCGCATACTGATTGCCTAATGAGATGCTATAAAGATAATAGGTATTATAGAACATTGCCTCAACTGCAATTAAATTTTAGTGAGGGTACCGGGCAAACGCAATCATGGGGATTTAGTGTCTACCTCCTTCGGATTAAATACTTTTATTGCACATCATACGAACGAAATCGATTAGTTACTGTGTAAATTTTACCTTATAGCCTAGCCAACCGGAAAATCCTAGGTTCGATTCCCATGTCCATGTGATATTTCTTAAAAAATATTCCCCTTATACAAGCATCCGGAAAATTCAGTAATTACTATAAAATATTGTACTAATTATTATATTTTTTACTATGTTGTACTAATTATTATATTTTTTACTAATACAAAAAAAAACATACATTTTAACTGTCTTTTTGAAGTCGGGGTTTCCAATAATTTCATTAATATTTTTTAAATTCATAAAGAATAAAAATATAAGTAACAAGAACTTAAGTGAATTTACCACTATCAGCAAGGCAGTTGCATTATTTAGCTGTGGACTGCATTATCAAATCTTTATTTTTATTAGAGGATGATCTTGCTAGGATAAACTTTCAAACAAAAAGGAAATACGCAAATCCGATAAGCTTACATCAAAATACAAATTAGAAAATATTAATAATCGAAAATCAAAATAGCCGACGCCTATAATTAATATAACCTCTTTGTAAAGAATTTTATTAATATTTATCTCACATTGTCATCTACGTAATTAAAACTATTTATCTGCTACAGTTCACTTATTTATGTTTTGTCGTGTTTCTGTCTAAGTTGCATAGTTAAATATTTACAGAGCTGCTATCTATTAATAACAAGAAACAAAACACTTATGATGCCATGATAAAGGCCAAAACGTAATAAATAATATATATATATATATATATATATATGAATAAATATCATG